>RJWM01000562.1:0-207047 GCA_004363535.1 Dasyprocta punctata | reverse complement strand
CAAATCATATCTGCAGCAAGTAGATAAACTCTTTAATAGTTTTTCTGATGAAGAACATTTCAGCAGTACTATTCTTTTATTTCTTCTTTACTATCTTTTTAAATTCACATTCACCAGAGAACAGAATGGTACATCTATTTATGAGCTTATTAATATCATTTCTCCAAAAGTGGAGCCTGTGTTTATATAGTTTTTATGACCTGTAATTATTTCCTAACAGTGTTTCTGTTTCTTAGCCTTTTGACTCTTTAAGAAGCAACAACTTTGATGAAAACCCATGGGGGAAAATAAAAAAACTCATAAAGTTCACTTTTAAGTACTGATTAAAATATAAAGTAAGCTCATTTTGTTATGAACCCTCAAGAGACACTTTCAAAGTCCACCAACAGCAGGCAGCCTTTTCTGGAGTACACATGCCCAAACCCTTAATGCAAATTAGGTCTCCAATCTGCAGAACCCTGAATGGTTTGTAGGTGTGCAGGTCTTCCGCGCCTGTCTGTCCCATTGTGCAAAACTTTTTTATATGGGATTACAACAATTACATTCACAAAGTCTTTAGAAGTAAGCAAGTACGCTGTAATAGGGTCTGGATAATTATTTCATAATTGGTTTTCACTGAAATACACAAAAAGAGTTTGCAGCCTGGCATGATGGTGCACAGCAGCAGTAATTCCAATAGGCTGGCAGGCTAACGCAGGAGGATTGTATGAGCACAGCATAGACAATTTAGTGAGACCTTGTCTCAAAACAAAACAAAACTCTTGAAAAAGGGCTTGGAATGCAGCTCAGTGTGAAGATCCTGAATTCAATGCCAAGTACACACACAAAAAGTTTCTAATCCTCGATTTCCAGCAGGTAGGAGAGCAAACTCACACAGATACGGGGGTGAGGGGGCAGGGAAAGTGGAAGCCAGTTTCAGAGAATCTGCTCAGTTGGTTCATTCACCCACTGAAAACACAAAACTGATCGCATTAAGTTGTAAAAGAGGGTCCCTATTATTAATGGCATTGAGGTTTAAAACAGAAGTGATTCCAAGTGAAGCCTCACCACAGGGACTTTATGGGGGTTATTTTAACACAAAGATATGAGCATTCACTCACCATGAATAGGTTACTTGATTTGGTTACTAAAAGGCTCTCAAGAAGCCTTAACCAACAGCAGAGTACAGCCAAGAAAACAAAAAGCCTTCCTTGGAGTTTACCTAACAAATAAATTGCCTTGACACTCCAGGGGGTTTACATCCGAAGAGTGCCTGTCAAGAGGAAACTCTAGATGCACCTCTCTCTCTCTCTCTCTCTCTCTCTCTCTCTCTCTCTCTCTCTCACACACACACACACACACACACACACACACACACACACATACACACACACGCAGGCACACCAGCCCATGTGGCTTCAGGGATTTCCACTTTCATAAGAGCACTCACTGGTGTACTGAGAAACAGGAGGCTACGCGGACTCCTTCCCCTACATTGTCATTTACAAGAGCATCGAGGAACCTGAAGGTGGGGAAATACAGGCAACCACCAGACCACCCTGCAACAAAGTGCCAGTAACCGTGGCATCTTCCACAGACCGACAAAATCTCATAACCTTAGTCCAACTCCACCTTGACTGTACAAAATTGAATCAAAGGAGCTCTTCAGGGATGTTCAGATTTCAAGGACCCTTCTCCCTGACAAAGTTATTTCTTCCTTATATTTCAAAAGAGAACCAGAAAGAACTTCATGCCCCAACACACACCTCACACTCCAAGATTTGCAACTTCAAGAAACAAAATATGCGGACACTAAAGTCCGGAGGCTTTATTTCAGTATTCAAATAACTTTAATGCCATGGAAGTGTGGGACATGTAAGAGCAAAGAGGACAGGTGCAGACAGATGATGTTTTAGAAAATACCCTCGTCCTCCTTGCCGCTCACTGGCGCCCTGTTCCGTTTCCTCTTGATAAACAATGTGACACACCACAACCGACCCCGGGTCCCATTCTCCTCAGCGCACCCCTCGTCCCCCGCAGGGACAGAGGAAATCTAAACTGTTGCTGCACCCTCCCAACAATCCACTGATAAATCAGAGGAAGCCTCAAAACTTCTCGGCCATCCTCCGAGGGCCCTGAAAGACCACACGCAGATTTCGCAGTCAGTGCAACCCCAAACGAACCCTCCGTCAACCTGTTCGCAAAGCCCAGAGAACTCCCCGCCCTCCGATCTCGGGCACACCGCGCAGGACGGGGAACCCGGATCCTTCCCTCCTAACCCTTAAAACAAGCTGGATGTGGAAATCCCACGCATCAGTCCTGTTGCCTGAGGTCGTTGCTCAAGTCGCGCGAGGGGTGTCCCGGCCCGCCCATCTGGTTGGAGGGTCCCCGCGCTGCGCCCGCTCGGGTAGCCTACCCTTCCAGCGTGCAGCCCCAAGCCACAGGCTCTGAGAAGCTCTGCTTCCAAGTTCCCGCGTGTGAGAGGGAGAAAGGCGAGGGAGGCTGGCCGGCGAGAAAAGAGCAAAGTCCGCGCCAGGGGCGCAGCCCCAGCGCCAGCCGCCCGCTGCCACCTCGCGCCCCCTCGCCTGGCCAGGGGCCCCGGAACGCCCAGCTCGCTCTGGGCGCAGCGCGGCCGCACTCACCCGCCTCGCCTGAGCCGCAGCCGCAGCTTCTGGCAGCCGCCGAGCCCCGAGCTTCCCGAGTGCAAGAAAGATGGTGGTGTCTGTCGGGAGACCACCCATTCCAGCGTCTGGCAACCCGGCGGCGACTCTGGCTCCTCAGCACCGAAGGAGGAGGAAGAAGAGGAGGAGGAAGGAACGGCGCAGTCGGACGCCATCTGCTGTACACCTCTGCGCAGCCATTGGCTGCCTGGTGCGTCCCCCGGAGCCGCGGGGCGCGGGGCGGCGGGGAGCCACCTTGCGCCTCGCCTCCCCCTGCAGCTGCTCCCCGCAGCCCCTCCCCCTGCCTCCTCCCCTCCGCCCCGTCCTCCTGCAGCCCGCACACCAGCCCGACCCTCTGCTCAGCCCGCACCCCCGGACGAGCAGCTGCGGGCGCACTGGCCTCAGCCTGGCCCCCCGAAACTGTTTCCCGCAACTTTAAAGCTTCGGGGTGCGGTGCGGACTGGGTGAGGGAGTCGCCTCAGCTGGATTCAGCCCGGGATGCCCAATCCGCTGAGTGCTGCGGAGAAGGACCAGCGCTTTGCGCCCCGGAGCTCTAGGAAATGACAGGAGAAAAAAGGAAGAGAGTGGGTTGTTCTTGGTCCCCATTTGTAAGCCGCCCCCAGCACTCACAAACGCGCCCGACACTCAGACCCACACCACAAAGCACACACTCGCTGAGCCATCCCGCAGGGTCCGGATGACCCAGTGCTCCTCTGCAGTCCCCAGGCACAAGAAGGCTTCAGTGTTACTAGGAAAGACAAAGGAGATCCTAGCAGGGTAAGTGGGAGACAGAGTAAAAGGGAAACACTGGGCGTGAGTCTGGAGAAACCCAGGGGACTGGGTGCGCACCTGCCTGGATATCCCCTGTTGAGAGGCTCCCTGCGGCTGTCAACCCACTTCAAGCAGAGCCTGGAGATTAGTTCTGGGGCCTCTGGTCTAGAGGACGTGCAGTCCTGCGGGACGGTGCGGGAGGTGCGGGAAGGGCTCCTTCGCCTCCCGAGGAGGGACGCCAGAGGCAGCGGAAGAGCTGGAGAGTCCGAGTCCGCCCAGGTGAAGCGGAGTGCAGCACGGAGAGCACGTGGGCAGGCGAGGAGCAAGTCACAGCTCTGAAAGTCCTTTGCCTGTACTGACACTTGTTCCAAACCCTCCTCGTTTTTGACACCTTTGATGCAAGGAACTTCTTAGGCTTGCTCAGAGAGATGAAGTTGCTTCAAAAGGGAAAAGGGAAAAAAACCAGGAGGACTACCTATTGCCAATTACTGGATATTTTGCCTGTCATACCTCTTTAAATGCGTGAGCCCAGCAACAGCAGGGAATGTATCCTTTTTATCTTATCCAGTTCCTAGCACGCCGCAAGTGTTTTAAAACAAGCAAAATAATGATAAAATTAAAGCTTGATATCATTGCACAAATTAGATTAGAGATAAATAGACAAGGTAGGATCCATCACGAGGAAAAATCACAAATCAAAGGAATGTAAGTAACATTGTAAAGGGAAACGTGCCTCTATCGGTGGGGAGCTCCAACCCTAGCTTGCTGTGGGGTGGGTTATGAAAGTGGGAATCTCAATACTTTAAACAGCGATTACTATTCTCCCAGTGAGCACGACCAGCATACTCTTGGGTATGCCTCCCTTCCTGACATCCTTGTCTTAAAAACATATCAGTTGCCATCCAGATTCTGGGATATTTCCCCCAAATCCAAATGTGTTACTCCCAAGAGGTAAAAATACCAGTTCTATGAGCCAGGGGAAAAAGAAACTGGTCCATTATGTTTTATTGTAATCTCAATACATACAGATCAATAGCCAATGAGTCTCATTTAAGTAACTTGAGGAACAGCAGCCAAACTAAAAGCATGTCTGCTTTCCTGAACTGTTATACCCAAGCTTCCCAGGTTTCAGTCTTCCCAGAATCACTGCTGTAATTTCAAGACGTGCATACACATTCATGTGGTACAAGGATTTGTGCTTGTGATATTTCTAAAAAGAGGATATCAAGGATGCTGAATGTGCCATATTATGGATGTTGTAGTAGTTATGTATCCCCTTCCTTCTCCAGAGACAATGACATATATATTTTTGTTTTAGGCTTGCAATTTGATTACAGTATGCATTTTAGTTTATCATACTAACCTATTCCCATTAATCTGTACTCTTCTTCTATGCTCAGTTATGATACTCCCAAGAATACTTTGAATCTTAATACACAATTTGCCTTCTCTGTCACAATTTGTATTTGGTTTCCCAGTTTTCAAATCTAGGATATATGATAATAGTTATATGACAATTACATCCTATACATCTGGCTTCTTTTAAAAAAAGGAGTAATCCATAAGAATTAAATATGTTTTTCCAAAATAAAAAGAACTATGAATATTAAATGTCTTTGTATCTTATTGCTTTAAACTACAGAATATCACTTTTCTTCAAGGCATCGTGCCAACAACAGGTATTTCAGTGAAGTCAAAGAACATAAAAGCCAGAATTTTATCTGACATTGTGCAATTGCATACAAAACTGGTAAAAGGAAAATGCAGACATAATATTCATTATAAACCCTTCTTTTTACTTCTAGTCCAAACTACCAGTTTATGTTTTAAATAAAGGTTTTACTGACATTATGAGTTTCTTGCCAAGATAGTTAGCTTTGGTCTTTAATAAAAGCTTCACACTTAAAATTCAGCTTAGGTTAGAAACGTTTAAAGGATAACCAACGCAGGTAGAGATGAGAAATTTTGTAAAATAAAGCAGCAAAAAGTTTGGAAGAACATAGCCTTGAAAATAGGTGACATTATTATGCATAAAGATCAATAGAGGTGGAAAATCAGCTGGAGATTAGAAATTCCCATTGCCCTACACACACAGATGCCAAAAGTCCCAATCATTACTATGCTTCTAATAAGTATGAAACAAGCAAAAACAAATAGAACAATGGAAGAAGAGAGTGGGTGGGAGTCTGTTGGTATTAGATCCCTAGAGAAAACCAATGGTGAGCTACAAGAAGTAACCCTATGCTGTCCAAGCACTACTGTAGTTGAAATTTTCATTTTGATAGTTGTGCATGTTTGCCATTACTCTTTCTGAACATGATATTCTCCAAATGGTCTAACAACCTTGGATGCGAAAGTGCTATGCAAATGAAATAAACAAGCAGTGACATTAAACAAAAAAGAGATAAGACCAATGTAGATAAAGAGGCTCCATTTAAAATAGCAGTGAGAGCCGGGCGTGGTGGCGCACGCCTTTAATCCCAGCACTCGGGAGGCTGAGGTAGGCGGAGCGTTGTGAGTTCGAGGCCGGCTTGGGCTACAACGCGGCGCAAGGCCGACTTGAGCTACATAGTGCGACCCTGCCTCAAAAAAACCAGGGCCGGGAGTTTGGCTCAGTGGCTTAAGCGCCTGCCCTGGCAGGCGCAAGGCTGTGAGTTCAATCCCCGGTGCTGCAAAAAAAAATAAAAATAAAAAAAAAAAATAAAATAGCAGTGAGGAATGCAAGAATGTATCTTGGGCTTGCTACTGAGGAAGTGGCTGCTCAAGTGTACGGTAGTCTGTGCACTGAAGCAATGAACTGAGTCAAATGTGCAGCCACCTTGCAAAGCAGAATGGAGGGGGGAACCATGATTGTCTCATTTACACAATTCATTCAGGCCAATTCGAGGTTGGATGAGATCCTATGGAAAATCTGAACATTTTTCTTTTCTGCCAAAAAAGAGCATTTAATCCTGGCATAGAAATGTAAGTTTTGAGCTTGGTCCAGTAATTTGATTTTGATATATCAACATCTTGAAATACAACATAAAGCTAATGTCTTTAAAAGTAGTACAGAGAACTCCATTGGCCTCTAGCCCAACTCAGTCCTTCAGAAGCCCCAATACTTTCCCAGAAGACTCTCAGCATTCACAAATAGTCCTCAACCATCAGCCTCAGTCATTCATTCAGAAACATATTTGTTGATTGTATACTATGTGCCTGGCCCTGTGTAGGTATTAGTTATTCAGAGATACAACTGAGTACCCTAATGGAGCTTACAGTCTAGTTAATAGGGACAATAGACACATAGGTGTGCAAATGATTATAACAATATGAATGAAAAAGGTTCCATAACAAGGGAATGCAATACAGGGGGATGTCTGGATCAGACAAAAATCTCATCTCTCAGAGTAAACTGTATTTAGACTCAAGACGCAAAAGCTAATAACACT
This sequence comes from Dasyprocta punctata, assembly GCA_004363535.1. Classification (NCBI taxonomy): domain Eukaryota; kingdom Metazoa; phylum Chordata; class Mammalia; order Rodentia; family Dasyproctidae; genus Dasyprocta; species Dasyprocta punctata. The sequence continues at coordinate 200,206 of RJWM01000562.1, read as the reverse complement.
TACTGATATTTTTCTAGATATTAGGCATTGGGCTAAAACCCTCACATGTACCACTTAATAGTCATAGCTACCCATTGGAGGCAGGCATTATTGTCAGCTCCATTTTATAATAGAAGATAGAGAGTTTTAGCAACTTATTCAAAGTAACACAGCTGATAAGTAGAAAATCTAGATTAAGCCAGGCAGTCTGCCCGTAGTGTGAACATTTTCAACCATTAAAGTACATTGCATCTCATATAAATAAGTATCAGCCAAGAAAGGAGGAGAAGGATAACATGACCAACAATTCTGTGGTTGGGAGAGTTTAGCATCTGAAGAGTATGTAAGGACCAAAGTAGCTGGACAGTTGTGATTCTGGAGTGGAGGCCCATATGATAGGCTGGGAGAGGCAGAGGGAGGGAAAAGTTGGAAGGTCCTTGTAAACCAGTGTGTGGTTTTAGCTCTGTGAGTCATATGGACTGACACAGGCTTCTGAAAGATCACCTCAGTTCTAAGCAGACACAAGGCAAATGACCAGAGTGTAACAGGGAGACCACTGATCCAGACAAAAGATGGTAGAAGCTGAAAGGGAGTGTCTTGGTTATTTTTTTCTCATTGCTGAGACAAAACACCTGATGCTCAAAATTAGGAAAGGAAAGGTTTATTTCATACAGTTCTTGGAGGTTTCAGTCCATATTTCAACTGGCTCCAAGGCAGTGTGGCATGGCAGGGTGGGGGGCAGCCATTCATGGTGACCACAAAACAGCAAGGCACAAATCGTCAAGAGAGACACATGCCTTCTTCCCACTGTTACACTATATGCTGACTCCATCGCTGGGTGGGTGCAGCATTCACTCCACCAATTCCAGCACCAGACAGCAAACCAACCATGAATGCCAGACTCAGCCCATCCATGATTACATGAGGCTTAAGTGGGGGCCATTCGACCACACTATAATATTCCACCCCTGGCCCCCCAGAGACTCATGTACATCCTTAATACAAAAGACATTTAGTGCATCTCCAAGAGTTGCCAAAGTCCTAACAGTTTCAGCGTTGCTGAAAAATACAAGTCCAAATCTCCTCTGAGATCTATGGCAAACTCTTACCTGTAACCCCCCGTATAAATGAAAATGAGGTTAAACACTTCCAACATGTTAAGGCATAAGATAAGCATTACCATTCCAAACGTTACAAACAGGGGAATACAAAGCATTGGAACCAAAGCAAGTCCAAAATCCAGCAGGGTGAACATTAAGTCTTATAGTTCCATGCTCAGCATCTGAAGCAATCTGGTTGTAAGCTCCAAAAGGCTTCAGTGATTCCACCCCTGCAGCACTTCCAGGGGGCTCTATTTCCCATAGCTTCTCTTTTAAGCCCATTCTGCTCAGTTTTTGCAATTTTCCTTGGATGATTCACGTTCCTGGCTTTTTCAAACTTTCGGGATTTCCACTGCACTCTTGACTTCACCCTTACATCTTTACATATTGGCTTCTCAGGGGCACACCTTCTGGCCTCCCAGGCACTCTGAAGTTGGGGTGGAAGTTTCCTTAACCTCAAAACTTGTGCATTTTCCTTGCATTTAAAATCAGCATCATGTGGATGCCACCAAGTTTAGCTGCCAGCTGGAGCAGTAGCCAGGCTTTCCTCTCTCTTGGCTTTAGGGGTCAAGTGCCTGGATCACTGAGCTCTCTGAACTTGATTGTGAGGAAAAGATTCTGTATGCTGCCTCCATTCTGGAATCTGGTGCAACAGCCACCATTTTGGAATCTCCTTTGGCCTCTATCACCACTCTAGAATATGGCACCCTGTGGCTTTTTCCCCTGAGCAAACTCTTTTATTTTTGCCAGTTTGAGACTACAAAAGGTGGAGGCCCACTGCTTCCTGGGATGGCCCCAGACCATCTTTTTTATTTCTTTGTTTCTTCTCAGCAATCAAGGTATTGGAGGTATCTTTACAGTCCATAGCTTCCTGGCCAAACTCACAACATTTTAAATCATCCTGCTGGGCTCTTTGCTCTTGATTTGCAATATAAATCTGGCTCAAAGCCCCCAACAATAGCCATGCCACCACCTCAACATTCAACTGCCTTGAAATTTCCTTTGCCAGATTAATCAGTCCATTGCCCTTAATCTCAGTCTCAGGCAAAGTCTCTAGGCATGAGCAGAATGCACACAAACTTTCTGTCAAGCCATAACACACATAGTGTGGAGTCCAACAACCAGTGCAGTTCTTCCTCTCAGCAGAAATTTCCCAAGCCTGGTCTTTACCAGTGAACTCTCTATCTGCCTTCTGGTCTTCTGAGCTCTGATTAGAATCTCCCCTACAGAACAGCCTAAGCTGTTCCAGTGCCACTTTTTTAGGTGACATCTCCAAATCATTCCAAACTCTTCCCACAAACCATTTCCAAAGGCTCTTGAACCACATGGTCAGGTATAGTCACAGCAATGATCCCACTTCTGGTACCAAATTCTGTCTTGGTTACTTTTTTCTCATTGCTGAGACAAAACACTTGACACTCAAAATTGGGGAAGGAAAGGTTTATTTCTTACAGTTCTTGGAGGTTTCAGTCCATACTCAGCTGGCTCCAAGGCAGCGTGGCATGGCAGGGGGGCAGTCATTCATGGCAGCCACAAAACAGCAAGGAGTGAATCAGCAAAAGAGAGACATGCCTTCTTTCTGCCCTTACACTGTATGCTGGCTCCGCCCCTGGGTGGGTGCAGCACTCACACCACCAATCCCTGCACCAGACAACAAACCAATCACCAATGCCAGACTTAGCCCTGTCCATGATTACATGAGGCTTAAGTGAGGGACATTTGACCACACTATAACAGGGAGAGAACCAGGTAGATTTGATGGATATTATTTGAAAAGTGTTGGTCATTTCTTCATTTCTACTTCTGCCTCCCCACTTATCCCCAGGTCTGACATGTAGTTGTTCCCTCCAGATTAAAACAACAACAACAACAAAACAAAAATCCTAAATACTTCATGTCAGTCACTGATCTTAGAGCTGTCTTGTTTTCACATACTACTGTTGTGGAGAGGCTTGGCAGCCATGAATTCCCCATTTGACCAGCTCTGGGACCTCTGCTTCCCATCCCTATGCCAGATGCCTCCTCCTTCTCCCACCAAAGCCTAGAATTATGTGAGTTTTACTTTGGGTACTCAGCCCATAATAACCAAAGGATCTAGAGTGTCACAATATATATTTTCCCCATTACTCTCCACCATCATCAAACCACAGCAAATTTGGGCAAGGCAGTCACACTAACCAAGGGAAAATGGTCAGGGAACTTCCACATAAGAAACACCTCCAATGAATGTGAAAATCATAAAACCCTACAGTGACAACTTGGAACACATTCATAATGACTTGGGTTGTAAAGACCAGGTGTTATGTAGATTGGAGCTTGTTATTATCCAAAGATTTGGCAACCTCAGTCCTCTTCTACTGGGCACAAAGCCATGCAATACTCAAAGGCTTAACTTTGATGAGATGGGCAAGAGAACTTATATCTTCTATTTTGCTGTTTTCCAAGGATGTCAGCCTGTCTGATAGACAGCAGGCCCCTTTACAGGTAGGAATGACAGAAAACATTGGGAAATGAGAGTGCTGTCAAAAAATCACAGGTATGGTGTATATGAGTGAGATTTCAGAGGTGGATTTCCTAATCACTATAAGTTTAACACTCAATTACCTAAATGAAGAAAACAATACATTTGATGTTAAAAAGAAAACATATAAAACAATCTTTGTACTTAAAACTTTCTAGTATATTCTTCTTTGATCCTGAATTCTGTCATATTCCCAGCTGCAAGCTACTTCATTGACTCTTTCTCTATATTTCATCTTCCTGTAATGTTCTGTCATATCATGTTGATTCCCAGAAATGTACTATTGTCTTCATCTTGTCACTTCACATGGTCTCTTCATAAATACCATTTCCACAGAAAAGCCTTCACTGACCTTTTCCCTGTAGAAAACATCATGTTCCATTTCTGCATCTCTTTATTTAGTCTCATTGTTCTTTATATCATTTATCACAATCTGAAATTTTGCTACATAATTGTTTCAATGTTTATTATCTATTCTTTTGTCAATAAAGTAAACCTCATGAGGACAGGGACTACAAACACACACACAAATCTCTCTCTCTCTCTCTCTCTGTCAAATATCTCTCTGCTCTCTTCTTTTCTCCTCCCCTCCCCCTCTCTCTTCCTCTCTCTTCCTCTCTCTCTCTCTCTTTCTCTCTTTCTCTCTCTCTTCCCCCATCTTCTTCCTCTCCATCTCCCTCTCTCCTTACAATGGTGCCTGGAACATGATGAGGACTAAATGAGTGAATGAATGATTGGTGTAAATTATCACCTCACTGACTTTTGGAATTCTTCCTAATCTGATTCCACTTCATCTTTCTACCTGTGTTTATCAATACCCAATCCATACCTTGCTCCAAAACCTCAGAGGTTCCCTCAACTTCTCCCTCACCATCAGTGAAGCTCTGATTCAGGTCCTCTCTCTGTCTCCCTCCCTAGACTTGTATCTCAAATTCCTCCATCCTTGAAGAAATTGTCCTAGACCTAATTTTATTTCACACTTATCTATTTCTTCTCTTTACCAAATTCCTATAATGTGCACTGTCTAAACCATTCAAATTTTCAATTAACTGTATACCATCTTATACTGTTCTCTAACAGTTTTGTTGTCATTAGCCTAGTCCCCTCAAATACATTGTTAGTTCCTTTAGGGTAGAGACTAATAGAGAAATTTCCTTTTTTTTCCCCTCCAAGGCACAATTTTTGGTATGCAACAGGCACTCAGCAAGTACTTGCTGATATCCTAAGATGTGTGAAGAATCTGAACAAGAGGGTCAGGCTTCTTTTGGTCATGTGATGTTACGAGAAACTTATCACCTTATATTTGTAGCAGCCAGCAGCCTTATCACCTTATGTTTGTGGATGCTGATCTTGCCAGGTGTTGGGCAAGATTGTCCATTGTTTAAACAAACCCAGACTGAGAATCTGTGTTGTGGTAGATATCACTGGAACACTGGGGAGAGTACTGGAATTTATTATCTGAAGAAGCAGACACTTAAATTTCAATGTAACAAGTCCTAGAGACATCCTGTGGACAGAGTGGAAACACCAGGGAGGAGAATCTCACCGGGTCTGGGACAACTCAGGAAAAGCTTGCCATATTGAATCTGTCTGTATCGAACCAAATTCAGAGGCAGGATATGTTGTGTTCTGCCAGTTTGAAAGAGTTTATTTTTCCATGTAGTATTTTTCATGTGTTTTGCTCTAACCTTGATGATTCTAGGAAATCACAGATCCTGCTCTCTCAAAATCTACCATCAAAGGGAAATACAATTGTCACTGTAATGTCTATACATGTTGCAAAATTGCCGCTTCTGCTCAAGTACTCAACATTTCAACAGCAAAAAATCTTGATCTTATGTCTCGTCTTCTCTTTTCTTTCCAATTACCAAGCAACACTTGTTCTCATCAACCCAAAGTTGCATAGAAAAACCCTTACATGTTAATTAATTCTAGACTCTTTTTTTCTCTACACTTTCTCCTTAAGTGAATGCCTATTCCCATGATCTGGATAGTATTCTTTTACTGACAATGCCTTAATGTATTTATCTGGCAATCAACTCAGTATAGGCTAAATCATTTTGCAGTAACAAATTCATCCCCACATCTCAGTGGCTTAACACAATAAGGTTTATTTTTCATTCATTTTGTATGACCAATACAGGCTACAGAGAAAATGGTGGTTCTCTTTTACATAACCCACTCATGGACCCAGGTTGAAAACAACTCTGCTATCTATAGCATCGCTGGTCTCTGTGGCAGCAGAAGAGACGATAGTAAAACTCTTCTCTGTTTAAACCCAAAGTGGCATAGCTTATTGGACAGAACTAATCATATGACTCTCTAACAAGCAAACTAATAAAAAATGTTGGAAAGCACATGGACGTGTAGTGAGCAACACCTTTCTCTCCCACTCCTCAGTATTCCAGTTGTATATCCAAGTGCTTTCTTGATCTGCCTTGACATCAATTCTGTACTTTAAACTTAACACTGATTCTGTTCAACTCCAAATTCCAGGAATAGCCCTTAATTCTTTCGTTCTCTTATTTACCCATTTGGAAATAACTTGCTCTGTTAGATGTGCTTTCAAAACAAATCCTGTATGCATTCAACCTCTGTTTCAACGTCCACCAACCTGACTGAAGCCTATGTGGCTTTTCATGGAGGTGGGTAACAGTGACTTTGTAACTAAACTCCTTTCTTACACTCTTGTCCTTTCAATCCATTTTCCACCTAGCAATCCAGAATGATCTTTTCAAAAGGTACACTGATAAAACCATTTCCCTGCTTAAACCCTCCAATGATTTCCCAATACACTTAGAATAAATACTGATTTCTTCATGTGATCTGATTCCCTTTTTTCCTCTATGAAACATCTTCTACTCTTCCACTTTGTCATCACTGAGCTGCAGTTTTAATTGCCAAAGTCCCTGGTGCTTTAAGGCCTTTGCTTAAGTTCTGTGCTGTGAATGGACCACTTACTCTCAGATCTTCATGTGGCTGCCTCTTATCATTCAGTTCTTAGTGATAATGTCAGTTCCTCAGGCAGACATTTCTGAATGCTTAAATAAAGTAGTTACCCTTCACTCTCTTGAGAACTACTTAGTTCTTTACATAGTACTTGTCACTATGTGATATTTGACTATTTCTGTATTGTTTGTCCACTGGAATATAAGCTCAGTTAGAGTGGAACTTTGCCTATTTATTCTTTCTAAACCACCTTCCCAGCCCAGGGGCCAAGCACAGAGTAGGTGCTCAATAAGCTTGGACAAAAGAAGTGCATTCCTCAGTTCACTTACAAACCCTTGACTCCTGCTCATTCTTAGCTATGTTGTCTCCCTTTTCATATATCCTGTGAATAGAAAAGCCTGGCAGAAATCCATATTTGCAAAGAGTGGAGACAAACCTAAAGAAATCAAACAGTGGAGTGATCAACCATGTGTTGAGGATTTGCAGTATTCTCCTTGCCAATCAGAAGGAAGAAGTTAACTAAGGAGGCAGCTACTTGTCACATTTAAAAGTTCTTTTGACCTCGTTGATTAAGATGATGTGCCTGATGTGGTGAACTTTTACATTATGTTTCCAGAGAACTGTGAAAACAGCCCTTTTGTAACACTGAGTTCTCAATGTGGGTGATGGCTGTCACTGTTCTGGAAGAAGATGACTCACACAAAGTGGGAGGGGAGAGCAGTGACAAGATGGAAGGCAGGATTGACCTGAGGGTCCCTTCCCAAGTCCGCTGAGATGAAAAGAAAGTGCAGGTGCCATATACAGCATACCTCAATCTCACAGGATCATACAGTTTGTGCACCATTGGCCAAGTTTCTAGGACCCTGAAGAATACAAAAACTTCCACATCCTTAGCAGTCTCTTCACCCTATACTGAAGATACCTAAGGCACTAAAGGAAATGTATCCTGCAGCATGTGATTCTGCCAGGCTTCACAAAACTGTCCAGATAGGGAACTGGGGTCTTATAAAGAGAGGCCCTCATGATATACCAACCTTTGTCCAGCCCGGCTTTCTCTGAAAATGTTCTCATGCCAAGTTTCTCAACTTGTTCCTAACATTCCTTATCCCTGAATCCTCTTAGTCCTCTTACCAAAAGTGACATTCAGTACGCTTCTATTTGAAAAGCTTTCTTCCCATGTCAACCACAATCTGGTCCATCTTCAGGGTGATACTGCTGAATGCTGCTTGAGGATGACACACTGCCCAGTCTAGTCTGATTTCTGAGTTTTTATTTGTTGAACTATAGATAGGTCTTCCCACTTTAAATTGTAGGTTAAAACTGCAACTTTCCTGATAAGTTAGTTATTTGCCTGTCTTAAGAGCCTGTGCACTTCCCAAAGAACATGTTCTATTATCTTTTAACCTTTAGAGTCAGTCAAAAGAAAGAAGGGCTCTCCTAGCCTAAGTTTCTCAAGATTTAATTTAATTAGAGCTCATACCAAAATGCAAATTTTGACCTCATGAAAAAAAATTTTCTATTTCATTCCTATAAAGAGGACTTTTTCAATCTTTGAGGAACCCTTATTTCAATAGTATTTGATCTATCCCTGATTATACAATTATTAGCATTTTGGTGATCTAACCAATGACATTTAAATGGCAGTTATGTGCAGAGCTTGAATTATGAAATCACAAAACTTTTGAGCTGAAAGAGACCTCAGAGAAAATATCGTCCAATTCCTGTATTTAATAGATAAGGGAAGTTGAGCCCCATATAACTGAGGGAGTCTTGTACAAGATCAAATAGATGATCATGAAACAGAAGGGGACAAAACGTGAGTCAGCCTTCTTACCACTGCACCTACAGTTGAAGAAAACGATTTAAAAAGATGAAAAAAGAAGAGAAATGATTTCAAGGTCTCACAAAACTACAAAAAAGTTCAATGTCTTCTAAAGTGTTTTGTCACACTCTAAGTATATGTCATTGACACAAAAAAATTCTTTAGAACATAAAGAATATTGTCATACCCTAATTAATCAGAGATTACTTCCCAGATGATTGGGATGAAGGGTCATGGAAGGCAGGGGGAGAAGAGGAGAATAGGTCTTAAGAATATCAGCCTAAATCATAGTGCCTGGAACCAGTTTCTATTGCTTCTATCCTATTGGGAGCCTTTTGTAAAATAAGACTGGAAATGTTCAGCTGCACACAGATTGCTTTATTTAGCAGACAATCTCAGAAAAAAAAAAAGAAAAAAAATGTTCTCTTGTGATTTGAGGCTTGATTATCTAATTTTCTCTTTGTGGTTCTCCTCCACCAGCAACACCTGCTAAATGGCTGGAACAGACATGATTACTTTGTTAATAGTCCTCGGCCCTCAGTCTTCTCACTTTGCCAACTCCCTCAAAGCTTTCATCCATCTCGTAGCTCCAGTTTGAGGGTCCCTAACTTTATCTCCAGCTCTGACTTTTCCCTTGAATTTAGATTAATTTCTTACTGCCCAAAATATATTTCCACATTCATGTGACCCAGAACCTTCAAACTCAGCAAGACAAAAATTAAATGCATTAATTCTTCTCAAAGAAAGTCTTCCCTTTGTAATCTAGGTTTATACTGTCACCAGGCGCTCAGTCAGTTGCCTAAGCTAAAATCTCAGAAGCACCCCTGACTCTTCCTTAGGCTTCATCTCTATATCCAGTTTATTAGTAGCCCCTCCTGCCTACCTCATGGGTGTCTCTGGAATATTTTTCCCATACAATAATCTTTCATCATTTGCCCAAAGTCCAGATTCCATCATCTCCTGCATAGCCTGCAGTGTTAATCTTTCAAAAAGATAATAATCTTATTTTCCTTATGTTCTCCAAATCCAATAGATGCTTGCTTAAAAGCTCTTCTGTGGCTCACTACTGCCTAAAGAATAAATCCCAAATTGCTCAAGATGGAAAATAGATAGTTTTAAATTTACTTATTTTAAATTTAGATATACTGAGCCTAAATACAGTACACCATACTGTAGCTTTTATCCATTAGTGATTGATCTATTCCAAAGAACTGAGTAGACTAAGAATCAATATAAGTTTTCATTCACAAAGAAGACTATTCTTTGTGGTTGGAAGAAAGAGTTCTAAGGTCCTGCAAGTAGATGGAGCCTGTCTTAGTTACTTTTCTGTGGCTGACACAAAATACCCAACACCTAAAGTTAAAGGAGGAAAGGTTTATTTTGGCTTACAATTTTCAGAGGTTTCAGTCTATAATTGACTGACTCCAAGGCAGGGTGGCATGGTAGAGGGAAAAAGATCATGGCATGGAATTCAGAAGGCAGGAGGCAACAAAAGTAGCCAACAGCAAGCAACAAGCAGCGACCACAACAGTCCTCTTTCTGTCCCTTATATTCCTTCTAGGCTACTGGCCCTTAGATCAGATAGCTCTCCCACCCAAGCTAAGGGACCCTTAATCCTAGCATTGCACCATGAATCAGTTCTAGCATCACATCCTTAAACCCACCATCATACACTCTAGATCCAGCCCCCTCTGAAAAGTTCCACCTATGACAACATGAAGCTTTGAGAGGACATCTAGAGACAAGCCATAACATGGCATAAATTCTGACTCCACAAAGAATTGCTATTGTGAATTTAGCACAAAATTTTCAACCTCTGGGATTCAATTCCTTATTTGTAAAATGAAGATAATAATAGCACATATGCTTTAGGTTATAGGAATCACAGGAGATACTGTGCAATGAGCCTACCATGTAGAGGTCCCAATAAAGGGTAGATACTATTATTATCATTATTATCACCATTGATAGATTCTGCCAGCCTGGGGCTTAACTATCTCTAACATGACATCTGCCCAACTTGGAATCAGCCCCAAGAAACAATTTATCTCTCCAAAAGTAACTTCTGTGTTGTTCTTCTAGTTCCAGAAAAAACCTCCTGCTCCCTTTTTGCGCATGCACTGAGCCCTCTCCAATCCCAAGACTCCACAAGCAGCTCCACTCCCAGCCCCCAGTAAATCTTTCTGTTTTCTATTTTGTGCATGCAGATGCTCCTTCAGATCAGCTGTTGATATATCATTTTGCCCACCTCCCCAACTCCTCCCCCAACCACACCTGATAAAAATACTTTCCCTTCTTTGTTTTCCCCAGAGGGTACTTGGTCTCTTCTGCAGTCTTCCCATGTCCACAATAAAGGCCTCTTTTTACTTTGTTTGTCTATCATGCCAAAATCTTATCAACCATTACAGCTTTTTACATGTTACAGTATAGGATGCTGCAATTATAATAGGATCCCAACTCTTCTCTTTCTCAGTCCAAATATCCCTACTTCTTACAGTAGCAAAATCACATATATTTGAGAGTAGCTAGCTATCCTAGTTAACTCCTGTGAACCTTTAAGAAGCTAATCATGACTTTACCAAACACTTGAGGAAAAAAAGGATCCCATCTTCCCTAGTAGTTTAATAGTGATTAGTTCATACAAAGTCTTTTTTTTTTCTAAAGGTATTTTCTCTTTTAATCTTACAGCTCTGAAGGATTCAACTTCTCTTTGCTTTAGTGTGTACTTTCACTTCCTAATTGGGGCTTTCAAGGAAATTTTAGAGTGACTGCCTCAGACCACGAATTAGTCTCTTTTCTAAAAGTGCACCCTCCTGGCTTTGGTTGGAGATTACTGACAGGAAGTAAGGGAAAGATTTACACTTTCTTTCTGTGGCTTCCTAGGGCAATGCTTTTAACCTGATATATCACAAGTTCTGAATTTACAGTAATTTTCATAAGTAAAAGAGGGTACTTGGGGGCCAGGGATATATCTCAGCAGCACAGTGCCTGCCTGGCAAGTGTGAGGTTTTGAGTTCATGAGTTCAATTCCCAGTACCAAAGTGGGGCAGGGGGAGAGGATACTTGGTAGAGTAGCAAATTGTTTTTCTTTTGCTATGACAATGGAAACAAATACCATACACAGTATTCTATTAAAGAATGATAGTGCACAAATAAGTCAAGCTATTGTTACAGATGTCTTCAAAATGTCAACAGATGAGGTTGAACAATGCGCCAATAATATCCAAGCAGAATATATTTGCTTATTTCTTATGTGAACTGAATCAGCCTTTAGCCAAAAAAACTCCAGGGAACTTCCTTTTAAAACATTCATAATGAAGTTAGTGTCATTTAAAGTGTGCATATTGAAGACATTTTAAAACGAAATTACTGCATAAGCTTTGATGGGCTAAGATCTCTGAAGTCCAAATATTTCTGTTTTAAAGCTGCCTCCATTTATGAGCTTTAGAACCCTGCACAACACACCAACTTTTTCTAGATCTCCACTTGTTCAACTATGAAACAAGACCAGGCAATTACAAACATTTTGTTTTGGAATGAGGACCACCTACAAATAACGTACAAAATGTGCCTAAGAGTGCCTAGCTCAGTAAGTACTCAGTATGTCATGATTATAATAAACAAATAAAACTGCTAGAATCTCACTTAATTTTGCTTAGATATCCAATGCAGTGACACCAATGAAACTTCAATCAACAATTTAAAATTTTATGTATTCATCTATTGTTTTTGATTTATAGAAAGTGAATTCCAGTAGACTTTTTCATTGAAATTCCCCAGCTACTCCATCATGAAGTAGAAATGTTGTAAGAAAATACAGTAACAATTTGTGTTTTACTCTAACATATACCTACCTGCTTCACAGACACTTATAAACTCTAAGGAAAACTTATTCTGTGTAATATATGATCAAATATATGGAATATATTCTGTGGTAATATATGATCAAAAAAATTCAAATATCATGACTAAGAGTGCTCTCTAAAATAAATTACTGCCATCCCGGAAATAACCCTGACAAAGGCAGAAAAAGTTCTTCCTAAAAATTTCACCAAGCAGAAAGGTGGCATTAGTTAGGTGATGCATACAGAATTACAGTCAACTAAATCAATACATTTGGAAAATATTATTACATTTATTGCACCCAGAATGGGTGTAGGCAGCATCCTCTGAAAGAAGGGCCAGGTGGCAAGTCAGCACTTAGCAGAGGTTATTTGGTGCTCTTGGAGGAGGGACTATCTGGGCCTGGCAGGTTCCAAGACACTGGAATGGCTGGTTAATCTCGTACACCAAAGCTAGCACAAGGTGGTCCAGAGATGTTTGCTGACTTTTCACAGAGTTTTCTGAGGTCACAGACTTATTAATAGTTAAGACTAAAATTCAGCTAACATGGAGTCTGACTCTGTCAACACCGACATATTCCCCACATGGGATCTTCACGTTTCAGGCCAACCATCAGGCCAGACATCCAAAGTGTGAAATGTACATATCTGCCCAGTTTATCTCATTCTCATCTTTTAGTCCAGCTATCTTTAGGCCTTCACTTAACTTAAATGTCAATATAGCATAGATATATGGTATATTGTTAATAACTCCTCCCTCACCAAAGAAATTAAAAATCATTCACATTCATTTCACAATATATGGGACCTTATAAAAGTCTCAAAATTCCAAGGATTGTATGGATATTAGATTAGCTATTGTTCTGTTAGTCAGATACAGGAACATGCTGCATCTTCCTGCTCACTTCTGACGCAGTGATGGTGAACCCTTTAGAGCTTTCAGTGATAAAGAACAGCTGGCTGTAGCAAGCATGCCCTAGGCTCAACTCCACCACTATAGTGCCATATGAGGTTCAAGTGAAATTAATTAAGTATTGATTTCACAATCATAATTAACCAATCAAGTCAATTCAGAATGACAAGATGTATTTTAAAGGGCTATTTTTCCATTCTTAATCTGGAAAGATAAAATACATTATATTAATTCAACAATATATGAAATTTATTTTCCTTCCATAGTATGTTTGCAGATAGGAAATTAGTACCCTTTAATTAAAAGATTAGTACAGAGAAAAAAATGTTAATTATATTTGCTAACATTTATTGACTTCCAGGTACTCACATGTATATAGTTCTAAGCACTTCATGGATATTTATTTAATCCTATGGCAACTTATGAGTATTTAATGTAAATATTGTATCCCCATTTTATGGAGGAGAAAAGCAAGGCACAAAAAAGTGGACTGTTCAAAGAAACTCATTCAATAAATTGGTAAGCCAGAGCATTTTAAACCAGGACACTTAGTAATAAACTATATATCAATGTATCAGTGTTTCTCAACCAGGAGTAGTTTTATAACCCCTCCTATGCCTGAGAATACTTGGCAATATGGGAAGATAGTTTCCATCTCACAAGTGGGAGAGGAAAATACTACTGGCATATGATGGGTAGAAACCAAGAACAGTTGTAAACATTGTATAATGCACAGAATGCTGCCCCCCACCACCCTCACCAACAAATGATCCATCCCCTTGTCCATAGAGTGAAGGTTGAAAATCCCTGCTCTATGGTATATTGCCTCTGGGGTCAGTTACCCTTGTTACAAAAATGTAGTCTGCAGACCAGCAGCACTGCATCAGTCAGGAGCTTGTTAGAAAAGTTCACCCCAGACCTAGTGAATTAGAATCTGCATTTTTAATAAGGTCCCCAGGTGATACATCTTCATGGTGAAGTTTGAGAGGCAGCGAATTACTGTATACTATTAATGCTACCACCCTGCCACAAGTATTGAATAAGACAAATGCCACAAACAGTTCTAGTCTCCACACACGGAGGAGGAATGTTAAGAAGGTTTCAGCGGGGTGCAGATAGGGAAGAGAGGTGGAAAGACCTAGCAGTGATGTAATATTAGGGACTAGGAATTTTCTTTGGTAGATAGTTTCCTTAAGTAGCAAATATAATCAGAAAATAAACACAATGTAGATCTAAGAAAGAGAAATAACCACATTTAAACTTCAGCTTTTTCCTCAAGACCAAGCATGGGACACATGGACAAGAAGGTCAAAAGCCAAGTAAATATGAGAAGAGAATAGAAGGGGCAGAGCTGATACAACTGGGATATGGGGGTGGATTTGGGGGCTGGAGGGAGGATAACTGTCACAAACATACAAACCAGCTAGAACAAAAAATTCCTTGCATCTGGATGCCAGCTGCATAGGCAAGGAAATAGCCTGTTTTCAGCACACTTAGAGAGAAGAGCCACCTGCCCAATAAAATTTACATGTAATTCCCTGAAATGAGACCTCTAAAACACCTTTTTTAACAGCCAATAAGGCAAGACACCACCAACATTTAAAACTCTGACAATACCTTTTAATAAAATACTTCTATTCTTTTAAGACACACACATATAGCAGCTAATGAAAGAGATGCAAATAAAGTTCCTACTCCGAAGTGATCCAGAGTTGACCACAAAGTACTTTAGAACTAACACTTGTATACATAATCCATTACACAATTTCACATTTGCAGATTTGAGACAACACTTTCATCAAAACATGCTTCCTCCCCCACAGGCTTTTCAAAGCCATAAGCAAATAACAATCTTTTGTGAGCCTTACCAAATGTTAACTGGGAAGCCCCACTGTTTTTAATTGTGCTTGAATAAACGCAGACCAGGATCTATGAATGCAGATAAAATTCTTTCCTTCTTCTCTCTACCTCCAAATCAGCTTGGCACTGATGAGTGGCCATTCCCAAAGGCAAAGGTGAGCTGCAGCAAGACTGAGGCAAATCCTGAAGACCAGCCACTGTGAAAACCATTTCATGGTGGAACAACAAGAATAATATTGTTATGCTATCCAAATAATTAAACTTTCAATCATTCTCTATTCCTAAATCCCTACCACATTACAATAAAATCACGGGATTTAGGGACTGAGTTGGAGTTTAAAAGATGATTCCCAATGTTTTGCAGATGTGGATTTCTCCCACCTGAGAGAGAAAAGGTTACAGTGAGAATCAGACAAGAATCCTCTTAAAAGTTTGTATTTCCCTAGGCCCTACCCTTAAGCCTACCTCATTTCCCAGAAATTCAACTCAGCAGAAATCAGTTGGGTCCAAGGAATTCGTGTCTTTCATAAACCTCACAGATTGTTTAAATGCATGCTAGATTTGGGGAACACTATCAAGTTCAACCCTTGCATTTTATAGGTGAAGAATCTTAGAACCAGACAGTAATTCATAGTAATGCTTTAGCTAGCATCCTAATTTCCAGGCCTCATTTATTTTTATTACTCAATTCTATTACTTTTTCATTTGATCAACAACACTGTACAATAGTAAAACATAGTGTCCCAGAGTACAAGCCCACCAAATATAAAAATTTCAGAATTTGGATTTAGGATCTCTACTACTTTCCCCACTCTCTATTCTGGCCATTTTAATCCATAAAAAAAAAAATAATCTGCCCATATTCCTAAACATCAGCTTCCTGACCTTGACAGAAAAGAATAAGAATGCTCCTCAAGTAACAATCTGCAAATTAACTGTGTAATCAATGGCATTCCATAATTGTCTTTTCTCCCTTTTAATCTTTTACAGCTTTATTGTTCTTGAGCTCTGTGGAATCTTCAATTACACCCTTGATAGAAAAATCACACCATTATAACTCAGGAACATCCATGTGCTGCCTCAGTGATCCTAGTGATTGATCAGTGTCACCTGTTCTAATTGTTGTTTTACCCACATACATACATACTTTGTAAGATAAACTTGATTTTAAGAACACAACAGTAGTTTCCTTTAGATATCACCATTTTTAATATAGTAATCAAATCTTTAGTGAAAGCAATCAGTCAAGAGAAAAAAGTAAAAAGGATATATCTTTATAGGAAAGGAATAAGTCAAATTATCATTTTGGGAGACATTTTACAAAGAAGATACAAAAAGTTTCACCAAAAGACTCCTAAAACTAATAACCAAATACAGTAATGTAGCAGGATACAAATCAACACACAAAAATCAGTAGTGTTCCTGTACACCAATAACGAATTCACTATGAAAGAAATTAGAAAAAATAATATCATTCTAAAAAGCATCAAGAAAATTTTCATATTTAGGAACTAATGAACCAAGACAGTGAAAGGCCTCTACAATGAAAACTACAGCACTCTGAAAAGGAGACAGATGAGGACATCAGAAAATGGAAAGACATCTCCTGCTCATGGCCAGGTAAAACCAACATTGTCAAAATGGACATACTTCCAAGGATGATATATAGATTTAATGCAATTACAACCAATGCTAAAACCATTCCTCACAGAACTAGACCAAAAAAATTTAAAATTTATATGGAACTAGAAGAGACTGAGAATAACAAAAGCAAACTGGGCAACATAACCAAAGCAGGAAGCAGCACAATCCTGGATTTCAAGGAATACAGTATTACGAAGTTAGAGTGGTTTGAAATAAAAAACAAAGAAAGAAAGAAGAAAAGAAAAGAAAAGAAAAGAAAAGAAGGGAAAAGAAAAGAAAAGAAGAGAAGAGAAAAGATGATACTGGCACCAAAATAACCTTTTGAGATCAATGGGAGGGAGCACAGGATACAGAAACGACATCAGATACGTTCAACTACCAGATCTTTGACAAAGGGTCCAAAAACATATGGTGGAGGAAAAATAGCTTCTTTAGCAAATGGTGCTGGGGAAACTGGCCATTCACATGCAGAACCTAAAGTTAGACTCGTGTCTTATCATATAGTAATGTAAAATCAAAATGATTCAAAGATCTAAATATTAATACAGAAATATGTAACCTGGAAGATAAAGTACTTAAAACATAAAGTCATACTTATGGATAAGGACTTTCTTAATAGAACCCCAATTGCACAAGAAATAACACCAAGAATCAACAAATAGGATTAAATTAAAAAGCTTCTGCATAGCAAATGGAACAACCAGCAGAGTGAAGAGATAACCGATAGAATAGGAAAATATTTCTGCCAACTCTACCACACGCAGAGGACTGATATCTAGAATATATAAAGAACCCAAAATAATTACAACCCCAAATAAAAGACCCAGTCAAAAAAATGAGAACAGAAATGAGTAGATACTTCTCAAAATAAGTACAAATAATAAATTAATGCGTGAAAAAATGTTTGACATCTTTCATCATTAGAGAAGTGTAAATTAAAACAACACCAAGACTCTTACACCAGAAAGAATGGCAATCATCAAGAAATCAAATAATAGCAGATCCTAGTGAGGTTATGGAATAAAAGGGACTCTTTTACATTGTGGGATGGCAAACTAGTACAACCACTATAGAAATCACTATGGAGGTTCCTCAAAAAAAACTAAAAATAGGAATTCTGCTCAACCCAGCTATTCTCCCTTTAGGCATTTTCCCCCAAAATTTAAAGACATCAAATTACAGTGATACATGTATACCCATGTTTATAGCAACACTATTCATAATAGCTCAATCTTGGAAGTGGTTTATTTGTCCATCAACAGACAAAATGTATATAAAAATGTGATATTTATACAAATGGTGTGCTACTCTTAGAAGGATAAATTCGAGTCATTTTTAGGAAAATGGATGCACCTTGAAATCATAATGTTAAGTAAAATAAATAAGACACACACTTTAAATATTACATGGTTTTTTTTCTAAGAAAAACACAAAATGTAAATAAAGAGCAAAATAAAAGACAGATGAAAGGAAGCAGGAAGATAGAGTATTTGCAAATGAAAAAGGGACAAAGAGATGGAAGGTAGGGGAAAGAGAAGAGAGGAAGAAAACAAAGAAAATGGTAAAATATGTCAGGTACATGTACCAATTACCCACAATGAATGTAATCATCATGTACTGCAAACATGAACTAAAAAAAAAGAGAAAAACTGGGGAAAGCAAATCTAAAGACAGAAGGGGAGAGGAGGAAAGGAAGGGGAAGGGGAATAAATAGAATTAAGATATGTTAAGAACAAGTACCTATTCGCTAAGATGAATGTAAATATTATGTGCTGTAAATATACACTAATACATTTTTTAAAATAACAGTGAGACAAGTGTTTGAACAAAAAGAGATTAATAGCAAAGTCTCTTTTAATGGAATAATTTTTTAAATTTACACATTCAATGTATTTCTTAATCACACCTTGAATGAGAAAAAACAGGTGGCACTTCTCTTTCTGTCTGGGTTATCTCACTTACGATGATAATTTTCAGTTCCGTCCATTTTTCTGCAAATGGTATGATTTTGTTCTTTATGGATGGGTAGGAACCCACCGTGTGTGCGTACCATATTTACTCCATTCATAATTTGTTCACAAAACAAACAGTATTAAGAGAAAAAGTAAAACAATTAAGATAGTTGTATAGCTCTGTTTTGATTGTTTTGAAGAGTAAAAGCTATCAAAGATGTCCTAAAGGCATTACTGTATCTTTAGGCAAAGGTCCACTTCTATTTGTGAAAATATATCCAAATCCTGGCTGGGTTTTTTTTAGCTTTCTGTTTAGTTCTGGGATAAAGATGTACTGTCACTGTGTGCGTTTCTACTTGCAGTCAGTAAGACTTAATTAATGATAGGGAGTGGTCCCAAAGAGCATATTCAGAATACCTGACTGGAAAGCTGGAAGGACCTGTGTCTGTAACTGTGGGCATGACTGTGCCACTGCAATTGCCAACTCTGTGCCAGATTGACCTCCAGGCTTCTTTTTATGTGGCATATAAATCATATTAACCTATCCAAGTTGGATTTTCATTACCTAAAACAAGAAGTGTTCTGATAACTAAATTATTTACTGAAACATCAGCCAATAATTGATGGTGTACATTCAGTTCTTACATGCAGTATTTAATGCAAATACTATGTCAGTTCTCCAAGGAAGCATCTATTGGTCCTATTTTACTGACAGAGAAACTAAAGTTTAAACATAATGAGTAATATGATTTAGTATTTAAGCCCAGGTCTTCCCAATTCAACATCCTAAACATCTTTTTCCATTCTCCTTTTATGATTTGACTGGTTAATAGCCATGGTAATTTACTTACACTGTTTCGTTGGACCTGATAAGGTGGATCTTTGGGAGGATGATGCTTTTGCTTGGAATGGGAGGAGGACCTTTTATAGGTTTCCTTGAGAGTGGTTTATTATTTGCTTGACTGACTGTGCTACATGAACAGATGCATGGGTTATTGAAAATGGGAATAGTCTTATCCTGCAAAACTCTATTCCCAAAGAATACTGCAGCATGTCAAGCAGGCTTGAGATGAATAAAATAACGAAGCTCCCAGTTTGCAGAACTATTCATTGTAAAGAGATGTTGTGTTATAAAATTAATGAATCCTTCCAAGGGAGTTGATAACAATGAACTGATAACCAATTCCTGACACGTATACCTGGGCCTGAAGGGAGATGAAAATTCTACAAGTAGTGTCAGAGGAAAACATAATACTATACTTCTTTTAATCTGTGAGTTCACTTTGAAAGTATGTGGCTCAGCCTTTAGATTTGCTCAATTTAAGAGGGCAACCGCATTTATTTGTTCAGATGTTTTGCCTGAAACAGATTAAAAATACCAAAACATGTGGAAGTCTCTGAACACACCACTTAAATATTTTATTTGCCATCCCCACATGATGTGTGTGATACAAAGCAAGCCCTCAAAACCAAGTCAGCCATTTACTTGAACTAGACTAAAATTATAGGCAATGAAAGGCTTTTTGGCCAATCTTTATCTGCCAAAAGAGTTTTTTCTTACTCTTAGAAATATCATTTCTCAGGTATTTAGAGGTACATAACAAGTAGCAATGATTCTGAAATAAAAGAATACATGTTTAGACACAATTAACAACACTAAAAGAAAAAGTTGGCTTTTCAGCAAAGTACTGTCATGTCCTCATACAAAACAAATGTCCCTGGACACCAATTTTTCATTCTTCATGTGTGGAATATGTTTGGAAGGTCACACTATATACAGAGAATGCTAAATCTAGCTGTTAATTAGTTCATTTAGTCAATACAGTGGAAAATTCAGTTCCAGTGATTATGTAATGCATGTGAACAGTGTGAGTCTCTTTTCATTTTGACCTTAAAAGTCTCCTGAATGCTGCTAGAAGGGATCAGTTATTTCAGTTAAAAGAGATGAACTAATGATTCCAAGCAGATGCAGGAACTGCTGATTAACTAGAAATGGCATTAATTCACTCCATATTTTATTCAAATATTCTACTTCATCTTCTTAAAATAGGGAACCTGAGTCATTATTATAAGAATCAGAAAACTCTTTCTTGTTCTTAAGCTAACAGAACAAAAAGGACAAAAGATTTAGTATTTCATTTTCACTATTTTCTTTTCAAATTCCATTTGTGAGTTTCACAGTTTTTCTGGTAATTAAGAGGAAGACAAGATACCTGACAAAAACAAAACACAACTTCTAAAGTTAACATGTTCTACTAGTTGACCATCAACACAGCTTTTTAATTTTTTCTTTCTAATTAAGAATGGTTTAAACCAATCTTTTTTGAGAGATTAATCTCTGATGTCTGGCAAAGAAAACTTATGGTATAATTGATGATTTTTGTATATTTTTGGAAAAGAACCTCCAACTATTAAGTAATCGTTTGATGGAATACACTTCTAACTATAGGCATTTAGAAAGAATTAAAATCTTGTATAAAAATTGTTTTTTTAAAAAGAAAAACAAAGCAGGTGTAGTGACACATGACTGTAATCATAGGACCAAAGTTTAAATCCAGTCTAAATAATTTAATGAACTATCAAGACCCTTGTGTCAGAATTAAAAACAAAAAGAGCTGAGGGTATAGATCAGTATGAAGACCCTGATTTAATGCCCAGAACACACAAATAATAATAATAATAATAGAAAGAGAAACTATTAAAAATACTAATAGACATTTGATTAAATATAAACAAGATTTTAAATTATCTTTAACTGCTTTTAAGTGAGGCATGGTTTCTTTAATACACATGTGCATATGATATTTTGATAAGATATGTCTAAATTAATGATGTATGAGACCAAAACAACCCCCGAGAATTACTAGTCTGATATCATAGTGTCTTTTTCTTCTGTACAGCTTGTAAGAAAACCTTTAAATTGTAATGCAACATTTAAAGAAGAGATGAAAGCTTTCACTCTTTTAGGAATGTTAGTCAATCCTAAACTCTTAAATTCTCACTACATAACTAAGATCCATCATATTTTAATAATTCATAAAGGGCCATGACTAATTGTTTAGGTTTACATATGCCGCCTACTCAGTGGTGTGTAGTTATATGCTTGAATATGCTGTTTTAAATGATTAGTTGTATTTTACTAGAATGAATCTGAATTTCTCTTACACATTGTTCAAAACAAAACTGGATGACAGCTGAGAGACAGTCTCAAATTTTCCCTTAATGTGAATGTTATTCCCAATGTCCAAAGCTGCTGCCAGCACACTTAACACAGTTTTTATAAATACAGAAATCCTTTATAGCACCTCACCAGGAAACTTGCTAAAGCTTATATTATACTGACTCATCTTACAGGTGAATAAAGCTTTTCTTCAGAAGAGCACAAAAAATTGTTATAAATGTGAATTCTAATAGTTATGAGGGTAGCAGAATAGAAGGCATTTCTGTCTTTCTTTTTAAAATTATTTTCCACTAGTCAGTAAAGATTACATAATCTTTTGGTTCAAAAATTTTGTAAGGAGGTCTATCTTCTGAATACAGTTATAGTTCAAGACATCTATATTTCATTTTTCTCCTCTAGATAAAGATTTGCTGACCAACCTTAATTCAAAAAGTTGTATTTTTGGAGTTCTGCTCTAGAAGAATGATGTACACAATATTAGAAAGTGGAAAGAGACAGCAAAAAGGATCTGCTCCCACAATTTTTATTGTATTTCAAGGTTGGGAACCTTGTCTGTTCTTTATTTCCCCAAACCCCAACAGCTGATGTGATATTGGAACAGAGTTCAAAGGATGTGCATCAGAAATAAATGAAACAAGTCCGTTCTGACCAACAGATCCCTGGATTCTCACTTGAAATTTAGCTTTCAATTCCTTTAAATTCACTTTATACTTTACAGGTATGTGTCATTTTCCCAGTTTAGCAAGCAGCATGACTGCCTCACTTGCTTCTCTTGGCTCTTCTCCAACCCATTGGGCAATTCTGTGCAATGTCACATGGTCTCTCAACCCAAGCTCTTGCTTGAGCTACAATGACATCGGCTTTCTGATCAATCTGTTCCATCAGGTGCCACAACGCCAGTGCCAATGCCATACCCCAAGCCCCGCCCCCAGTCCCACGCCCCTTCCTTCTTTCCCATCACTTCCTAGTAACCAATGAATAAGTATTTCCTTTAATGACAATTTTGAGACATGTTTTAAGGGTCTCTAGAGGGCTCTGAAAAAATGAGTATGTCACCTGTAGCAAAACCCAACACAGTAACTTGTATTAATTTCCCTGCTTCCTTACTCCACTTTCCTGACCTGCCAATCTTACTCCCTGGGGTCACTCCTCAGATCATCTACCTACACCCAGCACTCTGACTCCAGCTTTGCTTTGAGGACTAGAATATAATGGTCATAACTATGGTTACTTTTGAGTGTGAGCCTGTCATGAGCTGGTTACTTTACTCAAAATTTATAGTCCTGAATAGGAAAGTTGACACCAAGTGATGTAGTCAGGATGTAATCGGGATTCAAACCTACGCTGCTATAAACTGTCAGCATTTCCCCCTGTGCAGTATTGTTCACAGCAATCTGTAAACACTGAAAACTTGACTTCAACGAAGCATTACATTTCAACATGCTTTGAGATGCTATTTATTGAGGGCTTTCTAAGTACCAGGTTCTGTACATATTTGTCATCATATTTCATATTTTCAACAAACCTGTAAAATAAGCCAGACCCTACTTCCCTGCTGTTAGTGGTGATATATCTCATCCTACCACAGAGCTTGCCAAAGAAACAGACTCCATACTGTACTTGTTTATTGAATTAAATTGTATTGAAATAAATCTTGGAAACAACAGTTTTATCTCGTCTTCCCACTCCCTTTCAGAAAAATGAAATGGGCCTCATTCTCACAAATTTCCTGAAAATTTCTACTTTGTTCTTTGGTAACACATTCTGAAACCCCAAAAGAACAAAGAGAAACATATTTTCAAAGCACAAGATAGTAGTATCTTCAAAGAGGGAATAAAAATGTTGGATTCACTCAAGAAGATTAATATTGTGGAATCAGGGAGTTATACAGAACCTCAGGAGGTTATCTCATTTTATAACCTTGCCTCCACGCAGACCTCCTACAAAGCTATCATGAACATATTTCTGTCTGTATGTACAGGTCAAATTTTATTATAATCCATGATAATTCAGATCTCTGAATGATAAAAAGATCCCTGTGATTCAGCAATTGGCCAGTTTACTTCAAGCAGGGTTTGATAAGGCAAAATCCCAGAGGGGGGAAAAAACATTTTAGTAGGCCAGATAATGAAAACTTAAACAAGAGAAGAATTTTAAAATGACATAAAGGCCAAAGATTCTGAGACAGTGGATTTGAATCATTATACTCTTTTTATTTTTTGAAACTGAAAATCTGAACTGTAAGAGGAATTAGAGAGCAAAGAAACTCTGAAACCATAACACTTCATTACACCAACAAAATAAATACCTGTTTCTTATAGGTCAGGAGTAAATGATCATCATTACATGTGTTTCTTTATTGAATTAATAAACATGGTCTTGTTCCATAGCCCCTGGGCAAATGTACAATAAAATATGAACAAGAAAATGAAGACAAAGATAATATCTTCAAGGACCTTCTAACCCAACAAGTGAGTTTTTATGTACACTTCTTTCCATTAAAAATGTAAAGATCATTTATGAAAATAGGATGATAATAACAGGGCCTAGAGTGCACACATCCAAACTCCATTATTATCTAGTTCATTATTAGATGTTTCTTTGCACACAGCATTGGTCAAAGACATACCCTATGAGACATCTCAACTATATTCAGTGAAGCACAGTACTGAGTTTTCTCACAGGACTTGGTTTATTAATACAAATATCTTTGTTCACTACCAATGAAAAAGGTAACAAAAGAGAAAAATTAATTAGCTAATTCATTTATTACAGATATCCTAAAAGCAGCTGCTGTGTTGTCCATTGAAAGCAAAGATGCTGAGTTTCGTGGAGTTAGTATTCAAATGGTCATAGAAACTGGCTTTTCCACAATGAGTTAGCATAAAAACACACCATTCATTTCAACCTTATTCCTTGTGTTGGGTTCCCACTAAGCACTTTGAAGGCTGCCCCACTGTTACTCAGAACAAGGCATTGGTGTGTACCCATTGCTATGCTTTGTATGACTACGGATGTTTGTGATCATCCCTACTTGAGTCACAGCCCAAATAAATGCTCAGTACAGGTTTTAGGAGTATCCTGGCCTTGTTAATCTCAAATAATATCCTCAATATTTATTTCTGTGTTAAGTAAGAAATGCTAACCACCATAACAAACAAATCCTGGTGGCCTCATCCAAAATATTTCTTTTTCTCTAGCATCTCATCTACTGCTCAAGTCCAGCAGTTCAGCCCAAACGCCTTCTGTCTTGTGCCATATCAATCAGGTCTAGCCAGTGAGAAGGGAAAGAGAAGGGGGAAGCACTACACCACTTTCTGCAAAGTCCTGGGTACTTACCACTTTCATTCTCATTCCAGTTTGTGACTGGTAGAGATGGAAGACCTTAGTCCTTGGTTGGGCAACAAGTTTCCACCTAAAATTCCATAAGATGGATGGTGTAAACCAAGTTCAGCAGATGTCCATCACTCCTACTGTTCTTTTTCCCTCTAGAGCATACCCTTAGAATGCTCTTTCTCCAATAGAAAAGGAAAAAGACATAAATTTGTATATATGTATACATAAGATAACTAAAATGACTATACTGCTGAATGTATTAGTTACTGAAAAAGAACAGTTAATACTCATATGAGTAGATCAATTTTACATGTCTATATCTGTTAATCTAAACAACCCTTTTGAAGGTAATGATATGTAATATTGCCACCATTGTCAAATACCTATCATCTTGTTTTATAAACCTATAATGTTATTGTACTGGATTCGTTGTCATTTGTTTCTTTTGCTTTTTGTCTTTCTTTTCTGTGTCTTTTTTCTTTTAAATAAAAAAAAAAGAAGGCTGTTCCTCCAATTCATTACTAGTTGGCTGGGATTCAGATAGATGACATTTGTTATGTGACTGAAATATATACTTTCTTCACAGTCAAATTAAAGTCTCAGTTTTTTTTTTCACTTGGGTAAAACCTTCAGCACATATCTCAATGACTACTGCTCTTGCTTTGGATCCCTAACTACAGTATACCAAATTATTAATATGGACATTTGCAAAGAAAACTGGTTTTCCAGATTTGTAGACCTACTTGTCTCTAATAAGCATTGTGACTTTTGCCCCCCAAATCTGCCATAGATCCCAAAATTGAGGCAATGTTCTTTGGATTAAATATTCAGTCTCAATCTGTAAGAGGGAAAAGAAATTTTGCTCAGTTCTTTAACTTATTTACTGAGCTCTTGCTATGCACAGAGTATGATGCTGGATTCAGGTATTCCTGGGTCATAAAAAGTACAGCCCCAACTACAAGAGAATTGTAACTAAAAAAGAAAAAAAAATCCACAGTTTTCCATAACTATTCCTTTGCCTATATATATATATATATATATATATATATATATATATATATATATATAATTTAAACCTATTTATTTAGAAATAAAGTTCAGAAGAGGGCAGTGTGCATGTGCATGTGTACACACACACACACACACAGCACAGCCCTCTTCCTCTGACACTCCTACACCACTAATAAATATAATTAAGTAGACAGAACAAGGTGTGTTCTTTGAACAGTATCTACATGTTCCTTAAACAAAATAGACATAGAGTGGCAAGGGAGCAAACATTTACAAACAGATAGATATGTCTTAAGAAAAATTAGTACTCTGAAAGGTAACAAAGAGCAACCAAATTTATTCCTCATGCCTTAGTAATTGTTTAAAAAAAGTGTACACAGAATGCAGTAAAAATCCACTTATAGTGAAGATGCTCTATAATTCTGCTGTATTATCATATTACTGTGTTTGATTTGTTTTCTCTGAACTTTGATATAGCTATGAAAATGAGAAAATCAAGTGTAACATTTTTCCATCAGTGAAAATAGAGATAGATGGAATCTAATTATTAAAACTGTCATGTACCTTGGTCAGCCAAATGCTTAAATGTCCACTTCTTCAGTACATTTTAACCATAAAAGGGAGCAAAAGATAAGCTCTGACTCATTAACACTGTATAAAATTGTTCATTTTATTAATAAAAGACTATAATAACAGAGCCTTGTGGATACAAAAGGGAGATTTATAACTAGAATTTGCAGAAAAATGTGTATAATTTGCTGTTAATAAATTGAGAGCAAAAAATTTTTCTCCCTGCAATAAGCTTATATACACAGGTTGGGTATTGTGTTGTAATTATAGTCTTTAAACCAGAGAACTGCTAAATTAGCACATCTAATGAAATCGATACATTCTGGGGTGCAAAGAATCTTTGTGAGGTCTGCAGGAAAACTATTTAGCATGGCACAGCTGCCCTTTGATTCCACAGAGTGCTGATTCACCATCTTTAGGTAGATGCCTAATGATTGAATATCTATTACTGAAAGAGTAAGTAAGGTACAATATTAACAAGTTTGGTCATTCCTATAAACAAAAAGAAAAAAGCCTGTTTACTGGAGTGTATCAAAGTTTGATTGGCAACACTAATAGTAGGAATGATTTCTCCTGCTTCTTTCCTAGATGATTGCAACTGAGGTGAATAAATAAAGACAAAAAAAAAAAACCCAAAAGATAAGCAAGGCATTTTCAGGAACTGTGGGTCACATTAGATATTTTATCTTTCTTTCCACTAAGGTTGTAGCCCATCAGATTTTCATCCTGACATTTGGGTTCCTTTTAATACTATATTGGGTTTTGGAGTACACATTTGTCATGCTTTCAGATCAATTTTGAAAAGAAAAATCAATACTTTAAAAGAGTATATGTCAAAAATGCCCCCACCCCTTTTTCACTTTAAAAAGTTTCAATTTCTTGTTCCTAAAACCTAAGAGCTTCTTTTTCCCTATTTCATCAATTTTTGAAAATGAATAAAAAAATCTGTTCAATTCAACTTTGTTGATAAAGGAGAGAAAATGGGTTCCCAAAGCATGTTCTCTCTGGTAATGACAATTTCTCAAGGAGTAATTCTTGCAAAATATATGCATTTTGGAGAAAAGTATCATTGAAAAACTAGCAGTTTATGGGAAGTCCAACTTCAACCAGAAGGATCACCTTAGCAACAATGCTCCCTTCTAGAATAGAAAGGAGAAAATAACTAAGAAGCACTACACCAACAGTAATTTTGCTTAACAGGCTTTTAAAAAATAATGGAAACTATTGACTTTGATTTCATGGCAGGCCTTTAAATAACTCATTTCCCCAAAAATAATTAAAAAAAAAGGTTACAATCTTTCTCTGGCTTCTGAGTTTGAAGAGTTATTTGTCCTGGAAGTTTGGGGATGTTAAGGTCATTGCCCTAACCAAGATGAAAAATTCAGTACTTGCCACCACAGTTTTAAATTGATCAGTTCTAAATATCTTCATACTAATGATTCTCAAATTTCATAATTTCTCATGGGAAGTACACATAAATATTGTAGTCATCTATTCTTCCATGCTACCGGATAATGATAAAAATGTTAGACAGTAGTTTACAGTGTACCAAGTACTTCATTATGCACCAGCTCACATAAGGCACACAGATATGGTGATACAGTCAATGTCATCTCTGTTGAACAGTGAACTATAAGACACATAGACCAACACAAGACATACACTGAGCTGTTCATTATGCATGTAATTATAAGCATCTTTTTCCTTTTATTTGGTTACTTTGCACATACATACTTTTTTCTCTCTTTCTTCAGTTGGCTTGTAAAAGATTCCAAAAAATCATATCATATATTTGATATCTGCACAATACTGAACAAGCAATAAACGCTTAATAGATATTTGAAAGAATGAATGAATGGACAAAGGCTATCTTTTGGAGGAAGAAGCCTTTATGATTTACCCTGAGAACTCTAAAACTAGAACATTTGTTCATTAAGAAGTGTGGCTTCATGTCCAGACTGAATTCCTACTAATCCAATTTCAGGCCTTGATTGCTTATGGATGATAGGTCACAGTTGATATCTTCTTTTTCTGTTCATCTCCTCTTACTCAACTCTTAAGATACCTTTAAGCCAATTTCCCCACCCTCCACCAAGTTTTCTGTGCTTGAGCCTGAAGCTATTTCCTGCCTCTGAAATTCTATAGCACTTATAGTAGAGCCAGCATTTACTTTTCCCCAGCCTTTTTTATTTTTGATCTTTTTAACAGTCTTGTCTCTTTCAGATCCACCAGAGTACATAGCACAGTAGCATAGTTACATAAAGCACAGTTAATAAATAATTTTATTTATATACTTTTTAAAAATTTATTCAATAACTGTTGTCAAACACTTACCTTACATCAGGAACTGCTCTGAGCATAGAAATATGGCAGGAAACAAAGTCATTGCTTTCACGGAGCTCATAAACTAGTGGTAGAATTCAGATGTAAAAGGCAAATAACTAGTACAACAACTGGTGGAAAGTGTTGGGAAAATTGAGCAGAGAAGCATATGTCCAAACAAGAGTGATACAAACCAGTAGATATCCTTGTCTATCATGTATGACCTGGACAAAACTCTAGGGGTTTAACTCAATATCATAGGAACCATCAAAAACTTTCTGGCTTTCTCAGATTCACCCCTGACCCTGTGGCAAAGGTTTATCATACCTGTCTTAGGTCAACAGAACCTTGTAGTTACTTATTCAGTACAGACATTACTGCTAACAAAGAACACAACACCTCTCAGACAGTCAATTAACCTCTGATGAGATACTTTAACTTTCTCTCTCTTTTACACTACTATTCATTCCAGCCATTCCCTGAATTGTGCTACTTTCCAGTCCCTAACAGAAGGAGTCCCTCATGATCATCTTAGGTTTACAAGAGAACTTTTCTGGACCTCACTCAGATACATTATAGATTCCCACTAGGATCTTGACCTAAGATTAATTACTTGTTGATGAGAAACTGAAACTGGAAGTTATCAAGTACAATATGACATTATTAAGTTTTCCCTGAGAATACTGTCCACTACACAAGCTAAAACCATCCCAGATGGCAGAATGTATTGCACTTGCTAAGAGCTTGTATTGAGTGCTACTATGTACCCCCAAGTCCTCATATACTTCTGATGGTGATGTGAGTGCTCCACCCGCCCAGGGGTGGAGCTGAGATACAGTGTAAAGGAGGCGGTTCTTCCTCTTGCTCACTTCTACCCTCTCTCTCACCAACGTGCCTTGCTGCTTGTGGCGGCCATGAATGGCAGCCCCGCCACGCCATGCTGCCTTGGAGCCAATTGAGTATGGACTGAAACTCATGAGAAACTGTAAGAAATAAACCTTTCCTTCCCCAATTTTGGGTATCAGGTATTTTGTCTCAGCAACAAGTGAAAAGTAACCAAGACAGAATTTGGTACCAGAGGAGTGGGGTCATTGCTGTGACTATTCCTGAACATGTGGTTCAAGAGCCTTTGGAAATAGCTTGTGGGAAGAGTTTGGAAAGGTTCGGAGATGTCACCTACATGCATAGAGCTGGAAAAGCTTAGGCTATTCTGTATGGGAGAGTCTGGTCAGAGCCCAGGAGACCAGAAAGTTGATAGAAGCCTGCTGACAAGGACCAGGCTCACGAGGTTTCTGCTGGGAAGGACTACATTGGTTGTTGGACTCCACACGACATGTGTTACAGCTTGGCAGAAAGTTTGTCTGCATTCTGCCCATGCCCAGAGACTTTGCCTGAAGCTTCAGAGTGATGGACTAATTAGTTTGGTGAAAAAAAATTGCAGGCAACCTAATGTTGAAACGGTGGCCTGGCTGTTGTTGGGGGCATTTAGTCAGATTTATGTTGCAAATAAAGAGCAAGGAGCCTGGCATGGAGACTTAAAACCTTGTGAGTTTGGCCAGGAAGCTGTGGACTATAAAGATTGAGCTGAGACTTTGATTGCTGAAAAGGAACAAAAGAATAAAAAAGATGGCCTGGGGGCATCCCAGAAAGCACTGAGCCTCTACCCTTTGCAGCTTCAGGCCTTCAAAAGTGAAAGAGTTTGCTCAGAGGAAAAAGCCCCAGAGTGCCATGTCCCAGATTGGCAACAAAGGCCACAGGAGGTTTCAAAAGGGTCGTAGCTGCACCAGGTCCCAAAATGGAGGCAGCCATGCCAGATTACAGAATGGTGGCAGCATAGAGAAGCTATTCCTCACAATCAGGTTCAGAGATCTCAGCGATCCAGGCAGTCAACTCCTACAGCCAAGAGAGAGGAAAGCCTGGCTACTGCTCCAGCTGGCAGCAGACCTTGGTGGTATCCATGTGGCACTGGTTTTAAGTACAAGAAAAGGCTAAGGCAGCTTCTGCCTGGCCTGCAGAGAGCAATGTGTAAAGATGCAAGAGTAAAGCCAAGGAACATGGATCATCTAAGGGAAGCTATGAAAGTTAAGACCCCTAAAAATGCTGTGGGGGTGGAATTGCTCAAGCCTTTTGGAGCTTGCAACCAGATTGCTTCAGATGCTGAGCAGAGAACTCCAGGACTTAATGTTTGCCCTGTTGGATTTTGGACTTGCTTTAGTTCCAATGCTTTGTATTCCCCTGTTTGTAACTTTTGGAATGGTAATATTTATCTTGTGCCTTTATATGTTGGAAGTGCTTAACCTTGTTTTCATTTATACAGGGGGTTTCAGTTAAAAGTTTGCTATAGATCTTGGAGGAGATTTAGGACTTGGACTCTTCAACAGTGCTGAAACTGTTAGGACTTTGACAACTCTTGCAGATGGACTAAATGTCTTTTATATTAAAGATGTACATGAGTCCTTCGGTGTCCAGAGGTGGAATGTATTGGGTGCTACTATGTACCCCCAAGTCCTCATATACTTTTGATGGTGATGTGAGTGCTGCACCTGCCCAAGGGTAGAGCTGAGATACAGTATAAAGGAGGCGGGTCTTCCTCTTGCTTGCTTCTGCCCTCTCTCTCACCAGTGCTCCTTGCTGCTTGTGGTGGCCATGAATGGCAGCCCTGCCACGCCATGCTGCCTTGGAGCCAACTGAGTGTGGACTGAAACTCCTGAGAAACTGTAAGAAATAAAGGTTTCCTGCCCTAATTTTGGGCATCAGGTATTTTATCTCAGCAATGAGTAAAAAGTAAACAAGACAGATCCTATCAACTAGTCAAAGACCAGAGAGGAAACATACATATGCATAGCAACTATGCTTCGGGGGAAGTTCATGACATTAGGATGCATGGGAAATAAAAGGTTTTCTCACTTCCTTTGTAATCTCCATCAAAAACACAAGTTGATCATTTTTAGACACATTCCACTTTCCAGACAGGTGCCTATCATAACAATTGTGGCCTCATGTTGAGGGAGGTAACATGGAAGCTACAGAAATGCATTAATAGATTTATGCCAAAAAGCAGCCTTAACCTAGATTATGACTCAAGTGGGTAGATCTCTGAAATGATTCAGAGAAACCCTTATGCAATATCAGCATTTAGCCCCTGGTTTTTAAAAGGATGGAGAAAATCTGGTTATACTTTTATTCTGATCATCTCTGGCTCTCCCAGGACAACTCTTCATGTCACCAAATGATTTCACATATCTATCAGCTAATCTTTTCCCTGAAAATAATAATAATGATACAGACAAATTGCTCAGCATCTTAACAGTAGCAGAGAACTTTAAAAAGACAGCTCAGATTATTTTAGGGGCATATGTTACCTATCAAAAACAGAATCCTAGAAAAACTGTCAGGATAGGATATGGCCTATCTTTCAGGTTTGGCCCAGGACCAAAACCTAAAACCCTTTTGAACACCTTCAGATACATTACCCTCCAGGAGACTTGAATATATTTTAGTGATTGTGTATTTCATTTCAGGATGAGCTGAAAAATTTCTTTACCAAAACAGCTACAGATTACAGTTACCAGAAAGTGATTTATTTTGCATTTATATCCTCAAGCTGAGCAACTTTTCTATGAAATGACTAAGAAATACACTTTACAGGAATTATAAAACAACTTTGTAAGGTGTTAACTCTTACTCAAAATTTACATTGTTCTTACTATCCACAATCTTATTTCAAAACTGAAAGAATCAATAGCATCCACACCATTAGCAACAGTCTCCGAAAACTTTGCACAATTTTGGCCAGAGGTACTCACACTAAACATTATGGCTCTACAGTCCACTTCCTTGAAGATATATCAGTTGTTAGTCTATAGAGTGCTCCATGTATTTTGGGATTTTATCTCTAACCCTAGACTCTGACTTG
The DNA here is from genome assembly GCA_004363535.1 of Dasyprocta punctata. NCBI lineage: Eukaryota > Metazoa > Chordata > Mammalia > Rodentia > Dasyproctidae > Dasyprocta > Dasyprocta punctata. The sequence continues at coordinate 167,288 of RJWM01000562.1, read as the reverse complement.
CTGCATTCAAAATATTGAAAGGGACTTATATTTCAAACTCCCTTCTTCCTAGACAACCTCTTCATGATTACGAACCAGAAGATTTTATCTACTGAAAGAGACATCGGAGAAAAAATTACTTTTGAATATCATTGAAAAGGACCTTGTCAAGTACCTTTAACAACAACTACAACAATGAAACTCCAGGGATTCCTTTCTTGAGTTCCTATTTCACAATTTAAAAAGCAATTCTGAATTTGATACAATGGAAGACTACTCTGAGAGAAATTTTCCAACCAAGGATTCTCACAGATCCTGTATAAGCAGCCAATTTTCAGAAGCATGCAGCTGACCCAAAACCTTTAGAACAAGCTAATGACTTCAGGCAGTGGACAGCTATCACCAATATCAAACAAAGACCATGTTGAATATGTGTTTTGGTTCTTTTATCTCCTTGCTTATAACTTTTTTCTCAGTTTCTACAGACTTGCAGTTGTCATACATCTATAATGGCCTCTTTTCTCTTTTCCTTCCCCCCTTATTATGATCATTATGTCAGAACATATTCATTCTAAGGCTTTTCTTTACTTATCCTAAATAGTAATTTATCTAAATGACTGCTGATATGCCACTGCTCACCAGAACCCCATGGTAAAACAAAACAAAAAATGTCTGGGAAACTCCAGTCTCACCACAGAGAATTATAGTAAGTAACATTTCTTCTTGCACCTACATGGACAATAACCTTAAACAAATTAACCTAATAGTGTCTTGTTTACAGAAAAAAAGCAAGCAATTATTGTAATGTATTGATCAGACTTTAGGTAGTTCTAAATTTTAAGTCAACAACTTTCCTAGGTAATAGGTCAAAAAATTGCTACCTGTAAAAAACAAAAGAGATTCAAAGTGTAACAGTTATATGAACAACTCCTCTATTCCCACTGCTCCTACAGAACAATACTTACTTTGCAGTCAATATGCTTGGTCTTGTTTGCCTCAGAAAAACATGCCGTGTATGTTAGGAATAATATTCTCACAGTTGTCTACAGATAGAGACCTTAATTGTATAGGTCACTGGGACTCTGGTAAGACTTCCAACTCAGATAAGAACTCCAAAATGAACTCCATTCTTGATTATTTGGGCACTCTGCATGGGGGAATTGCTATCATATTCTTCATGCAAACAATCAAAACAGTATTTCCATTTGTAGAAATTATTCAAATAAAAAACTACAATAAATTTATTACCAACACTGGCAGAAGTTGTTAATAATGCCACCTCTACCCTGGATGTCAGAGTTTAGTATAAAATCATTGACAAAAGTAGTGATGGGCAATTACAGTGATCTAGATTTCATATTGCCTAGCCATAGTGATGTCTCTTCCATACCTAATGCTTTCTACTGTATTTGGATTTAGCAAACAGACTAGATATATATACAGGCATATGTGATTTGATCTCTTGGATGAGTTGCACAGTTAGGATCTCTAGTATCAAAGCATCACACAGATTATTAATTGTTACAATTTTTGTCATTGTCGTCATGGTGCTGGACCATTGCAGTTTATCCAAAGGCTTAATTCCTCTAATATGGCTGCCATTTCTCAGATGATTGTCATAATAATAAAGCAATAAAAAGTCAAGAAAATATCATGATCCTATTGCCTATGGAGACATCTAGACAACCGCTGGGAGGGAAAAGTCTGAATCTCTAGCTTGCCATGAATTACTCAAACTCTCACAAAAGACAATGGCCAAAAAGGGAAAGCAGGTAAAGAGACTGAACATACCCATACACAAAAATCCAGACCACTTATGATGGTTCTGATCCACAAATTCTGTAGCATCACCTCAAGAAACCAAACCACAGCCTCTGTAGCAATCATATCAGACTGATTAGGACTTGGTCAATGATTTCTAGCTCTCTTATTGATTGCCATCTTCCAGCACAGAACCAACGAGACAGCACCAAATGTGCTCCCCAAACCAATTACCTAAGATATTCCACTTCTGTCCAGCTCACCTCCAGCTTCCCCAAGCTAACAACTTCTAATTGAAGTCGTCTTTTTTTCAACTTTTCTTCTGTTTTTCCTGTCTTTCAGATTTTATAAAACACAAAGGATGGTGTCTGACTCTCTTGCTATATAGCAATCTCTGAATAAAAAAAACTCGCTTTGTACTTACTTAGGTAAATATTTGTTTATTTGTACAGAAGGAAGAGAAAAGGTGCAGGCTGATCCCTTAGAAAAGATTCTGTGATCTAATTCAGAGGGCTATTGGAAATTAAGGGTATTATGAGGTTTGTTCCTGTTGCTTAAATCCCTTAACACAAATTCCTGCATCTATTGTACCTCTGCTCAAAATCTACAAAGGAAAACTCTTTATAATATTATAACTTTTAATTTAATCCAGTTGTCATCAACAATTTTTAAGACATCATTAAATGGTATCTCTGTAGGCAATATTCCAGTGAAAATGTTGGTTTGCTTAATTGGTGTCTGTTGTGACACTGGAATCTAGGAATACATGAAAAATATGTTTTTAGTACCTAGAAAGGTGATAAATCAGATTCCACTGTGTCTCGAGTCTAATTTACAGATTATATGGTTTTTTTATTACCTCTTGGCCTAAGATAGAATCATGTAGATAGCAAAGTAAGTCACAGAAAATTGTTAAATATTTAAATATTCATTTAGCAAAATCTAAACTACTGAGCTTGGTGGATATAAGCAAACAGACATGGAAGTTCTTTAGGTGAAAGTTGTTATTGGGAAATACGTTTTTATAGTTTTCTAAAAAAATCGATTACTTTCTTATTTCTATAACTGAAGTGCAATTTGATTTTCTTCACCCTACAGAAAAGTGACTTCAGTTTAATTTTTTTGTTTTAAGAAAGTGTGTCTAGACTGGAAGAAAATCCTAAAGCAATTCAGATGACTAGGTCTGTCTCTCAATGGAGAATCATTAAGGTCATTTAGTGTCCAGTAGTTCAGCAGACAGGGTACTCCCAACAAAGAAGCTACTGAGACTGTCCTGCTGAACTGGGAAAACGTATGAATTGATCTATATCTAGGTAATGCAGTGTACCTCCGGAATCACTATTACAAATGTAAGATAAGTTTATAAGCCATTCCATTCAGAATACTGTTCATAAGACTGCTAGATCTTGGAAATCACTGTAGGAACACCAAAAAGAAGCCTAATAATTAAAGTCCCCTCAACTCAAAACTGATAAACATCAAGGGCTGTTGTAGTCAGAGGTTACAGGGAGAACAACTGCATATAGGACACAGAATTTATAATACTGTTTTATGATCATCACCCAGAGTTAAACATAAGAAAGAGCAGGTATATGTAATGAACATACTGCTGAATGTACTAGTTATTGAGAAAGGACAGTTAATATTCATATGATTAGATCAATTTCACATGTCTGTATCTGTTAATGTAAACAACCATTTTGAAAATAACGATACGCAATATTACAACCATTGTCAAGTTTCTATCATCCTGTTTTGTAATGTTACTGTTGTGCATTTACTCTAGTCATTTGTTTGTCTCTTTTGCTTTTTGTCTTTCTTATATATGTCTCTTTTTTTCTCTTAAATTAAAAAAAAGAGCAGGAAAATCTATCCACAACATTAAAGACCCAGAGCCCATGACAATGCCTCCCACAAATCCAACTGGAGGTCTAAGAGCACACAATAGGGACTCATGACAGTCTGTTTTATGGATCTGCGCTGAGAAGGCTGAAGGTCAGCGGTGGAAGCTAGAAAGTCTATGCCAGCGGGGTGAAGGATCTGTGCAGTAGGTTGAGCGTTCTACACTGGAGCCAAGAAGTCACACTCAAAATAAGAACCAGCGCTCCCCTGAAGAGTACCACAGCCATCCTCGGTGGCAACGAGGTCCCAAACTCCTCTGACAATGAGAACAGTCGAGTACAGGTCAGGAAGCCCAGCATGACAAGCTTCTCCAGCATACATCTTCCCCTCCAGAGCCAGGAAGTAATTCTCAATGTAAGGACCAGAGCCCCCCCAAAGTGAACCTCAGCCACCATCAGCAACAAGGTCCCAAGCTCCTCCAGTGATAATGGCTGAATCCATATTGGGGAAGACAGCATGACAAACTCCTCCAGGAGAACCAATGGCTTGAAACAGCAACACTTAGGAGAACGCACAACACCTGGTTCTTCTTCTCCAAGTCTCTCTTTATGCTGCAACTTTTCTCAGGTGGGCCATCTACACTCAGCACCATGCTGAGGTAATTCAGCTGGTGTTAAGTTGACCACCAGTTTTTAATCCATGACAAGGGCTTCACCAAAATTAATATGTGGAGTCAGAAAAATGTTGTTTTAGACCTTAGATTTCTCAATAACTGGGAGGATGGAAGGTTCAGCTTACCCGAAGATACCATGGGGCAGAATTCTATGTTCAAAACTCAGTGAAAATTATTCAGGAGCTCCTTCACAATTTATTTCTGCTTGAGGGTAAAACTGATGTTATCAGTCTAGTTTCTCAGCCTTGGACTTTACATCTTTATTCAAGAGCATTAGATTCCCCCATTGCATACTTGGGTAATTTTCTGATCCATCAAAGAATGATATATATAGGCGTTGCTGGATGAATCTTCCCTGATATCACTTATTCCTGCCTTTAGTGCAGTGAAACAGAATATTCCCACTATCCAGGCAGAAATAATTATTACACTTCAGAGAGTTTTCATATATGGTAAGTCACTGGCTTTCAAAGTGTGGTCCAAAGGCCACCTAGCATACTAGTAAACTGGGGTTTAGCAGATGTCACACCAGACTTATGGAGAGAGAGTCCCAGGAAATAGGATCCTGTAGTTGGTATTTTAACAAGATTTACAGCTAAGTTTTAAACATAATTATATTTCAGAATCATTACCTGTATCACTCAAACCACTATTGGAGAGAGAGGCAAGCCAGGCAACTTGCCTTACTTGTTCTTAGTAACAAATGAATGTTTTTGGCTAAATGAATAATTAAATAATAGAAATTATTTGAAATATAGGCAAGTAAATATCAAAAATCACTTTTTATCTGTTACATTTTATGCCCTATGATCCATTTATTGTTCCAGGTTTACCTATAGTAACTGTTAGAAATTAAGATTCCTCAGGCCAACTCCAGACCTAGGTTCCTTGTTTCTACATTAATGAGGCTTTATCCAGCATTCTGAACAATAGTCACCTTTTGTTAATTGCAAAATACAGCCCTCAAAAAAATTACAACAATTTATATAAATGTGATGTAGTTTATTATCACAAAAGTCTCACGCAGATAGTTCTGTTGACTGTGTTTTATATATGAAGAAATAGAAGCAAAGACTATGAATCATTTTCTCACTACTAAGGAGATCCATTAGTCGCATTCAAATCATCAATCTACAGTGCTTCTACCACCACAATAGAAAAGAAAGGCAACATATATAATATATTATACAAAATTGTCAGGTTGTAGAGGTTTTTCTAGAAATTCGAGTATTTAGTGGTATTCTCTCAGTTAAATAGTAACACAAGAAGCAAAGAAAGGCAAGAAAATGATACAAAACATTCAAGGCAATTTCTCATTCTCAAATGACTCCAAATTAACTATGAATCTAATGGTAGAAAAGTGTACCAGTGTTGCAAAGAACTGGTGGGTGATCAAGAAAAAAACAAAGCTGAGATAAGATTGGATGATTTGAAGAGGTGAAGGAAAGTAAGAAACTCAAGATTACTTAGCCCAGAAAACAGTCTATTGGAAAAACTTTAAACAATAATTTTTCCAACACAATCATGCTGCAGCTACATGTGACCATATTCTCTGGATATCTGAAAGAGGTCTTCTTCTGTGAGGGAAAACGTAGTTAATGTACCATCTGTGTGAGAGGCAGTGAGAAAAGAGGAAGTAATAATAATAGACCTAGGCCTGCCTGAAACCTAGATATTTTCAATATTTGAATCAATAAATTTCCTTTTCTGGTTTGCAAGTCTGAGTTGTATTTCATTTTTTAAAGCCAAAACATATTTCTAACCAGTAAAACAGTGACACACAGTAAAAATATTCACTGCCATTGAGAAGAGCCTGATAGTTAAAAAACAAGAAAACTAATAATTATAATGCAATGTTATAAATGTTATAAGAGCAGACACAATCATACTAGAGAATAGGACCACCTTATCCCTTATCTAATTTTACAAGTGTCAAACATCTGCCACATGAAAGTAGAGATTAGCCTTTATCATTTTAACTTCCTTTTACCCTCTATTACAAATAGATAGAAATATTAGAATAAACCAGTGTATTTTTCTTCTAAATACAGAGCATTAAACATAATAAATGATAAATAAACCAATAACACTTACACACATCTTCCTTATTTTCTTTTTTACTGATGAAATTAAAATATACAAGGGATTTTAAATAAGATCTTTTTTGTCTAGGAAAACTTCCTTAAACTCAACCTCAAAAAACACTATTCATATCCTCTTAAAAATCAAACCAACACTTTAAAACGTTCTCAGGAATATACTAAAGACAATAAACCAGCAACCCCAGTAAAAAATTGATAACACCAGGTAGGGTGAGCGATTAAGCTAAACATGAAAAAAAAAGGAATCAATAACAGAAAAATAACGCAATGGGAAGAATGTCAATACCCTTCAATAATAATCCTCAATGTGAATAGTGTTGGTTTCCCAATCAAAAGATGCCCATTGGCAGATTGGGTCAAAAGACAAAACCACATTTAATCTAAAAACACACTCATACACTAAACAATTAGAGAATGAATACAATATTCCATGCAATGGAAACCTGAAAACAAGCAGGAAGAGTGATCTTACTGTCACACAAGTAAATTTCAAGCCAAAACTGATTAGAAGAAACAAAGAAGATTACTATATATTAGCTACAGGAAGAATTCAACTGGGAAGAGTAACAATTATAAATGCAGCAAACATCAGTGAATCCGCATTTTATAAAACAAACACTAATAGACATAAAAGATCTGACAAGCATCAACACAGTTATAGTGGGGGGCATCAGTACTCCACTATCACAAATACACAGATGAACTAGACAAAAAAAATCAAAGAAATATCAGCATTAAATACACATTTGAACAAATGGACTTAATAGATATTTACAGTGTTTCACTCCAAAAAACAAAAAATAACCTTCTGAGCAGCACAGAAAACTCTACCAAATGGATCACACACTAGGCCATAAAGCATGCTTAAATAAATAAAAAGAATCAAGATTATCTCATGTATATTATTAGATCATAGTGCAATGAAACTAGAAGTTAATGGCAAAAGAAACCAAGAAATTATGCAGTGACATGGAGATTCATATATCTCACAGCCAGGTGGCTCTGATTTGAATTTCATTTGATGTTAAATAGCTAACCACCAATGGTTTAAGCTATGCAATGGGACAGTTATGCGTGTACAACCAGTGACTCAAATCAACAGGAGTGTGTTAAACAACACCCTTTGAAAAATTAATATATCTCAGAAGAAATAAATTAGTTCCTATAATCAAATAATAATGCTAATACAATATGCCAGAATCTATCCAGCACATTGAAAGCAGTCCTAACATGGAAGTTTATAGCAGCAAATCCACACATTGGAGAAACTGAGCAAGCACAAATAAATAACCTAATGATGCACCTCAAGCTCCTACGAAAAGAACAGTCCAAATCCAAAGCTAGCACAAGGAATGAATTGAAGAACTGGTTCTTTCAAAGAATAAACAAAATAGATAAATAAACCCTTGGACAGTATTACCCCCAAAATGGACAGAAAAGATCCACATTGAGACAATTAGAAATGAAAAGGGGAAAATCACAAAGGATACTGTCAAAATCTAGAAGATCATTAGTAATTACTTTGAAAAAATATGCTTCAATATACTAAAGAATCCAGAAGAAATGGATAGATTCCTAAATACATATGAATTATCCAAACTGAATGAAAAAGATATAAAACACAGAACAACCCAATAAGATGCAAGGAAATTAAAGCAGTAATTTAAACACCTACAAACTAAGAAAAGCCCAGAACCCAGTGAATTTATGGCTGAATTCTACAAGAATGTCACAGAAGATCTAATGCCAGTTTTCCTCAAACTCTTTAGTGAAATTGAAAGGAAAGAGTACTGCCTAACTCATTCTTAAAATCTAGCATTACCTTAATTATAACTCCAGACAAAGACTCTACTAAAAAACAAAACTACAAACTAACCTCTTTAACGGACATAGATGCAAAAATCCTACAAGTTACTGACAAATATAATACAACAAATCATTAAAAGGACCATATATCACAATAAAGTATGTCTCATCTCAGAGATTCAAGGATGATTCAACATAGGCAAATCAATAAATGCAACACATCACATGAAGCAAGAATTAGTATCACATGATCATTTCAGCAGACACAGAAAAAGTCTTTGCCAAAGCAAAATCCATTTGCTCGTTGTGAAAACCCGGAGGAGAGTAAGTATAGAAAGACTTTATCACAATCTGATAAAAGCCTTTTGTGACAAACCTACTGCCAACATCATATTCAATGGGGAAAATCTGAAAGCTTTTCCTCTAAAATCAGAAACAAGACAAGAATGCCCACTATCATTACTCCTGTTCAATAGACTACTCGAAACTTTAACCAGAGTAATCAGGAAACAGAAAGGGAAAAATAAGAATAGGAATAGGAAAGTAAAAACTCAAACTATTCTGATTTGTAGACAATATGATCTTCCATAGAAGATAAAAAAAAAAAACTTCCACCAAAGATCCTGGAAATTAATAATCAAATTCAGCAATATAGCAGGATATAAAAAGAACACAAAAATCAATAATGTTCCTGTACAGCAATAATGAGCTCACCAAGAAAGAAATTAAGAAAAATATCATTCTTGGTAGCTCCAAGAAGAGTTAAATACATAGGAATTAACCTAACCAAGGAAGTGAAAGACTCTATAATTAAAAGATTGTCCCCTGAAAGAAGATTAAAGAGGACATCAGAAAATAGACACCTGTTCTTCAGTAGGCAGAACCTACATTGCCAAAATGGCCATACTTTCAAAACTGATACATAGATTTAATGCAATCTCAATCAATATATCAACAGCATTCCTCACAGAACTAGAGAAAACAATCCTAAAACTCATATCAAACCAGAAGAGATGCAAAATAGCAAAAGAATTCTGGGTAACAAGAGAAAAGCTGGAAGCATCACAGTCCCAGAATTACAAAGCTACAGTGAAAGAGCAGCATGGTACTGATACAAAAACCAGACAAGGGAATCAATGGAACAGAACTGAGTGTGCAGAAACAACCTCAGGCACATTCAGCTATATTACCTTCAACAAACGAACTGAAAAATATATGCTGGGAGAAAGATAACCTCTTTAACAAATTGGAAAACTGGTTATACACACGCAGAAGTCTGAATCTAGACACCCATCTCTCACCATGTATTAAACTAAAATCAAAATGGTTAAAGATTTCACTATTAAAGCAGAAACAATCTGCTGAAAGATACAATAGATAAAACTCTCAAAGACAGTGGCGTAGGCAAAGACTTTCAAATAGAATCTCAATTACCCAAGAACAACATCAAGAATCAATATACAGGATCATGTCAAATTAAAAAGTTTCTAAACAGCAAAGAAAACAATAACAGAGTGAAGAGACAACCTGTGGAATGGAAATTCTTTGCCAACTACTCCTCAGAGGACTAACATCTAGCATATATAAAAATACTCAAAAAGATTAGACTGCTAAACTATGACCCAATTAAAAATAGATAACTGAAATGAATAGACACTTCTCAGAAAAAGAAATATGAATAGTCAATAAATAAATGAAAATATTCAACACTTTTTTTCCACTACCAAAATACACGTTTTTGTAAAAATACAAATCTCAGTACAACATTGAGATTTCATGTTACTTCAGCAAGGAGGCTATCATCAAGACATCAAATAATAACAATGTCAAGGAGGTTGTGGAGAAAAATGAACTCTTCGACATTGTTGGTGGGACTGTAAGATAGTACAACCACTATGGAAATCAGTATGGAGAATTCGAAAAGACTAAAACTAAAGATTCCATTTGACCTAGCTATTCCTCTTCTAGTTATCTTCCCCAAAGCAGTAAGACATCATATGACAGTGATACATGCATACCCATGTTTATAGCAGCATAATTCATAATAGCTAAATTTTGGAAGTGTCTTATGTGTCCATCAACAGATTAATGGATAAAGAAATGTGGTGTTTTTATACAATGAAGTATTATTCTGCTACAAAGAAGATAAATTTGAACCATTTATAGGAAGGTGTACTTTGAGACCATAACTTTAAGTGAAATAAATCAGACACATAAGCGTAAATATCATACAGTTTCTCTTATATGATAAAACATTGCATAAATAAAGATCAAAAAAGATAAGATTACAGGAAACAAGGAGATAGATGTTTTACAAGTGGGAAGGGGACCAAAGGATGGAGGAAGGGAGAGGAAGAAAAGTGGAAGGGGACTTAAAAAGACCTAAGACATGTTATGTACATCTGTCAACTCCCTATGATGAATGCAATCATTATGTAGGGCAAACATGTACATAAAAACAAAAAATTTCAAAAATGGCAGAAAATTCTAGAAGGTAGGAAGGAAGTGGACTTCAGAAATACAGGAGTAACTCAAAATATGTACAATTTAAGAGAAAATGAAAATTACAGAATAAACCAAAGCTTGTTCCATAGACTGGCTGAGATCTTACACTATTTAGAGAAAAATAGGGAGAACCAATCTCCTTAGATTATTTTCTAAGACTTGCTAGTTCCAGAATATTCTGACAACTGAAGACTTTTGTTGGAACCTGCATTTAAGCAAGAGATCATCAATCCCTTACAGCCCAGCTGAGTTTGTCTTGCTGCTTAATCAGACTCTAAAAACCAAACTTTTATATTGGAGCTCTTCCTTCAGGGGAAAAAGAAGGCACAGGAGAGGAAACACTTTTATTTATCATCTATAACTCACCTGTTTTTGTACAGGGGCTTAAAGGAAACCAAACAATAAATAGCAAGCTCCCTAGGGATAGATGCTCCATCATCTCCATCTAATAACACCAGACTCATAGCTATGCCTGTGACAGAGGTAGGATTAATACAAACTGAATCAATATAGATTAATTAGCATGCAGCAGGATAGACAAAGGTAAGGGGCTACTACTGATGGTTTCTAGAATAACTGACTCCTTATGGCAAATCTACCTGAAAGAGTTTCAGTTCTTAGCACAACACTTTGCCATGGATCCTCTAAATACAAAAATGACATTTGAGTGGATGAATGAATGAATGAATAAATGAATTAAAATTGCTGTACTGGCTCTTTCATTCTGCTTTATATACACCCCAAATTACTAATGCAGCATCCAATGCAGTCAGATACTAAGTGAGGCCTCACAGTTTTGACAATTGTAAATGACCTTTGCATGCAGCAATCAGAAATTTTTCATTTTGCAAGGAAAAATAAATCCCCAAATTATCAAGAAAGTCCCTTGAGGACCCCAAATGAATTCATGGAGACATAGATATTAACCTAGGGAGAGGGATATTTTATTCCACTTCTTACCCCTATTCAAATGCCAAGGTTGCAACTTTGTGATTTATTTGCAGAAGTACTTCCATGGGCACGTGTACTGGCGTTTGGAAAACATATCGTGTGTCCAGCTTCAGAAGACTGCTTATCGTTTAACCAAAGGATTTAGATCCACGATCACATTTGTGTCTTCCCATTTCATTACACTTGAAGGGTAGGCACAGGATATTTTCTAAGTAAGCAACCTCTGTTTTCATTTCAAGTGGTTCTATAAATGTAGAATTTCCTATATTAGATGACCATTTTCCCAGGGTTGGAACAAAGTAATTTAGTCCAGTGATTATAATTTACCTGATATTTTTCTTCAAAGTAGGTGATGAATCAAGGTGAACCTTTAAATTTCCCTATTAATTTCAAGAAAACAAAAAGTCTCATATAAGTCATAGTGTTTAGGCCATCCTGATCCTGATACCCCATGTATCTGCCACCGGTTGTCATAATAATACCCACTATATACAGGGAAGAAATAGTCTGGACCACTTCCCAGGGACCACATCCTCAAACTGCTTATCAAGCAAAAGCAGAAAAGATTTCTTCCTTTGGGTACAAGTATGGTAACAAAAACTCCCAAAAAGGAGAAGCTTGAAATTGAGGTGGAGTTACCTAAAGACAGGGGAAGCTTATTTGAGCATATTTCTCTAGCTGCACCGTTACTTGTTAGAACAGAATCCCTAGACAGTTTTTGTTTGAGAATATTATAAAAGCTTCTAACTCTCTCCCAAAAACACAGATATAGACATGCAATGGACATATATTAGGTGATCCATGGAGTTCCACAAATCCCATACATGATACTCCTAGGGGATACCTGGGCCCCTGGTTAAAAATTGTGGCTCCAAATTTTGCTTTATTTTTTCTGTAGGGGAAATACACTCTGAGGAGAAAAAGAAAAGAATTAGGAACTCCTGTGCCACCTTTAAAGAATTAAAAAAAAGTATTAAGTCTCCTAACACCCAAGCTGAGCTCTTGGTTCTTAGTGGAGACTTCAGAGTGTCCAAGAACATGAGCAAGTACTCATTTAGCAAGAACAATTCAGCAAGTACTTACTGAGCACTTCCCAGGTACTGGGTAACAAGGTAGTCACTAACATTAAAGCTGAAAGACATTCTTCTGTTCTATAAAAACCTCAAAAAATATAGATACGGTAATGAACGGCAATGCAGTATAAGTTCTAAAATAAAGTGAAGGTGAGTATTTCATGGGAATACAAACAATCGAGCAGTGTGGGGCATAGCTAGAGTTGTAAGCAAATAGAAACAAGCCACAGGAAAGAGGCTGGCACAGCCAGCCAGTGAAGGCAAGAAAAAAGGACATGATTTATTTGGAGAATGGCAGGCAATGATATGTCTGGAACACAGAAGTGCTAAAGTGGAAGGGTCAGGGGAGTAGGTAGGGGCAATTTCTTGCAGAGCATGCTAAGAACCTTGAATTTTTCTGAAAGAAATGAAGAGCAACTAAAGGATCTCAAGATGAGAATTACCATCCAACTTGCATTTTACAAAGATCATTTGTGGGTGAAAATTTTTTAATTGCTAGGTTGCCAAAAAGTTCCAAGATTTCATAGGAGAGGCGACTCCAGAGCAAATAACGATTAGAGCATTCGGAGAGTCCCATTGTCCAAAGACCCTTCGCTTTATGCGAATGTGCAGCATTTGACTCTGTTGCAGGTCCTTCCAGACACAAAGCATAATCACCACATTTCTAAGTAAAATGAAATACAGTGAGCTTGCTTTCTATTGCTGATAACAAACTATCACAAAGTTAGTAGATTAGACAACACACATTCATTATTTTACAGTCGATCAAGTCTGACATGGATCTCATTCAGTTCTACCAATGTGTCAGCAAAGGTGTGATCCTTTTAGGAGCCTTGAGAGGATAATTTTTTTCCTTGCCTTTTCTAACTTCTAGAGGACAGCCAAATTCCACAGCATGTGGTCCCATCCCTGTATCTTTAAGCTGGCAAGTTGAATCTCTTTCCAACTCTTCTGCCATCTGACCACGGCTGAGAAAGATTTACTACTTTTAAATATAGTATTTCTGTGATCAAATTAGACCAGCTAAATAATTCAAAATATTCTCCCCACCCCAAGAGTTATACCCTTGTTACATCAACAATGGAAGGTAACATTTTCGAGGTTCAAGATTATGGTCTAGCTATCTTGGGGTGTACAGGAGGGAGCATTATCCTATCACATTATTTGGCAATTTCTCCACTTTTAGGTATTCTAAGCTGATAGTGAAAGTTAATTTAATGATAAAATGGAATACTGTAGCCGGGCATGGTGGCGCACGCCTTTAATCCCAGCACTCCGGAGGCTGAGGTAGGTGGAGCATTGTGAGTTTGAGGCTGGCTTGGGCTACAATGGTAGCACAAGGCCCGCCTGAGCTACATAGTGCAACCCTGCCTCAAAAAAAAAAAAAAAAACAGGGCTGGGGTGTTTGGCTCAGCGGCTTAAGCGCCTGCCCTGGCAGGCACAAGGTTGTGAGTTCAATCCCCAGTGCCGCAAAAAAAAAAAAAAAAAAAAAAAAGGAATACTGTTTCATCTACTTTTAGATGTTATTGACTTTCAAAGGATTTGATGGGACTCCTAATTATGTCCAAACAATTTCCTTACTTTCACAGCTGAAGAATGTATTAAGGCATTGAATATGTTCTCAGTATCATTGAGCAATGCATAGAAATCAATAAAGAAATTGGACCAACAGCAGAAGTTAGCATTAGAATTGTGGTAAGTAGAAACTGAAGAACAAAGTAAGGTTGACAGAAGGCTTTGAAGAAGCATCTGAGTAAACAACTCCTCTGAGACTAAGTCAAGATATAAAGATGAAAATATCGAAACAATGAAAAGCAGTAACATACAAATATCCATGTGTTTAAAATAATATTATCAACTTTGTCAACAAGCATTCCCCCTGTACCTTCTTTGTCCTAAAGACAAAGTGAATGTATGCTTGTAATTTACATGTCAACAAGTCTATTATTTAAACCTATACTTAACCAATAAGTTATAATAGCTTGTGTTTAATAAACCTACAACATAGAGAGAAAATGTTTAGATTCCAAACAAACAACCAGAGTTCTCTGCTCTACTTGGCCTTTAACCATTTTGGAAAGCAACATGTTTTCCAATGCAAGCTCAACTGTTTCAAAGGACATTACCTTTTCAACATTCACTTTAAGGAGAAAGTAGCCAAGTACACATATTAATCAAAGTTAAGCCTCATTAACCTGGCTATATTTGATATGTATTTATAAAGCATCCAAAAAGTCTCATCACATTCTAAATTCATCACTAGTTCAACCTTAATTTTCTTTTACACTTTGCAGTGTTGTCTTGAAGTTGCAGCTATATTTTATGATACCAACTAAAAAATCCATTGAACTTTGAGAAATGAGACGCCTGGAGACATAGTGAGGTTAGCACTATGTGAGATATTTTGGCATACAAACAATCATGCACTGGGGTCCTGAGATTCATTCACACACTGGATTAAGGTGTATGGATGGCTTAGACATTGTAGTGTTTCAGAAATGGATACGATATTGTAATAGTTCAGCAATATATAAGATATTGCAAAGTTTTGGATGGTTCTAGAAATTGATGAACTATACAAGAAGGAAAGGTATCCCAGAAAAGTCCCTTGAAAGTTCTACACCAACCAAATAACTTTTCACAGAGCCATCCTATTCATTTCCACAGGTAATGCAAGCAGTCAGTTTTAGGGTATGATGTGAGATATACCAAAATTTTCTGCTGTCCATGGTTTAAAGAGTTCCTTAGAGAAAGAAGGATTTGAGATGCCCTAGGAAACGAAGAGTATTTGTATCAGCTGGGAGTACTAGGGAAAACTTCAAGGAGAGGCCATAAGTAAAACAGAATGGTGTACTTCAAAATTGGTAAAACAATCTTGACTGAAAATCTGTTTGGAGGGATAAGGAAATAGAGAGGACACTGAAAGTCTTCTGATCCAATGTGTTTCCTTAAAGCACTGTATTAGTCATTCATTGATAGCTGGACCAAAATATCCAACATCTACAATTTAAAGCAAGAGAGATTTATTTGGCACACAGTTTTCAGTGGATTCAGTCCACAGTCAGCTGGGTTCAAGGCTGAACAGCATGTCAGAAGAAAGCTGTTCAGCCTATCACAGTCAGAAAGTACAGAGGGAAAGGGAAAGAAGAAGCAAAGGACAAAATACACCTCCAAGGTCATGCTCCCAGTGACCTACCTGTAATTGGAGCCCACCTCTTATCAAAACATTCAGCCTCTGAACTCATCAATAGATGAACACACTGATGAGTACACTGCCCTCATGATATAAAAGTTAGAACCTTTGAACACACGAGACTTTGAAAGGGAACAATTTCTATCTTTACCGTAACAAATACACTCAAAATATAGAGGAAATTAATTTTTAAAAGTTTACAGAATCTGGACTCTGATCTTCAGCAAATGACAACTTGAAAACAAGTCTCAGAATCCAAACTGAAGTCATTTTGGGCAGGAGTGTGCTAAAGCAGATTGAAGGACTCTGTGCTTAAATGATGACTGGAATAAATATTGGACATTCCTACTTACTTCAATGATCTGGTGTCTCCTTTATTTCCTTTTATGTTCTTCTTATAAATGGTGCTTTTGAAAAACAACTGCAGTCTTACCTGCTTGTACTGAATGGAAAGGAAATAAATGGTGTTTGTATTCACATGTTTGTACATGTGGCCTGGGCACTCCTGGTTCAGGGGAGCATTCAGGCCCATAAACAGAGGGCTGGGGACACAGAATTGGGTGCCTGTTGGAGGAAGTACAAAAGGGGAAGGGGAGCATCTAGAATGTCATTAATCTAAACTGACACATTTCTAAATGCCTTCCCAGGGAATGTGTTAGCAAAGCAGTCACAAAAACCAGAATAAAACATATGAAAGGAAGCAGACAAAAGTGACAATTAGGTCAGAATACTTAACATTCAGAAGAGATGTGTAAAGACAATAATTGAAAGGTGAATGATAGGTCTGTGCTTTCTTTTTTGAATGGTATTGGGGATTGAAACCTGGGCCTACACATTAAGCTACATCTCCAGCAGTGTTATTTTTTATTTTGAGATAGGGTCTCCCTAGATTACTCTTTTTATTTTTTATTTTGAGATAGGGTCTCCCTAAATTACTCTTTTTATTTTTGTTTTGAGATAGGGTCTACCTAAATTACTCTTTTTATTTTTTATTTTGAGATAGAGTCACCCTAAATTACTCAATTGCCCAACCTGGGTTCAAACTTGCAATTCTCCTCCTCACTCAATCTCCCAGAGAGCTGGGATTATGTGGTGCGTGCACGCGCTCGTGTTCATGTTTGTCTGTGTGTGTGTGTGTGTGTAATAATAGCTGGTTATTTTTGCTCTTAAACCCAGTCCCCAACTCCACCATCAATCCTGCCCCACAACCCCACCAGAGGGTAATATCAGTGTTATGCTAATGAGATCTAGGAAACACTCACGAGCACCAGTATCTGCTGGAAAGAGGACAATATATATTTAACTTCCACTCCATTGGCAACAAGGTTTGAGCCAAACATTATTATACTAACTAACTCTAAAAGTTAGTATATTTCTTTATAAATTATAATAAAGCATTCCCATATAAAATATTTTTAAAAACAGAAATCATTAAAGGATGACACAAAATGGAATAAACTATACGTTTTTTAACTACATTTTTAAAAAACTCTTGGATTGTATATATATTATTTGCACACTGGTACAAGAACAAAACACATATTAACCCCTTTAATTCTATATTAACCCTCTAATTCAGATAGGGAAACTAAATCATAGTACATGTTAGCATTTGGATGCTTGTGTCCCTCCAAAATTCATGTTGAAACTTAATCCCCATTGTAGTGTACTAAGAGCTGGGCCTGTGAGTAAGTGATTGACTCATGCTCTGCTATGGAGATTGAGATTAGCGCCCTTATAAAAGAGGTTGCAGAGAGCTGTCTGACTCTTCTGCTCCTTCTTCTATGTGAGGACACAAGTTTCATTCTTTTCTTGCACCTTCTGCCATGTGAGGGTGCAGCAGAGACTAAACTCTCACCAGACACCAAATCTGCAACCATCTTAATCTTGAAAGTCTCAGCATCCAGAACCATAAAAAATGAATTCCTATCATTTATAAGTTATCCAATCTAAAGATATTTTGTTATAGCATCATGAGGCAACTAAGAACTTGTCCTCAAGAAATGGGGTGCACTATAGCAGATATCTAAAAATGTGAACACATTTTTTTAGAAGTAAGTAATGAATAGAGGCTAGAACATAAAGGGATACTCTGGTAAGGGCTAAGAGGAAAGTTGTAGAGAAATCCTCAATCTTCTTAAAGATTACTTAAGTTGTTGAAATCAGAATGTGAGCAGAAATTTGGAAAGTCAAGGTCTTTCTAATGATCTTAGAAATGAAAATGAGGGACATGTTGTTAGAAAGTGAAAGAAAGGCTAATCTTGTTGTCTTGGTTACTTTTCGCTCGTTGCCGAGACAAAATACCTGACGCCCAAAGTTAGGGAAGGAAAGGTTTATTCTTACAGTTTCTCAGGAGTTTCAGTCCATTAGTTGGCTCCAAGATAGCGTGGCATGGTGGGCCTGCTGTGTATGGTGGCTACAAGCTGCAAGCCGCAAGCTGCGCTGGCGAGAGAGAAGGAGATGGAAGCACGGAAGAGGAAGACCAACCTTCCCTTACGCTGTATGTCAGCTCCACCCCTGGGCGGGCACAGCACTCACATTGTCAATCAACAAACCAATAACAAACCAATAACTCAGCCCCATCAAAATTATATGAGGACTTGGGGGTACATAGCATACCCCATACACTTATCAAGTGGCAAAGAACTTGCTGTATTATGTTTATGTCAGTATTTTGTGAGCTGCTACCTGATCCATGCCCAGCAAAGCCATGAAGGCTGGGTTTCCCAGAGCCTTCAGGCCAAGTCCCTACCACAGTGTCTGCAGAACATGGAAAATGTAGTCAAATAACATTATTTTGGAATTTTAAAATTTAATATTTAGTCATTGGGATTTGGGATTTAATGAGGACCTTTCTTCTTTCTGTACTTTTGTTTTTTGGGGCTTTTAAAAAAAACAATGTCTTAGTTACTTTATTCATTGTAGAGACAAAATACTCAACACCCAAAGTTAAAGGAGGAAAGGTTTATTTAGCTGACAGTTTGTAGAAGTTTCAGTGCATAATCAGTTGACTCCAAAGTAGAGCAGTACATGGCAGACAGGCAACAGTTTATGGCAGCAGAAGACAGCGAAAGCAGCAAAAGAAGAGGAAAGAGACACGACAAGCTTCTTCTGGTCCCTTATATTGTATGTAGGCTACCCACTTCAGGGTGTGTGTAGCACTCACACCCTTAACCACAGCATTGCACTAACAATCAATAACATACTCTAGATTCAGCTATCTCTGAAAAAAACCTCATGACCACATGAGGTTTTCGGGGGACACCTAGACACAAACTGTGACATTGAGTGTCAGGTACGTTGTCTCAGCAACAAGAAAAAAATAACCAAGACAGAATTTGGTACCACAGAAGTGTAGTAGTGGCTGTGACTATACGTGACCATGTGGTTCAGAAACCTGTGGGAATGCCTTGTGGAAAGTTTGGAAAGGTTTGGAGATGCCAGCTGCAAAAGTAGAGTTGGAATGCCTAAGACTGTTCTGAATGGGAGACTCTGGTCAGAGCTCAGAAGAGCAGAAGGCTGACAGAAATTCTGCCAGTAAAGATTAGGCTCAGGAGGTTTCTGCTGGGAAGAAGGACTGTATTAGCTATTGGACTCCAGATGATGTGTGATATGGCTTGGCAGAAAGTTGGTCTGTATTTTATTCATATCCAGAGACTTTGCCTGAGACTAAGGTAAAGGGTGGTGGACTAATTAATCTGACAGAAAAAATTTCATGGTAGCCAAATGTCGAGGCAGTTGCATGGCTACAGTTAGGGACTTTTAGCCAGACTTATGTTGAGAGTCAAGAGCAAAGAGCTCAGCAGAATGATTTAAAACCTTATGCACTTGTCCAGAAAGGAAGAACCAGTAAAGCTGTGGACTATAAAGATAGAGCAGAGGAGATCTTGATTGTTGAGGAAAAGAAGAATAGGAAAGATGGCCTGGGGGCATCACAAGAGGCAGCAGGACTCCACCCTTTGTAGCCTCAAAATTTCAAAAGTGAAAGACTTTGCTTTGAGAAGAAAGCCCTAGCACACTGTGTTCCAGAATGGTGGCAGCATAGAGAATTTGTTCCTTGGAATTGGATTCAAATTGCTCAGAGATTCACGCACTCAACCCCTACATTTAAGAGAGAGGGAATCCTGGCTACTGCTCCAGCTGGCCACACACCTTGGTATCATCCACAGGGTGCTGCTTTTAAGTGCATGCAGAATGGAAGAGTTGTAAGGTCAGGAGGCTTTCACCCAGATTTTAAAAGAAGGCCTGGAAGGCCAGGCAGTGTGTCTCTGACAGGACAGTATGTAAAGATGTGAGTGTGAACCCAAAAGTACAGGTGAGACCCCAGAAGTTTGGAGAGGCTAGGAATGTGGATCATCTGAAGAAAACTGCAAGAAGGCAGCAGAGTAGGCCCAAAAGAGAAGCCATGGGAGCTGTACCCACCAGCAGCCCCACAGAGGTGGAGTCACCCAAGCCCTTTGGAGCTCACATCTTGCCACAGGTTGCCTCTGATACTGTACATGGAACCACAGAACTTAATGTCTGCCTTGTTGGATTTTGGACTTGCTTTTGTCCCATTCCTTTGTAGCACCATTTGTAACTTTTGAAATGGAAATGTCTATCATGTGCTATTGAATATTGGAAGTGTTTAACTTTCTTTTTACTTGTACAGGAGCTCACAGCTAAGAGTTTGCCTTATATCTCAGAGGAGACTTGAGACTTGGACTTTTCAGCAATGCCGAAACTGTTAGGGCTTTGGGAACTCTTAGAGAAGGACTAAGTGCCTTTTGTATAAAGGAATGTAGATGAGTATTTGGGAGGCCAGGGGTGGAATGCTATGGTTTGAATATGGATGACCCCACCTCATAAAGCCTCATGTGGTCGTGGGAAGGTGGAGTTGGAGACAGCCAAATCTATAGTTTGTGATTGATTCATGGTTGAATACCGGAATTAAGGATGTGAGTGCTCCCCCTGTCCTAGGGTGGGTAACCTGCATACCATATAAGGGACACAAAGAGGTTTTCCCATTCTCATTGCTTGTTGATTTTGATGTCTTTCACCACCATGAACTGTTGCCCATCTGCCATATGCAGCCCTGCCTTGGAACCAGCCACATATGGACTAAAACCTCTACAAACTGGAGCTAAATAAACTTTTCTCACTTAAACATTGGGTATCAGGTATTTTGTCTCAACAATGAGAAAAGCAACTAAGACAGGGAATATATATTATATGCCTGTCCCACCAATATGTTTTGAGAGTACATAATTTTCCTGACTTCACAGGTTTACAATTGGGAAGGGAATTTGCCTCAGGAGGAATTATATCGTGGATCTCACCCATCTCTGATTTAGATATTTAGATAAGACTTTGGATTTAGGCCTTAAAAGTTGATGTGGAACAAGTTAAACTATGCAAATGAATGTATTTTATATGCAAGAGGAGCACGAATTTGGGAATCCAGGGACTAAATAATGATTAAATGTTTGTGTTCTTCTAAAATTCATGTTGAAATTTAATACCCAATGTAATAGTATGAAGAGGTGGGAAGACTAAATTATGAGAGCTCTGCCTTCTTGCATTACTGTCTGTTACAGTTTAGATCTAAAATGTCCCCCCAAGTTCTCATGTGTCTGGAAAGTGATCAGAACATGTGGGCCCTCTCCATGGATTGATCCATTGATTAATTCAGCAGTTAATTATGCTGTTAGGAGGTAAGGCCTGGTTGGAGGTGGGACACTGGTAGCATGACCTAGGGTATATTTTTGTCACAGGCTCCTTTCTTCTCTCTTTCCTTTCTGCCCATGGGATGACCAGTTGTCCTCTACCCAAGTCTGTCTGCCATGCTCTTTCTGCTTGGGCCCTGTTGACCATGGAATGAAACCATGAGCCAAAATAAACCTCTCTTCCTATAAATTGCAGGTGTCAGATATTATGTCCCAGAGATGGCAAAATGAATACCAGTTTCCTTCCAAAAGGGTTCATAGGCATTTGGCCCTTTTGCCTTTCCCTCTTTCACCAAGAAAGAGATACTATGGGGAGCAGAGAGCCCTCTCTGGACACTATATCACTGGTTCCTTGATTTTATTGTACATTCAAGCTGTGAAACTGTATGATAATTTTCTATTGTTACAAATTACCCAGTCTAAGGTAATTCTGTTACAGAACAAGTTAAGACAATGAAGACAAGTAACTCATAAAAAGTCACCCAGTTAATAAACACCAAAGCATGGATTCAAACTCAGTAGTCTGGTTTTAGTACTCGAGTCCTAACTTCTGCATTACACTCTCCTGCTTCTCTAAACACTCTTCTGCCATGTTGTTCAGTATGGTATAAGCTAATTTTTCAAGGCATGATATGAACTTTGGGAGAGGTTAATCATTGATGATAATGGCTATAAATTCATATTTCAATTGATTTTCTTAGCAATCATGTCTGTTACATTGTCATTGTATTTTACCACTTAACGTAGTAGATCAAGACCTCAAATGAGCAGGGCAGGTGCCATTGTGACCATTTTCTTTTGTTCCTGTGTGGATGTTCCTTTGTTATTATCATTGATTCATATGTTCCTTAAAGAAATCTATGTAAGGTTCTTGCCTATTTTGTGAAGGGATGTTTAGTTAAACAACATCACTGACCCTTAAATACATTTGCCCAGGTAACAAAAAACATCACCACAGCACAGTAAACTAAAATCAACTCACATTTTCACTTGGCCCCTTGAGGTGCTTCAGACTTTGTCTAGTACCAGGTGACCACCTAGAGATCCAGTGAGGGCACTAGTGACTATCACCAGAAAAGATTAAGAACTTTTATTTTTTTTTTTTGTGGAAAAAAAACCAAAATTTGATGACAAAGTAATAGGAGAACAACAATTTATAGTTAATACATTGCATATTGTTATCCTCAAAGTAGTTACTCAGAGTATGAGATATGGTCATAAAAAATTCTCCATAAAGATCAACATAAGTAAAAATTCTAAAATGTTTCACTCAACACAAAGATCGCCCTCTGTAGTAGGGTCATGCATACCCAATTTTGGCAGTCATTCCTCTAATACAGCATTTTTCAAAGTGTGTTCCTCAGGTTGTCTGTATAAGTGTCAACGGGGTTGATCTGGATTTCTGCACTTAGGTATATACTTATTGAATAGGAATCTTGGAATAGAACTCAAGGAATCTTTTGAGTTCTTCAAGTAGCCTTTATGTGTCTCAATATTGATAGCTTCTGATAGGTCTCCAGCTTGCAAATGGCAGGTCATGGGCATTCTTGGCCTCCATAATTGTATAAGCCAATCTGTCATATGACATCTCTGTGCTATGTGTATATGTGCACGTATGCATACATGTATATGTATGTTCTGTTTATCTGGATAACCTATTGGTTCTCTTTATATGGAGAACATTTTGTGGATAATACAAACACCAATGCTACAGCTAATAATTGAATATTAGGATGAAGAACAAAAATAGAGTGACTAATTCTACTTCTCCTGCAAAGAACACATTTGAATAGTTTTCAATGACTCAGATATATTTTGCTTTTTCAGTATACTTCTAAACAATTTAGAAAATAAATGTATTTGCTTTTTCATAATATCTATAATTTAGAAAATAAATGTATTTGCTTTTTCATAATATCTATAATTTCTGATTCAGCACTAGGCTGTGGTAGGCCATAGTCAATAAATATTTTTTATCTCACGTGACATCTGGTTAATTGACAGTGACTGCAGTAATTTTTTGTGGAGAAGGATTCTGAGACTGAATTGGGACATGGTAATTAATCTGTGATACATCATCAATGTCTACAGGGAAGCAGTGTGAAGTGGCACCTTGAAATGGGCAAGGTGAAACACAAATTAGCCATCTTATTGTATTTTCAAATTAATAAATATGGAAACATATTCCAACCTTTGTACATATGAGCAAATCATCTCTCACACAGATGATCAACTTTCATACAAATCTTCATCATTTTTTCCAGTCATCTCTGTTTTGATCAGTAGTCAAAAATGAGGACTTAACCACTTAAAAGAGATACTCTGTGATGTCTCTTTTATGTCCACCAAAGATGTATAACCTTTAAGCAAGAGCAGGTTAGAAGCCATTGGAATGAGACCTTGGGCAGCTCCCACAAGATCAGGGATGGGAAACCATAAAATTACAATTTAAAACAAGAAAACAAGTTGGGCTATTTAAAAATTCAGTAGCTTGGACCACTCTGGGTTAGGGATAGATATCCCCAGCTACCATAGCAACACTGTTTGCATAATAAAAATGACCATGAGCCATGAGACCTTAATTTGGAGCCTCTACTTTTGAATCATCTTGATACAGGATAAAGGTGACTGGTTGTACAGTAGATGGAATGGAATTTCTTTCATCCTGATTACTGGAATATTTACTTCACTGGCATAGAGCATGGCAACCTTATTTTGTGAGGAACTATGCAGAGACAGGCTCACACATGAGCCATAACTATAGCTTTATGGAGAGCTTAGTTTCTAGGGCAAGCCAGAAGGCAAAGTAGGTAAGATAATGTCTAAACCATTTATGTGCCTCTGCTGTCCACATATCTCACTTAATAACATCTTCAGTAAATATCAACTAGCTCTAGAAGAAGAGGATATTGGAGCGAGGCATGCTAAGCTATGTCACATCTATTGAACACATTCCAGTTGTATTGTCATAGGCATCTCTGCAGCATTTACTGACTGGTCCTTCATTATTAGTAATTTGCCCCTCAGCTTCTATGACAATGTGCTTACCTGGTTCTTTTCATATCTCTTTGACAATTTCTGTTGTGTCTTCTTCATTTATTTTTCCTCCATCTTCCTCTTGAAGAATGGTCTTCTTTACAGTTCTGTATTTAGTATATTGGTCTTCTCACTCTCTCTACTGAATAATCCAATCTGCCTTCACATGTGATTTTAGGTACCACCTAGATTTTGATGACTTCCAACTTTTATCTTCAGGGCACATCTGCTTTCCTATGCCTCAGGCTCATACATCCAACTTTCTGTGGGGATATTCTGACCTAGATAGCCATAGTCATTTCAAATTTACATCCCACAACTGTACAAGCCGTCATCTTAGCTCCTGCTTACAAACCATCATTTAATATGATACTAGAAAACTTGGAGGCTTCCTAGACTTTTCTCTACTCCTCCTCCACTACAAAATTCTGCTAAGCTTATCTCCCAAATGTGTTTTAAATTCCTATTCTCTTTGCTTATCAATCTAATTAACACTGCCTTTATTGCCTTTTACAAGAACACCAATAATAGCTTCTCAGTAACAGTCTAGTTTATAAGATCTTCTAGGAACCCAGCATCCCTACCTCTCTTCTGTCCCTGTATGTTGGCATTATTACATTATTTACAATTCCTCCATGCCTTGGATTATACTACTTTCTATATGTAGACTGCCTGACACCACTCTACCTGGCTAAGTTTTACTCTTTAAAATTTAGTTCAGGATCTCCTTTACAAGGGGTCTTCCCCGAGACCAATGTACTTACCACTATAGCTTACGCACTCATTCCCCATAAGATTATGTCAGTAAGGGACCATCTTTATCATTGTTTGAATCACAATCTCCATCACTGTTTGAATCACAGTGTCTTGTGATTTTCTGTTATCCTGCAGGGCAAGGATGTTGGCTTATCTATGCCAGTCTTCAGTGTCTAGCAAAGTGATTGGCACACAGAAAAAGATGCTGAATAAATGCTCAGTAATTAGACAGAAAAACGATCATATGGGAGACTCAGAGTGGGATTTTAAAATTCAATTATGTTGACTATTCATGGGTTTTCACCTTAGGCCACAAATCGGAAGAATCCAGCTAATCCCCCTCTGGGTGTTTTCATAGAGGAATTGAAAACATCATGCCACAGCAACATATGTGCACCCATGCTTATAGAAGCACAATTTGTAATAGTTAAATCTTGGAAACAAATGCCCATCAACCACGGAATGGATTAAAAAAAGAGGTGGTATTTTTATACAATGGAGTATTACTCAGCTATAAAGAAGGATAAACTTGAGGCTTTTATAGGTAAATGGTTGCAACTTGTGACCACAATCATAAGTGTGAAAATGGAAGGGAAAGAAAGTGCTCAAAAGGAAAGAACAACTGGGATATGGGAAAGGAGAAAAGGAACAAGGGAAAAGATTATATGTGTATGGGGATACATGTATTTATATATATATATGTATGTATGTGTATATATATATATATATATATATGCAAGTTAGATAACTATACTAACTTGTAACTATACTAATTCATCAAAAAGAACAGTTTGTGTTTTCATAGTTTGATAGTTCAAGCATTTTTTCATGCCTAAATCTTGCAATATAAGCAACTACTTCTAAGATAACAATATGCAATATATTAACTAGTGTAAATTTCCTACTATTTTTTGAAATTCTGTATCATTTCTATCCTTTTGTTTTGCTTTGTTTTTAAAATAAAAAAGTCCCAAGGTATTAAATTTGAGATCACTCATATTAATGCTATGAATTCAAGAAAGAAATAATATTCAATTTAAAGTTTTTAGGAAAAAAGACTTCATCACCATCATCATCATCAGAAAAGCTCACAGGTCACCAGGGACCAACACAACTCTCTCTTTTCTTGAGAAAGATAATTCAAGAGTAAAGTACCTTTTCCTTTAAGATACCAATGTTTTTAATTTCTTCCCTCTAGTATTTATGGTTGAGTTATAAAAATCTGGAACCAGAAAATCTGGAAATGCTGACCCAGCTTTAATACCACTCTGAGTTCTATAATTACCATACAATCGATAATCCAGTGGGCCTGAGAAAGAAGAGTCCTCTTTCCATCTGGCCTTGTCTGCTTCAAAAGAGAAAGTGAAGCCACAGAAGATCTTCTAGCAGCCAGCAGCTGCCCTGGATATCACCCAAGGTACTAATCCCTTGGGAAGACCCTCAAATATCTCTGAAGAAAAGAGTGCATTTCTTTAATGTTTTTTCTAGAACCCAAAATGATGAATGCATCCTTCCGAAGGAAAGTTAAGCAATTAAACAGTATTTAAAAAGTTCATAAAGGAACTTTAAAATATATATATGGATTCACCTACAGACAATTTCCTTTAGAACCTAAAAAATAAGCTATGCCAAGGTAAATAGAAGAGCGAGAAGGAAAATGGAAAATTTTGTTCAACATTAGTAATGTTTTGTCAGAGAAAGACAACCTTAGCCAGTCCTTTCACAGCTGGAACAAAGAAGAACTTGTAACCACCTAGCACTTTGAGCTCAGTATAAAAGCTTTGCACAGTTTTGAGCTCAACCATGGGATAATTTCATGCCTGCTTTCCATATGCCAGCACTGTGCTGAGGGCTCCTTTGTCACACTTAGCAGGCAGCTTCCCAGGGCTGCCCATGTGTTCACATTGTGTTTTCTGACAGAGCTTGTCTGCATGTCAGCACAGACATTGTCAGAAGCCCTGAGGGCTGAATGTGGCAGCTAGGAGGGCAAGAGTGGGCCAGCTGAAAATACCAGGTAATGGGGGTCCACCACCCTCTATCCACCCCCTAACTTCTGACTGTGACCACCTGTGGCCACTGGCTTTTGCCAAAACAAATGGTCTGCAGATCCTACCTTGAGTTTTGAAGCAGTACTCCAAAACATGGAACTGATTGTCACAGTCAACTGAAGCGGAATCCTTTCTGCTGAAAAATGTTAGCTGAAATGGCTGGAATTTGGAAGCAGTATTTTTGTTCATGATGAGGTGAACTGTTCTTGCAACAAAAATAGTCAACAAACAAGTAGTCATCATTAAATTCATATGGATTTCTCTTATTATGAAAAAATAATAATTCCTCTGCTGCAAGACCCTTTGGAAAGGAGAACTCTCTCATACGCCTAACTTTAAAAGGTTTGTTGCATGAATCACATAATCAGAGTAAAGGAGGAAAGCAGCCTTCAGACCCTACTTTGCTAGATGATGCCTCATAATTCATTGTTAAATGAACATCTATCGTATCACCTTAAAAGTGAGGAAGTTAATTTCCAAAAATGAGTCACAATCTAACCGGAGAGACACTTCACTTCTTTTCATGCACTGGGGCTGACAGGGAAGCCTGGACATGAAACCATCACAACATTTCCAGGCACAGCTGTTCTGCTCCTAATGGGATTTGACAAGAGACAGTTCAACTCTGTGCGTTTTCTGAAGGGTTGAAAGGAACCTTTAATAATTAGAATATTCATTACTTGCCCCCTCCAGAAGTTTCCATTTTAATTTTCGCTTGCTTTTGTGTTAAAAAGAGAGAGAAAAAAGACAAAGTGGCAGACAGATCAGAATAACACCCTTTTCATAAGGATCTGTCTGTCTGTCACAATAATGGCATCTCCTTAAATATGTTGATTTCTACCCAAAACACATAAGGTTAATAAAATCTCTTCACACTTTTGTTCAAAATACTTTTCTTCATAAATTAGACTAAGTTGCTTTATAGTTGCCTGTCCATTCATTTTGTTTTATAACCAACCAGCAGTTGTGAGTTCTTACATAGGTTATACTATAGGTGTTTGCAGAACTGAATTAAACCAGTGTTCTGCTACCTAGTTCAGGACCTGTGAAAAAAGACAGTCTTTAACAAATGATGCTGGGAAAACTGGTTTCATGCAGAAAAATATAGAACCATGTCTTTCATCCAGGACAAAAATCAACTCAAAGTGGATCAAAGACCTAGATATAAAAACAGAAACACTGAATGTGCTGGGGAAAATTGATAAAAGTCTTGAAGACATAAGTATACATAAATATTTCCTGAACAAACACCCAATTGCACAAGACATAATAAAATAATGGAATTATGTCATAGCTAGAAGCTTCCTGACAGAAAAGGAAACAGAGTGAAGAGATAGTCTGCAGAATGGGGAAATGATTTGCCAGCTACTAATCAGACAAAGAACTAATATCTAGGACTAAAAACAAATTAGACAGCCCCCAAAAAACTCAATCAAAAAATGGGAAATTTAAATAAACAGATACTTCTCAAAAGAAGAAATACAAACAGCTAATAAATACATGAAAAAGTGTTCCGCATCTTTAGCCATTAGAGAAATGCTAATCAAAACAACACTGATATTCTCCCTTATTCCAGTAAGAATGGCCATTATCAAGGACTCAAAAAGCAACAAAATGTGAGGGAAAAGGAGTGCTTCTATATTGTGGGTGAGAATATAAACTAGTACAACCATGAAGATTTCTTTAAAAGCTGAAGATAGAAATTCTTTCTGGCCTAGCTATACTTTTTCCCAAAACAGTTAAAATCATATATTATGGTGATAATGCATACCTATTTTTTATAGCAGCACAATTCACCATAGTTAAATTATGGAAGTGGCCTATATATCCACCAAGAGATAAATGGTTAAAGAATACATAGATATAGATATAAATACTACTAATATTACTCAGTCACCAAGGATACGTTTGAGTCATTTGTAGAAAAATGGATAGATGGGTGACATCATAATACTAAATGAAACAAATCAGACACAAAATGTTAAATATCATATTACTTTTCTAATATTACAGATCCAAAATATAAATAATTTGAATTGCAAAATACAAGACAGAAGGTAGGAAGCAAGGTGGTGGACTCTGTGGAAAGAGACCTTAGGAAAGAGCCAGGGGGGAAGGAGAGGGAAGAAGGGAGAATAAACATGATCAAGATATAATAGGTACAAGTATCAGTTCCCTAAGAGGAATGTAATTATCATGTATCACAAAAAAAATAAAACATTCCTTTAAAAAGATAGGCTGAAATTTTCTTTTTTTACATTTATTTATTTATTTATTTATTTATTTATTTATTTTTGGTACTGGGGATTGAATTCACAACCTCTCACTTGCCAGGCAGGGGCTTATGCCACTGAGCTAAATCTACAGCCCAGAATGCTGAAATTTTCAGATGAATAATTTCCACAATGACTAAATAAGGTATGCAATATTGTCCTTAAGCTGATTTTAAGTAAGCCAAAGTCCCCAAGGTTCTTGGTTTTAATTTCATCATCATCTAGTAAGTTCTTAGTGTATTAGACATTTTACCATGTTATTAAAGTAGAAGCAATCTCTACTGTCTAAAGTAATGGAGTTAGTTACATGTGCAGAGTGAGAATAACTGGAACAGAACCTGGAGTTTCATATGCAACAATAAATTTACCTGTGAAAACAAGGACAAATTTCTCAGTTTCCCATAACTGTTCTTAATCTACTGACTGAGTGTGATACTATCTATAATGTCTAGTATAGCTCTTCCAGATCCTAAATACCAGTTTCTTCACAATTCCTTGAACTTTCTACATCTGCCCCACAGCATCTGACCTCATTTGTTCACCATTATGTTTGTGACACACATCCACTTCTTATTAATAGCTATGGTTTGCTTTCATTACTACATAATATGGCATTATATGAATATATTAACATCTATTCAGTCTGCTGCTGGGGAATTTGAGTTACTGATACTGTGGGGTGTTTACACTAATGCTACTATGCATTTTCTCCCATGTTTCTTTCCACATAGACACATTGAAAACCATGGTGCTGGGTATTGCAGCACCTGTTGCTACCTATCTAACCCATCTCCTTCTGCTGCTGCCCAACTTCCAATTGTCCACACCTGTCCTCCATACTTGGATGACTTCTCTGGTCACTGACGTACTCTCTGCCTACACATTGACAAGGTCAGATGTGCCAAGGAATTATCAACCCTAGGGTAAGTAATTACGAGATTATCTTTTGGATGAAGTAAGTCTAAAGTGCTTATTTTTCCTCAGTTCCCAGTGTTTCCCAGGAGGAGGCTCCCGCTGCTCCCCAGGATATGCATCTTGGTAAGGCACTCCAAACTGCCCTATTCCTCCACTCATACTTACTGGCATCACCTTCTATAAATTTAGCTTAAAACTTTGTCCCAGCCCCTTATGAAAGAACACAAAGTAAAACAACTTTTTTCTTTATTCAGTGCCCTTAATGGTTGCCCTTTAATTTACTAAAGTCTAATAAAAACTAATAGATATAAAACATCACAGATAACTCAAAAACCTTAGGATATTTTTACTTCATTTACTCCTCCTTTGGCTTTATTGTCATGTTTTAAATACATCTTAAAACCAACAATATATTATTGTATTTGTTTTATATGCTGTATGTTCATTTTGATTTACTAGTAGAGTTACTCTTCCACGATTCTTTTCTTCTTCCTGTATTTCCTTTCTCCTATCTGGAATTATTCTCCTTCTTAGAGAAGGCACATTACTTTTTCTATTAGTGTTTGTCTTAGTTTCCTTCTCCTTTCTGGGACAAAATACTCAACACTCGTAAGTTAATGAGGGAAGGTTTATTTTAGCTCACAGTTAGAGGCTTCAGTCCACAGTCAGCTGGTTCCAAAGCAGGACAGCATGCAAAAGGGGAAAGAGTCTATGGCATGGCAGGTAGAAAGCAACAAGCCTGTTTCCCATTTCTTTTAGCTGGCCTTCCATTTATACCTTTACATTCCACCCAGACTTCAAGCTCATTGGTTGATGCCGTTTGCACCCAGGGTGGCATTTCCATCTTCAGTAAATCCATTTAGCCACACCCAAAATGACGCTAAACTGATAAGTGAACTAATCCAGTACCACACATCCTTAATCCCAGAATCACACAGCCCTGATCCAGCCACCTCCCAAAAGTCCCATCTATGAGCAGATGAGGTTTTAAGGAGACATCTAGATACACGCCATCACGGTATGCATCTACTGGTCATAATTCCTCTAGTTTTATCATCTGAAGTACTCTTTACTTTAGCTGGTTTTTTGTTTGTTTGTTTGTTTTGTTTTTTTCTTTTGAGAATACTTTCTCTGAGTATAGAATTCTAGGTGATTATTTTTTCATACCTTGCTAAAGCTGTCAATCATATTTTTCTGACTTCCATTGTTTCTGTATGATAGTCTTACTTCTTTGAAGGCAATAATTTTTTTTTCTTTTAGGTGCAATGGCTCTTCAAATATTACTTTTTTCCCACTTTCTCTCTGCCTAACAGATTTCAATGACATAAATCTTAGGCTTTACACTATTTTCCATAAATCTCCCATGCTTCTGAGATCTTTTGTGTTTAGTATTCAACATTTTTGCTATGATATGCTTAGGCATAGCTGTCTTACATCTCGCTTTAGGATTGAAGCAGTTTTTAGATCTTGTAGCTTGATGCCTATGTTAGGAAAAAAATTAGCAATGGCTCTTCAAATATTACTTTTTTCCCACTCTTTCTCTCTGCCTAACAGATTTCAATGACATAAATATTAGGCTTTACACTATTTTCCATAAATCTCCCATGCTCTTTTGTGTATTCTTTTTTCCATGTTTCAGTCATTAAATTTTTAAATTGTGCCTAATCTGTTGTTAAACCTATGCACTAAGTTATTAAATTCAATTACTATATTTTAAAGATTTATCCTTGACATTATTTTATAATCGCGACTTTTCTCTTGAAATCCTGTACTTTGTTAATTTTGTGAACACAGTACCCACAGTTATTTGAGTTCAATAACTGGAATATGTGGGTTTCATATGTATGAGTTTCTCTAAACTTTTAATCCCTTGATTTTTTATTACTTTTTGTATTTTAGGGTTCCTACTTTAGTTTTTGTTTTTAAATTAATATCAAAAGTCACCTTAAGGGTTTTTTTTTAATTTAAGAGAAAAAAACGTAAGAAAGACAAAAAGCAAAAGAGACAAACAAACGACAACAGCAAATCCACAACAGTAACATTATAGGTTTACAAAACAAGATGATAGGACTTGACAATGGTTGCAGTATTGCGTGTCATTACCTTCAACATGGTTGTTTACATTAACAGATGTAGACGTGTAAAATTGATCTAATCAGATGAGTATTAACCAATCTTTCTTAATAACTCATACATTCAGCAGTATAGTCATTTTAGTTATCTTACATATACATATATACAGCTTTATCTTTTTCCTTTTTCCTTCTTTCTTTCCTCCTTTTCCCTTCACCTTGAGGCTTGAATTTTATAGTCCCCCACAATGGGTTAACTTTTTTCTGTGACATGCAGTTAGGAACAGATCTTCCTCCAACCTGTGATTCAGGTGATTTAAGTGGGGCTTTGATCTCTATGAGATTACTCTATTTCCAATTTGTCCCTTCTCCTAGAACATGGTCTTTAAAGGCCCTGGCCCCAAGTATCACAGACTCTCGAGTTCTTTCCTTCTCTGGCAGATGCTGGTTTCACCACTCCCTTAGCCTCATGTGAGATTACCAAAACCTCTATCAGCTGCTACTTCAGAACGGCTAAGATCTTCGAGGAAAAGACATTGCCACATCCCACACTTGTGTCTCTGAGCTTTCCTCTTCTCTAGCATCTGGAGATCTTTGAGGTTTAAAAGCTCTCCAGTACCTTTAGACAATGATTTTTAAATCCATTTTCTAGTGTTTTTTGTAGGAGCTCAGCTCCCAAAGCCCAACCAATCCATTTTCACCAGCAAAAATTAAGTTTAAGTCTTGCCTCATCTAAGAGTTTTCTATGTACTCCAGTCCCCACAGTTTTCTCCCATCTGGAAACTTTAATGGAAGCTATATTTCTACTTTATGTATTTTAGTACATGTACCCATTTCTTCTATTTACCTTTACTAGTTTATACAGTAATAGTCAAGTTACCATAATAATATGCAGTTGTTATGGCATGTGTCTAACTAGATATCCCCTTAAAGCCTCATGCAGTCATAGGTGGGGATTTTTCAGATGTGGCTGGATCTAGACTGTGTGATGCTGGGATTAAGGGTATGTGATTATTAAATCAGTTCACTTAGTGGTTTGCCACTCACCTTAAGCCAAGTAACCTGCTAGAATATAAAAGGAACAGAAAGAACATCCTAAGGTCACTTGGACCTGCTGCTTGCTGCTCTTGCCTGCCTGGTTGCCATGAACAATTCCTCCTTTGTGATGCCCCTCTGCCGTGGCACTCTGCCTTGAAGCCAGCCACCTATGGACTGAAACCCCAACATACTGTAAGCCAGATAAACCTTTCCACCTTTAACTTCAGGTGTTGAGTATTTTTCATCATAATGAGAAAAGTAACTAAGGCAGCAATATAATAAACATAGGTGGCAAATCATATATATTACAATGTTGTTATTATTACATGTTGATAAAATTATAAATTAGTGTCTCAACCCGCTTATAAATCCCTCAATAGCCTGCCACCTAGTACTTACGTTGTTTTATATTCATCTGTTGAAAACTTGGAGATCAAAAGGAAGGTAGAAACAGACCCAGTTGTTTTCCCTATTCACCAGAAATACAAAGCTAATTTAAGTGAAGTATCCAATATAGAGCCAATATAGAGTCCTCTGTTTCTATTCAATAAATAAAAATTATCCATCTTTCTACTTTCTTAAGAATGAATATAGCTGTCTTACTGGTTCCACTTCTCTTCAATATAGAAATGAAAGTCACAGGATCTGCAGTTATTTTCACTTCATAGCATACAGCCAATTAAGCACAGAGTTAAGAATGCTGAACATTCTCTAACAGCTCCCCCACCTGGAGAATGTATAAGTAGTACACCCTTTCCAATGCAGTTCAGAAAGCTACACATTTAGGTAAATAACAGAAGAGGCAACTTAGAAGCATAATCTTTGTGAGCCTGGCTTATTTATTTAACATAATGTCATTCATAGGTTTATCTGTGTTGTTTCAAATGACAGACTGTTCTTTCTAAAAGGTTGGATAGTATTCCACTGTACATACAAACCTCATATTCTTTATCTATTCAATCAGTGATGGACAAGAAACCTTTCTTGCATATCTTAACTATTGTAAATAGTGCTACAATGAATATGTCAGTGCAGATGTGTCATGACACACTGATTTCAATTCTTCTGAATATACACCCAGAAATGTCATTACTGTATCATACAATAATTTAATTTTTAGTCAATTGAAAATAATTTAACATTTTAAAAATTCTACAACTGTGCCTTGAGTCAGACACAATTCCCTTCACACTCCAGATCCATGAACTATTGATTTTTCTTCGGACAAGTTACTTAACATCCTAAACTTTACTTTATCCATCTCTAAAACAAGGATAATAATAACACCTCACTGGACTGTTGTGAGGATTAATGAGATCACTGAAGTGAAATGCTTAGAACAAGACTGTACATTATACACATTCCATTAATGTTATATAGCAGAGGGAGAGTATAATTTTCATGCTTATTTCCTGCTTCTTTTCAATGAGTATTCTCTCTGTATCACACGCCATTGATGTTCAATTTAATGTGTTTATTCAATAGCACCTGGATATGGAAGAGTGAACTAAAGAATTTGCTATGGATTATTGCTTGTCTTGATTTTGCCACAATTTATCCAGCAGGATATGCAAATATGAATACATCAACAGTAAAATTCATAATTTTCTAGATTCTTTATCTTACTTGCTTAGACGCTTGCAAAACACTTTGTGTCTCTAATGTTCCCAGGTGAGTATCACAAGTGTCTGTGAAAAAATATTCTCTCCTTGTCTCACATCTTTACACTTGCTGGTGCCCATCAGACAATTAATGGCCTTTGTGTCAGGAAGGTGGCCCCCCTCTACAAGTACTGTGAGTTGGAAGGTGCAGGAGGAATTGGAAGCCATGGAGTCATTAGGAGGTCAGTGCTGTGATACATTCTGTGTGAAAATGCAGAATCTCTTCTCTTCTCTTCTCTTCTCTTCTCTTCTCTTCTCTTCTCTTTTCTTCTCTTCTCTTCTCTTCTCTTCTCTTCTCTTCTCTCTCTGTCTCTCTGTCTCTCTCTCTCTCTCTCTCTCTCTCTCTCTCTCTCTCTCTCTCTCTCCATGTCACACTTCATGCCCTTGATATCAAAGTTAGTTCATTTGTGTTATGCCCTGTGGAAATCTTCATTTTCCTGCTGTCTCTTCCTTCTCAGAAGGGGATTCAGCCACATGGGACAGATCCTTATTTACAGTGGGCCCCAAGAACTCAGCTTTTCCCATGGAACAAAATGCTATCAGGTTTGGGGGCAATATCTGCACACAGATGACTGGATTGCATGAGACATGGAAGCAGCAAGAAGAAAACTGACGCACAAAAGGGCAAAGAAAAAAACTAATATTTATCCTCAGTCCTCCCTTCACTAGTAACATGAAAGAAACTTGTGATCTAACCAAACAAACAACCTTGTTATACAAAACCCCTAGATATCCTGCCCCAGAATCACTAGCCATAGTGCATAGTTAAGCTTTACCTGGCTCTTGTCCTGTTGGTTACTACCTTTCTTTCCCTATGACCAAGGGTAATTGCTTTTCCTAGGCTTCACCTAGCATCAAGTTGTCAAATTCCCTTTACCTATGGAGCAAAAAGAAAAGTGTTCATCAGTATAGTTTCAACAGAAATCTCCACCTGCCTGTGAGAGAGGAAATGGAGAACTGAAACCAGCAGGCAAAGCTGCTAGTCTCTGTCATCACTCCAGGTTATGATACTGCTCAAGGAGCTGATGAGCTAGAGCACTTTTCTTTTCCATAACACACCGAGAGCATACAAATAAAGATGATTCCATTTAGCACAAAAAGGGAGAAAAAAATCAAACACACATGATGGCAATCCCATTAAAATACGCCCAAGCTGCCGAACTTCACCATGGACACAGACTCTTGAACTCTCCTGAGGAGGCCTGTTGACAATGAATTCTGATAGAAGCCAGATCAGAGGCATAGTATCATTCTCCCACCAAAAGCAGACTCTCAGTTACAGACAGTCTAGGGAGAGTGTTTGCAGAGATCCCTTATGAAGTCAGGGAGCCTGACAAAAAGAAAAAAAAAATGAACCTTTTCCTTTCTCTAGGCTGTTTCCTTTTATTTGATTCTCCTAGTGAACCTGGCCCTCGGGGTTGCAATAACAAAAGGTTTTAGAGCCAACATCATGTAAGAACAAAGTACTTTAAAACATTTTCATACTTTAGGGCACCACTGTAAGCTATGAAAAAAAAGAGAAATACAAGTTTCTTTAGAAAACAAAAGGTTTCCACTGGACTTCTTAAATAAGACTTTGCTTTTCATATTTTTCTTTATTAGTTTTCCATTCACGAAAGTTAAGCATTTCGTCAAAGTTGATACTTGTTAGGGAAGTGATTATTCTGACATAATTTTCTGTATCTTAAAAATTGGTTACTTAACTCTTCCAGCAAAAAGGGCATAGGAAAATCAGAATTGTTAGCCAGGAATCAGGGACTGCTGTAGGCCACTTGAACTTCTTTGTATCAGCAGCATCATGGAATAGTCTTGTTTGGATCTAGACTATAAAGTATATTTGGAAGCTGTCATAATCCATTGGAATCACTAGGAAGCCACTTAGTATTTTTATGGCATATGACTTTGTATCCAGTCCGGCCAAAGTAAAGATTATAGAATTGGTTTTATGACACTGTAGTAAATAACACATTCTAAATTTTAGTGAATAAATTCTGTACCTTGGCATAAGAAATGATCTAAATGAAAGTATGTGTGTGTGTGTGTGTGTGTGTGTGTGTGTGTATAGGATAGCATAACCATATACAAAATTCTTAAAAGAATGATTTTAACTGCATCCCTGCATATCTGTATCAGTATAGACATATACTATATCTCAGTGTGTGTGTCTGTGTGTATGTGTGTATATATAGAGATATTCACTGCACCCCTATCATTTATCAATCGATCAATATACATATACACTTGCTCCTACATACATAGATAGTCTCTGCAAGGACACAGGAGAAACATGGGATACATGAGAAATGGCAGAAGCTGGACTTATTTTTAACTGTATATCCTTTAGAAGTTTTTGAACTTTAACTCACATGAAGTTATTACCCATTAAATATAAATCAATATAATTTTACATAAAAATTTAAAACTCAGATGATGCCAGCTGGTTTAAAACTACAGCAATATTCCAGAAGTTTCTTATTCTGATTGGGAAGGAGCAAGGTTCAGAGGTGGGTGTGGGACTTAGCAGCAGGAGCACCCAAGGGCAAAGTGTTCTGGAAGGAATGACGCTGAATGAGACCATCAGTGAGCCATTCATTCAGGAGAATGCTGGATACATTAATACCTTACTCACCAGCAATGGATGAAGCATAGTGACGAGCCTAGAAAAGTTCAAATACAAATGGAGAATTCAGAAACTCAAATGGAGAAAATAAAAATTCAGCCCGATAGGTATTATAAGACACCAGAATGTGAGGTGATATGTTCTTATTTGGGTAGCTAACCCCACCACTGTTTATTGTTGCAAAACAAACTATACTTTCTACTTTTATAGATACTAAATAAAGGCATTTTCCTCAAAATGTTCTTCAAAGATTGACAGGATAAAACACTGACTCCCACAGCTGTGTGAAGCTCTACAGATGTCAGCAGCCTTTGCCTAAGAACACCTCAGAAAACAAGGATTTCAAATTCAAAGGACCAATGTTTGAATTCTAATTCTACATTCTCTTTTATTTTAAAGAGAAAAAAAAAATCAAGAAGCAAACAAACACTCAAAAAAAATGCCAGCAACAACAATAGCAATATAGAATTTTAAGATGAAAGGAATTTAACAACAGTTGTTATATTGCATATTGTTATCGTCAAAATAATTGATCAGGCTTAATTCTAAATTCTTGATGGGCAAATTTCCTGATGTCTAGCAGCCTCAACTTTCTAACTGAAAAATGGGAATAAAAGTGCCGTGTTGCAGCTTTACTTGCATGTGAGGTGGAAGTGGAGTGTGTACATCTTGTTGGTATATCTTGTTGGTATGTTAGCACATAGAAGGAGCTCAGTGAATGCTGACTGTTATGAACCTGATTATTATAGATAAAAACAGTGACAGATGATAAATATTTGAGAGTAATTAAGTTATCAAGAAAAGATACACTCATAAAATATAAATGTAAATTAGAATAAATAGCTAAATATCTGCTATGCCTATGAGCACAAATGTGGCTCCTCTTGTTTTATGGGGTCTATGATTATCTCTGTCAGCTGGGATATTCAGATAAATGCACTATATTAAGGAGTAGGCCTATCCTTTGAAATCAATCAGTAAAATATAGAACCCAGAAATGACAGCAGCCACACAACTGTTTTATTTGATCTGTTTCCCTATTTGTCTCCATGCTATCTGTCACAGAGTTACCTGAAGCAGGGATCTTTGGGCTTGGAGGACAACCAAAGTTTGGAGGAGGAAGAAAGAAGTCACGTAATCCTGGGGCACTGAGCGGGAAGCATGGAGGGGGTGCCTGCTGGTGTGCAGGCAGTGCACAGTGGGCCATGTGCTTCTCCTTCCTCTGTGACTCAGACAGTCAAGCAGACAGCTGGAGTAAGGGACAATGCCCAGAACAGGGTCAGACACTTCGGTGCAGATCTTCCTTATTAAGCAACAGGTACAAATAAAATAATCAAGAATAAGGGGCTCAGCTGGGGCTTTATGAAATTGGCAGAAGGAAGATCATAGTTGGGTTCTCTTACAGTGGGAGCTAAATTTGTGTGAAAGGCAAAACAGGCAAACGCTTAGGGATCAGGTGATAGGAACACAGGAGCAAATGGCTTCAGCAGAAGTTAAATTGCTGGAAATTTACCAACAATGGCTACCTCTAATGTTCTCCTTGGAAGTCCCTCCCACAGGAAGAATGTACTCATCGTAAGGCCTGCTGCAAAGAAGGAAAGAGAACCGAGTCTGGTCCATCTCAAGCAATGCCATGTCACTCATGAGCAGCTAGACTGATTCCTTAATGGGAAAGGAAGACTTGAGCTACTTGGATGAAAATCAAATAAAATCAAAACAACTAACAAGAGTATAGAAGAACGAACAAGAAGTCTAGAAGGTCTCACGTGACATGGCCCCTCCTTCACCTTTAACTTCATCACATGACAACTATCACTTTGCTTAGTCAGTCACATGTTGCTCCTGATTGGACTAAATTCATTCTCATCTTGGGGCCCTGACCTGGCTGTTTTTCACTATTTCTGTGATGCTAACTGGTTCTGTCATCGAGAGATGAGAATCAGCTCAGGGACATCTTCTTAGAGAAGCCCTCCAGAGCCATCCCATTCCTGGAGACCTTATCAGGTCCTTATCAGACCTTATAAATTTTTTATTTCTTTAAATCCAGACAGGATGTATTGGGTAAAAGAAATTGTGGCAGTAGGTCTGGTGTGAGAGTTACTACATAAATGTTCATCTTGCTAGGAGTTAGGCTATGTTTACCATTTTCTGAAGATATGTATATCAGAGGCTAAATTTTTTTTCAGTGCCCGTGTTTTTAATCTCCCCTTGTCTTAAGTCACTTTCTTATTGCTCAGATACAATATCCAACACCCATGATTTAAACAGAAAATTTTTATTTTTTGATTCACAACTTCAGAAGTTTCAGTCTCTGGTCAGCAGGATCAAACACAGAAACTTCATGGCAGAAAGGCCTGGTGCAGTAAAGCAGCTCAGAGCATGGCAGCCTGGAGACACAGAGAGAAGGCGGAGCCAGGGGGAGGCTATATCCTTCCAGGTTATACCTGCAGTGACCTGCCTCTGCTAACCAGGCCGCACCTGCTTTACAGCATGTCAGCTGCAGTGTCCTCATGATCAAATCATTCTCCAAAAGCCCCACCTATGAGCACATAAGAAATCTAGGAGTTATTCTTGACCTAAGCCATAATGCCCCCATTTTGCTGAATTTCTCTAGAGGGTATTTCTTAAGTAGAGTCCAAACCTTACAGATCCTTCAGTAATTATCCCCACATATAATATAGGAACCCTACTGATGTGATGGTAGGATGAGGGAGGGAGGGGGGAGGGGGAGGGTCCTGCCATCCATAATCAGGTCTCAATCTTTCCGTGAACCTATGCCCCTGGGCTGTGATTCACATGCACTACTGAGATTTCGTCCTCCTGAGATGAGACAGGAAGGTAGAGGAGGCTGATGTTACATATTTTCCTAACCCAATATTTTATTAGCCAGTAAAACTCATTTTAGCTAGACTTTAGTAAAATAATTTTCTTTGAGGATCTAACTTCATGAAAAGCAAAATTCTCTGGATGTATTTCACAATAATTACTTTTTTCCCATACTCTTGTAGAAAGCATGAGGGGATACTTCACCAATTTTCATACTCCCTATTCTTTCATCGTATTGCCTGATTTATCACATGGCCTTACCCCATTTTCTTCATTCTCTGGAATCATCTTGCAAATGTGTTTGTGTGTATATAAAATCTGTCCTTCATTTGAAAATAAGCCTTAAAGAAGACAGAAACATGTCTGTTTTGTTCACCACCATATCCTCAGTAACTAAAAAAGTATTTGGCAAGTAAAAAATGCTTAAAATACTTGTTGTGTAGGTACTTAAAGATCTGACGGCCTGGAGTTGATTGTAAGGACTAAGACACTTCATTGATCCTCAGTGGACCTGATGAAAGACCTTTTGGTTTTTCTATGAACAATAGGATGCTCTTTGGCTTGCCTTCTGATCACACCTGGCCTGTAGCCATTGGTCCCTCCTGGTCTCCACTACTCCCCCATCACATACACACACACACACACACACACACACACACAGCCTCTCCTGCCCTGCAGTGCATCTTCACTCAGAAACCTTCTAGTAGGGGAAGATTGATAATGGGGGTCTGGGGGACAATATAATAAAATTATACTATATGCATGTATGAAACACTATAGTGAAACACATTATTCTGTATAATTAATATGCAATCATAAAAAGATAAAAGAAATCTCCACATACACTCCCAAAGTCTGTCATCTCATTTCTTATCTCCTACACAACACATAAAAATCAGTGCTCGTATCCAATATTAAAAACACATTCAAGAAAACCAAAGACTCTGACTGTCTCAAAATTAAGTGAGTACTTTCTGGTCCTATTTATTTGCAGCCTCATGTGTAAAAGGAATAATGCTTTACACACATTAGATCATGCAGCTCGGAGGATGAGAGAGTTATTATCAGCAATAATGAATATTCCTGCATTTTTATAGAACAATTATTGATTGTCTGAA
Source organism: Dasyprocta punctata (assembly GCA_004363535.1). Taxonomy (NCBI): domain Eukaryota; kingdom Metazoa; phylum Chordata; class Mammalia; order Rodentia; family Dasyproctidae; genus Dasyprocta; species Dasyprocta punctata. Next base: position 125,335 of record RJWM01000562.1, on the reverse strand, counting down.
AGAGTTTAGAGCCCAAGGTAAGTCTACCATTAAATAGCCAGTTTAAAACTCTGAAAGATTCATTATTGCTCTTTAAATATATATTATGAAAGAAATGGGGCTGCATTTTCTATAATACAAAATGAAAGGCCTAAAAGATGGTAGATTCTCAATAAGCCTATACTGCGATTAAAAAGAAAATGAATATTGCAAAAGAAAATATTGGATAAGATGAAATGAGAAAAAGGCAAACTGATTTAAAAATTCAGAAATGCTTTAGCAATTCAAACTTCTAGTACCTTATTAATATTTAGGTTTTTGTAAAACTGGGTTTTTCAACCTCTGTGATTTGAACAGTGATTGTGCATACGTAGGCAACCCCTTGCTCTTGCGGGCCTGCCTGGCTCCTTGGTTGAGTCTTTCCTGTTTCTGCACTTGCATGCTTAACTGTGCCTCACTTTGTCACACTCTCCCAGGGAGACTTGCTCAGCAAGGGCCATGACCCACCTGCCAAGCGCCCAGCCCTGACAGCAGCACAGACCAGGCTCCCCAGGCTGCCTTCCTTAGGGACAGCCAAACAGAGTTACTCATCACTGCTGCCTTCCCCCAAAGACCCCCGAGATGTTCCTGCTCAGCACTTGGACTGGTTTTCTAGATTCTTCCGTGTTTATACAAAGGGCACTCAGAGATGGAACTCGAATCCCACTTCATCTGAGACCTGAGGTTACAATGTCTGGAGATACATTTTGTTCTCACAACAGAAGAGAGAGCTATTGCTCCCGTTCTTATCATTCACGTCAGAGAACTATCCCACCCAAAATGTTGATACCCTCACATTGAGAAACACAGACCTAGAAAGAAGAAAATTTTAATATTCTTGCTGTGAGGCAGCCTGACTACCCAGTGGCTAAGTATTATGGACACTAAAGGACTATTGCTTCCTCCTGCTTCAGATGAGCCCATCCTTCGGTTTTGGGTCTGAGTGTTCAAGACAATGTGAGGCCTTGAGGCCATAATAACACCCATGCTGGCTTGAGAATGGATCTAGCAACATCTGTTCTAGAATGCCTTCTTGGCGTCTCAGAACCTTGCCAGACACCTGAGATCTCCTGAGGGTTTTACAAGAGCCCAGCACCTTGTAACCTAAAGTCCTTCCCTGTCATGGCTGTTGTTCCATTTGCCCTCCCTGCTTTCTCCATGCCCCCATTTCTCTTCATTCTGTATTTGTCAACGTGCAAAACCCTCTCGGCCCTTCCTTTCTTCCTTTGTCTTCCCCATGCATTCTTCTGGGCATGCACCAGCTCCTACTTTCTGCTCCTTTCACAGTCAGTTTGAGACTCATTTTACTTAGGAAGAAGGACAGCAAGAAAAGAACTTTCTTCAGCTGCAGAACTTCTCAAATACTTATTCATTCCACCACCATATAGCAATGAGCTCCTTCATACAATGCCGGAGCCAGGAGCAGGGTTTGGAGTCAGTGCCCATTAAGGGATGGAACCAGGTTTACCAGGAGAATTCCTTGAAAATGCTTCTCTCATATTAGACCTAAGACTTATTTTTAAATTCCTCATTGTACTCATGATCCTTACTCCACAATTTAAATCACAGCAGAAAAGAGTACCATTGTGAAACAAATCAGTGGAATAAAGCACTTGAAAAGCCAAATATCATTAAGAATATATTTTATGGTGATATATTTGTTAAATACATTCTGAGTAAGTGGAACACTTTAACCTTGGTGATGCATAGAAAAATAATACCCTCCGCTTGGTGATTGTTAGGGGAGAGCTTACCTTGTGAAGGACAGAATTTTATATCAAAAAATAAACCAGGACTTCAAGAGTCCAAAAAAACAGAGCCTTAAATAATGTGTGGAGATGGTAACTTAAAAGATATCTCAAGCCTATGCAAACCCAGAGTCAGAAATTATATATCTCTTTCCTTTCCTCATAAAACATACTCTACAACAGAATATTTTACCTTTCATCTAAAAACATCTCTCTTCTCCTTGCATCTGCCTCATAAATAACAGTAGTGAAGGAGAAAAATTAAGTTGGTACCCACATTGTCTGAGATGTGTTTCAGAGGACAATTATTTTCTATAGCAGTTTTCAGATCAAAAATGGTATCATGTTTTCTCATGAATCAGGTCAAGGAGCCTTGTGTCACAACTCAAATAATGTAAGCCAAAGTGCTGTTCCTTGCCACACACAGCTCTGTAAGCCAATCGTCTCAGAACTTTTGAAATAGGATCAGTTAGGACCTTAACACATCAAGGATAGTCAGCCTCTCAGATAACAAGCTGGGGGTGGAGGAGGCACATCTGTAAGTGCCATGTGGCTCTTGGAGTCACATAAAGCCTCTTGAGTGTTCCATTCACATAACAACACACAGTGATATGACTGGAGGCAGACAGTTAATGCAAGTCCATATGACAGAGAAGGAGATCCAAAGGGAAAACACTTTCACCACCTGTGAAGGTGAAATGTGCTTGAAGGAGGGGAACTTAGTAAAATTAAACCTAATAAAGACTGACCAAACACTCTCCATGGCAGATACAGAATACACTGAAAGATCTTTCTGTAACACAGGGAGACAGATACACAAGCTAATATTCACCATTCAGTCTCATATGTTCTACACTAAGCCTGGAGTAGGAAGTGAAATTCTCTGGCGAGGGATAGAAACAGTTGTGATGATTCACCAAGAAGGTTAATTTTGGACAAGGTTTTGAAAATTGAACAGATCTCTGGCTAAATCAGGTAGGGAAGAAAATCTAGAAAGAGAGAACATTTATGCACTCACAATACACAATATATTTGTATGAGTCATAGAAGAATCTGGGCTAAGAGTTAAAGATATCTAAGACTATGATCCCAGAGATCCTCAAAGGTCAGTTGAATCTGATTGCCCAGGAGAAGAGAATCAGCACACAGTTTTGTGGTAGTGCCTGGAGGAAGCCAGCATTCGTTGGAGATGGCCTGTAGGATGGGCCTGACGGAGTGATACGAGCTCTGTCAACAAGCAGTACTGCAGAAGTAGGCTGGCTACAGGAGCAACTCATATATGAAAGTATTTTGAACCGTGATGTGTAGGCACTGTGGATGGTACCAAACAGCGAGTGACATCAAGTATAGGACACAAGTCAATGCAAAACACACCACCACATTGACACTGAATATTTTAGAACATTAAGGAAGGACAAGTTAGAAAGAGACTCATAGAAAATGGAATTCTTGGCAGGAGATGACAGATGCCCAGTGGATATGGAAAGCCACAGATGCCTAGAAGGAAGGTGCTTAACCTGGGTTAACATGTAGCACCCAGAAGACATTGGCAGAAGAGCAGAGGCAGTGTAGAGCAAGCAAGCCTGCTCAGCAACTCATCATGATTTCCAAAGTATGAAAGCTTTCAGGAATCCACAGCTTCTTCATACAGGGCTGGAAGTATGGTCCAGTGACCTTAATACTCCTAATAAAATACCATTGGCACCTGCAAGCAAGTGAGGTCTGGAGTACTTGAACTTACATATGTTTAAAGAATGAAATGTAGCAATGTAACATTTGCTGACTCTTGAATGGGAGAACCAATTAATATCAGAAGTTAGAATTATGGCAGCTAGTGTTAGGTAGAAAGAGAATTCCTGATCAAATATTTCATATGGTATGAGGAATGTAACTGCTATGCATTGAAAACATGTACCAAGAAATACAATTTTTAAAAAATTTTTTCAGCCGGTCGTGGTGGCACATGCCTTTAATCCCAGCACTCGGGACACTGAGGTAGGTGGAGCGTTGTGAGTTCAAGCCGGCTTGGGTTACAACGCGAGCGCAAGGCCAGTCTGAGCTACATAGTGTGATCCTGCTTCAAAAAACCAGGGCCGGGAGTTTGGCTCAGTGGCTTGAGGGCTTGTTTGGTAGGTGTGAGGTTGTGAGTTCAATCCCCGGTGCCGCAAAAAAAAAAAAAAAAAAAAAAATTTCACATGATGAATTGGGGGAGGGGGAGATACAGCTACCTAGTTTACCCCTCTGTAAGAAGAGTTTGAAAAACAGAATGTTAGAACGTTAGAGATTTGTTGGTCAATTTAGTAAAGAACTGGCAGACTTCTAAAATGTTTAACAGATATACAACAGAATACTATTCAGTGAAATTGTGTCACTTGTGAAATTGTGAAATTGTGTCACTTGTGAAATTGTGTCACTTGTGACAATATGGATAAAACTGGAGACCATTAAGTGAAATATGTCAGCTACAGAAAGACGAGCACTGTGTAATCTCACTGATGTGTGGCATGTAAGTTGATCTCAAAGAAGCTGAGAAAAGGATGGTGGTTACCAAAGGTTAGAAACAGTGGGAGAAGACACAGGGAAAGGTTGATGAATGTGTACTCAGTTACAGTTAGGTAGAAGCAAGTAGTTCAGGGTACTATTGTACAGTATGGTGACTACAGATAATAATCATGTACATTACATTTCTAAAAGCTACAAGAAAGGACTCTGAAAATCTTTATCGCAAAAAAATGATAAATGTTTGAAGAGGAGATAAGTATTTTTACCTGATTTAAACACTGTACAATATACGCATTTATTGAGCATCATATCATACTCCACTAACACATACAACTTTCAGGTTTTCACATATAAGTTAAAAATAAAAATTAATAAGCCAAGCACAGCACATGCCTATAATACCAACACTCTGGGAGGACTGCAGGTTCAAGTGTAGCCTGGACAACTTAACAACTTAGAGAGATGTTGCCTGAAACTAAAAAAGGGGTGGAGATGCAGCTCAATGTGAAGACCTGAGTTAAATCTCCAGTACTACCAAAGCAAATTTTATTATTAAAATAAATCATAGGAAAAATAATCAGTTAACTTGCAAGAAGAAATAAGAGAGGACACAGAAAGAAAAAATATATGAAGGTTTACATGGTTGGAGTACTATTTCAAGTCCTCAAAGACTAAGAAACTAGAATTAAAAAAATAAAGAATTCTGAATGATAAACATTTAAAACCTTTTTCAGTGCATTATAGTGGCTTAATACAAAGACCATATTAAAGTTATATCTAATTTTGGGAATTATTCGATATTCTCCATACTTCCCATTTATCTATTTTATATATGTATAGAATTTCTCATATAAGAAAAAACACATGATACTTAAACTTGCATATCTGACTTCTTTCACTTAACATTATGCTCTCAAGTTGCATCCATTTGCCTACAAAGGCTTCATTTTCTTTTGTCTATGACTTATAATCTAAGTAACATTTTGGCCATTCTTTTAAGACCATGATATACAGTACATTAACTATTGTTATTCTCTAATTACTTTGTTATGAAATTTGTATTTGTTCATGGACATTAAGATTGCTTGTTATATTTTCCTTATTAAAATCTACATGTATTACTCTCAAATAAAAATAAGTAAAATAAAATATTAAAAAATCATCCGGGGACAGAGCTCAGTAACACAAGCATCTGCCTGGAAAATGCAAGGTCATGAGTTCGATCCTCAATATCAAAAAAATTTTTTTAAATCAATTTACACTTATTCACCCAGTTTCAGAAAGAAAGTCTTAATGTGGTCATTATTACATTAAAATAGAAAGTGTATAGAGAAAAAGAAACAATGAAATAAATGTTTCAAGCGTTACATCTAGTAACCCTGAACAAGCTTACAATCACCAAGAATGGACTGCATGTAAATACATCAAATACATCAAAAGATTACCAAATTTAGAAGAAATATTATTGTTTGTTGTAGTCAGGGGTTACAAGGAAAACAACTGCATACAGGACACAGAATTTATAATACTTTTTTATGGTGGTAACCCAGTGTTAAAAACAAGAGTGCAGGAAAATCTGTCCATGACACTAAAGACCTAGAATATTCAGCCAAGAGCCTGGATCCCACAGCAATGTCCCGCATGAGTCTGGCTGAAGACCCAGAACCCATGACAATGCCTCCCACAAATCCAACTGGAAATCTAAGAGCCCACAATAAGGACTCACACCAGTCTGTTTTACAGATTTGCATTGGGAAGGCCAAAGGTCAGTGGTGGAAGCTAGAAAGTCTATGCCAGTGGGGTGAAAGAGCTGTGCCAGTAGGTTGAGGGTTCTACACTGGAGCCGAGAAGTCACACTCAAAATAAGGACCAGTGCTTGCCTGAAAAGTACCACAGCCATCCTCAGCAGCAATGAGGTCCTGAGCTCCTCCAACAGTGAGAACAGCCAAGTACAGGTCAGAAACCCAGCGTGATACCCTTCTCCTGGAAATCAACCAGCACACATCTTCCCCTTCGGAACCAGGAAGCAATGCTCAATGTAAGGACCAGAGCTCCCCCAAAGTCAACCACAGCCACCATCAGTGACACGGTCCTGACTCCTCTGATGATAATGGCTGAATCCATATTGGGGAAACCAGCATGACAAGCTCCTCCAGGAGAAGCAACGCTCAAAACAGCAACACTTAGGAGAACCCACAATGCCTCGCTCTTCTTCTCCACATCTCTATCTATGCTGGCAACTTTCCTCAGGTGGGCCATCTACATTCAGCACCATGTCAATTTAATTCAGCTGGTGTAAGGTTGACCACCAGTTTTAATCCATAACATTGCTAAACAAAAGATTTGACTATTCCAATTGTACGATAATCCCTGATTCACATAGTTTATGTGAGCAAAAATGCTATCAAAGCTACAGAGTCCCCAAAGAGGGCATGCTCTCCAACATCTTCTTAGAAGTAACCAAGAAAGACATGAAAAGGTAAAAGGAACAAAAGCCCAAAAGAATAGAGCCAGGGAGAGGCCAAGGGTATAAGGAACAAGGGAGTTGCGTCCAGGATGCAATATCAGGGTTTAAGAAAATTTGCTCAGTGTCAAAGTAGGGGGACTTCAAAATGCTTGTGGTTCCATAATTGTTAAGGACCAGTGACAGCTGTGTCTAGCATCCTTCTTTTCCCAAATGGGAGCCTGTCGTGAGGTAACCCTGTCTCTGGTCCACCAGGACATATGTATGTGGGTGTGGGAAGACTATTATCCTTCCTTTTCTTACATTGCTGAGTCAAGAAGGCCACATCTAAAGATAGTAAAGAGAACTACATGTCACTCATAAATCACAGGTTTTGAACTGGGTGCAGTGAACAGACAGGATTCCCTTCCTTGTGTGGAGGGGAATAAATTATGTGGGACTAGGGGCATGAGGTTATTTAGTGACCAGAGGTGAAGATGGTGGCAAGGATGTTTTTCGGAGTACAAATTTATAGGTGGAGTTTTTTTGGATAGGAAACTTCCCAGACAGAACTCCTCTTCCAGCCCCTTGGCACTAAGTGGGATCACATGAGTAGTCCTGGTCAATGGAATGTGAGCAGAAATAAAATATGTCTCTGCTGGTATGTATACTGCCTATTCACTGTGTGAAACTGTCCCATAATTTCTTCCCTGTAACATGGATACCTTGGAGGCCATGTATTCACAGCACCTTAGGAAGTCTAGACTATCCAAAGAGCGCCACCTAGAAACATATTAACGAATAGCACTTGACTGTGAATAAAAGAGGAATAAATTTTGTTACTGTGAGACTGCTGTTATAGCAGCTGGTTTTAATTAGCCTAATAAAACCAGCATAGTTGAGTGCATAGAAGGAAGAAATACCACATTTTAGTGAAGGAACTAGAATATTTTGATACTACTAAAATATATGATGAACAGAAAGAAGTGGCAGAAGATGAAGTTATGAGGTAGGCAAAGAAAGTTAAGTGTTTCTCAAATTATGGTTTATAAATTACCTTTAAGGAAATCGTGCAAGATTCTAAAAATGCATTTTTGGAATCTCCACCTTAGACCTATAGAATCAGAATCACTTAAGAGAATCACAAAGGTACTTTTTTTAAGAAAAACTCAAGTGATTTGAATGCACACAATAGATTGAGAGAAACCTGACTGGAAGATGAAGGACCATTGTATCATTTTACATAACACTTGGGAAATCAGAGACTGGTGAATACAGTAGTTGATGTAAGGAATATTATCATATCTCAGTAGGGTATAAACCTCATCAGGGCAAAGACTGTTTGCTTCAACACTGTATCACTGGTGCCTTAAAAATAACCTGGAATTTAGTAGATACTCAATAAATACTTATTGAATAAATGAATTAAATTTAAGTTTTAAGATGAGAATTGCCGAGGAGGTATGAATAATGAATTGGAGGGAGAATAAAACGGCTGTTGAGTGACCTACTAGAAAGCTATTAAAATTGTTCAGGTGTGAGATGATGCATTTTTAAGCTACGGCAGTGGCAATGAGAACAGAAGGGAGAGTGTGATTTTGAAATACATGTAAAAGGATAAGCTGGTATGACATGGTGCATTATTAAGGTAAGTGGATAGGGGAAAGGAAAAAGACTATGAAGATTAATTTTTCATATCTAACGGAACTGATATTGATATTATTGATAAAGATTAAGAACTTAAACCAATTTCCAAGAGAAAATACATTTAGTATTATTTATGTTGAATTTGAGATTTTTATAAAACAGATTTGTATTGGGTGATATACTATGCACACCTAAGTCCTAATACACTTTTGATGGGGATGAGTCTGGCACAGGGATTGGCAATGTGAGTACTGTACCCACCCGGGGGTGGAGCTGACATACAATGTACATGAGGCGGGTCTTCCTCTTGTGCTTCCACCCTCTGCCCTCTCTCTCTCTCTCTCCAGCACGCCTTGCTGCTTGTAGCTGCCATGACCGGCAGCCCCGCCACGCCACCCTGCCTTGGAGCTAACTTAAGTATGGATTGAAACTCCTGAGAAACTGTAAGAATAAACCTTTTCTTCCCTGATTTTGGGCGTCAGGTATTTTGTCTCGGCAACAAGCGAAAAGTAACCAAGACAAGGTTGATATTTGGTATATGGTTAGTCATGTGCCATGAACTCATGAAAAAGTACTAGACATAGATTAGATATAAAACATAGACAGAAAAGCAGGCATTAACCTGGGAGTTTACTGTTCATTCATTTCTTAACTCAATGATTAAACATTTATTAAATGTTTCCCTAGACATTTGACTAGGGGTTAGATACACAAAGATGCTTTCAATCATCTCAGAGTTCCATGGAAGGACTAAAGAGTAGCAATAATCCTGAAAATGATATGCCTAGCAAGGTCAGAGAGTAACACCCTAACCAAAGGGACATTTGAGAGAAATGTCACAGTGAAGGTCTTAAGAGTAACTCATGCCAAGCAAAAATGTGAGCATGGGCAGAAATCAACTGCAGCAGATGCAAGGAAGTAGAAGATAGAATGCAATGGGTTGGGAAGTGAATGGAGATTAGCAAGTAAAGACAATGAGAAGATTCTTTCATTAAATTCTGATGAGAAGGAAAGAAGAAAAATAGCTCAAGCTACAGGGCCACAAAATAGGTCCAAAAAGTCTATTTAGAAGAGTAGACAGGAAAGCATAATTTCTGGAAGAAGGGTAGGAAAAGTTGAAGTTACAAGAGAAATAAAACAGAAAATTGACAAAGCAAAATTATAGAAGAAACAAAACAAGATGGGATAAGTTCACTTGACATAACGTGTAATGGTCAGGAGATGACAGCCTTCCTCCACTGCTCATACTGGGAAGTAAGTTCACAGATGGACATTATGTCTGCAGGTGGGAGGAAAGGATTGGAAAAGGCAAGAGCATGACCCATATGTGGCAGGTACTGTTAGGGGTCTGCAGGAAGAAGACTGTACAAACCATCATAGAATACTTTCTTTGTATTTAAATGAAAAAAAAGGAAAAGAAAAAGATACATAGTACTATATCTTTTAAGGAGAAATTAAAATCAATCAATACAATGTGGAAAATATACATTATGCCCAGGGACAATATTCCTCTTCATAAAGATATTTGTTCCCAACTTGTAAGAACTCCACATCATTCCAATAGTTATCTGCCTTTCCAACTCTGTGCCTAGCGGAGTCTGACCCATGGCAGACACTCAAATAATGATTCTATATATTTTTTGAGCCTAGTCAGTATACCTAATCTATTCTGAATAGTCATAAATTCGGATTATAATGAAACTAATATGCTAATTAGTTCTAATTACTAACAATTAAAACTAATAGCCAGTCATATCAGTAAAATAGCTTCTCTTAAGAGTCCTGGACCCTTCCCATGAGCCAGGGCACAGGCTGAATGGGAAGAGAATCAAGAAGCCAAACCATGCCTCCCCGTGAGCCAGCCAGTACACAGGTTGGGAGACAAGAAAACCTCCCCCAGCCCCTCACACCTTCTCCCTCTGTGAGCAACTGGCTGATCTGGAGGAAGTCAGGGTGAGATGATAGCAACTGAGGTGAAAGGAATACCTTGATGCTTGTATTGTTTGATTGACTTTGCAGGCCTGGGGCTGGTGGTCTGGGCATCAGTTTGGAGGATGGCAGTGTGCATTGTGGCAACTATGGGGGATTTCTTTCTGTCTTGCTTTTTGAAATCCAAAATTTTGTTCCATTTTGCTGTTTTGGTTTATTCCTCTGTCTAGTAACCTGAGCAACTATTTTGAGGATAACAATATGCAATATGGCAACCACTGTTGAACTCCTATCATTTTTTTTGAAAATGTATGTAGCTGTCGTTGTTTTTTGTTGTTGTCATTTTCTTTTGTTGTAGTTGTTTTTGGTTTTGGTTTTGGTTTGTTTGTTTCTTGATTTTTCTGGGTTTTTTTCTTTTTTCTCTATAAAATAAAATAAAGAGTCCTGAATCAACAAAGATGGCAATGTTAAATTCAGTAAATTCTGCACTTGGTTCAGTGAAAACAGGAAAAAAAATGGGCTAGAATTCATGACACTACTTCTGGCTCCTCAGTGCTTTGTAGGTCTCTTTATATTCAGACAAGATTTCTTTGGATTTAGAGTAAGATTTAAATAATCTCCTAAAACAACATATGCTCAACTCATAACTGTTACCAAACATATGTTCAGAATGGATAAGTCAGTAGCTAAGATTTATGCAAAAAAAGAAGGCAGCATGGATATCTGTCCTTTCCCCATTCTCAGATTCTCTGCAGATCCAATGTGAAAATAATCATGGAAATTTTATCATTTCAGTCTTCTATTTGGAAACCTGGAGAATGAAATAGGAATTCAACTAGATCAATGACTTCCTTTTTCACCACAGAAGCATTACTATCATCTTGCATCAGCCTCAGAAAGAGCAGATGCCTCTGCTCAGAGTGAGATGCTGTACCAGTGACTCAGACACATTCCCTGCACTGGGAAAATTTCTCAAGGTCAAGTGACATAACTGGAAGAAGAAAGGACATAAACCTGAAACTAGATGTACTCCCGGCCACATTGCCTGAGCTAATTCATAATTCAAGGGACTGGCTCTCAACTCTGACCAAACACTAGAATCACATGGGGTACTTCAAAAATACAGTGATCCTACTCCAAATCAACCACATAGAAATCTTAAAGGAAGGATACATTGGAAGATCCAGGCATCAGCATTTTTCAAAGTTTCTTGGATTTTTCTTATTATTAAACTTTTTACTTTGAGATAATTACAGATTTGTATGGAGTTGTATGAATATAGAGATCTCATTTATTATGTTCCCAGATAGTAATGCCTTGTGAAACTATAGTACTATATTGTAATATAGTACTGAGATTGATAAAGCCACGATATAGAGTGATCACCACAAGGATCTTTCATGCTACACTTTCATTGACACCTTCACCTTTCTCCTACCTCTTCAGTAACCTTTGATTACCATTAACCTATTGCCCATTTTTAGAGGTTTTAATTTCAAAATTATTGTGAAAATAGAACACTTAAGTTTAGTTTTTACACTCAGTGTAAAAAGTGCTGGAGATTTATCTAAATTTTGTTTACTAATATAAACAGAGAGAAGATTCTGCTCCTTTTTCTTGCTTAGTAGTGCTTCTTGGCTTTAATTACTCATCTGCTGAAGGACATTTGAGTGATTTCATGTTTTAAGGTACTATGAATATGGTTACCCTGAACATTCGTGTACACATTTTTGTAAAAGTAAGTCTTCATCTATTTAAAATTAAGCCCCCCAAGAGCATTTCTGGGGTCACATGGTAGTGGTAGCTTTAGTGTTACAAGAATTTGACAAATAGTTTTACAGAGTGACCTTAGTGTTTTATATTCTCACTATTAATGTATGGCTATCCTGTGTCTATCTGTCTGAACATTTGCTGTTGTTGCCATTATTTCTTATTTTAACTATACTATATCTCATTCTAGTTTAAATTTGTATTTACTTAACAGATAATAATGTTAAGAATCTTTTTATAGGCTTATTTGCTATCTGCATATCATTTTAGTTCTTTATGCATTTTCTAATCGAAAAGTACGTTTTTTAATGTTTGCATTGGAAAGGGCTTTTGTTGAATATTTGACTTAAAATATTTTTCCCTCAGATTGTAGCTTTTTCATTTTCTTAACAGAGTCTTTCACAGAGCACAAGTTATTTATTTTGATAAAGTCTAATTTATCAGTTTTTCTTTTATAGATCATGATTTTCATTTCAAATTCAAATAACTCTTCCTCTAGCCCAAGGTCCCTCAGAACCCCTTGTGCACACCATCACCACCACCACTAATCTCTCTCGTATGTAAAATTTTTACAGTTTTATGTTTCACATTTAAGTCCATGATCCATTTTGAGTTTATTTTTTCAGTAAGTGTGAGGTTTAGATCAAGCTTAATTTTTCTTACCTGTGGATTTTTCTTACATGCGGATGTCCACATGTAACAGCACCATCTATAGAAAAGTCCATCCTTCTTCCATTAAATCACTTTTGTACCTTGCTAAAAAATCAATTGTGTATATTTGTGTGGACTATTTCTGGGTTCTCTGTTCTGTTTTACTGATCTGTGCATCTATTCTTCCACCAATACTATTGTCTAAATTACTTTAACTACATAACAAGCCTTAACACCTTAACGTGGTTCCCCTTACTTTAATCTTCTTTGTCAAAATTGTTTTATCTATTCTAGGGCACTTATCTTTCCCTAGAAATTTTAGAATAAATTTGTCCACGAAAAACCCTGCTGGGATTTTGACAGAAAAATGCATTAAACTCATACATGACTTCAGGGGAGAAATGACATCTTAACAGGTTGAATCTTTTACTACAAGCACAATATGTCTCTTTATTTATGTCTTCTTTGATTTCTTTCATCAAGATTTTGTAATTTGGAGCAGGCAGAACCTATACATTTTTTAACTTTATAACTACTAATTTTATTTAAAGTGAATGTAAATGGTATAATGTTTTAATTTCAGTTTCCACATGCTCATTGTTAGACTCAATAAGATAACCACACACAAAAAAATCACATTTCCATGGTTTTTTTTTTTGTGTGTGGTAGTCTTGTATTCTGCAACTTTGCTGAACTCAACTATTATTTCTAAATTTTTTGTTGTTTATAGATATCTGAAGTTTTAAAGTAGACTATCATCTCATTTCCATATAGGGCATTTTATTTTCTTTCCATTCTATATACCACTTATCTCTTTTTCTTGCCTTATTGAAGTGGCTACAATTGCTATGTTAATTAAGGATAGAGAAGGATACTTTTGCTTTGTTTCTGTCCTTAACAGGAAATCTTCAACCTGGTGCCATCCAATATGATTGTTGTAAGTTTTGGTATATGCTCTTCAACAAGATGAGAAAGTTTACTTCTTCTCCTATCTTTTTCTGAGAGTTTTTACCATGAGTAAGCATTGGATTTCGTCAAATGTTTCTGCTATGTCAATTGCTTATATCTAATTGAAGAGTTTGAGGAGTGTTGGCATTAAGTCTTCCATAAATTTCTTGTAGAATTCAGCATTGAACCCATCAGGACCTGGGCTTTTCTTTGTTGGTAGGGTTCTAATTACATTTTCAATTTCATTAGCTGAAATTGGGTTATTCAGCATTTTTACATCTCCTTGATTCATCTTTGGTAATTCATAGGTTTCTAGGAATCTGTCCATTTCTTCTGTGCTATCGAATCTATGTGAGTAAAGGTTCTCAAAGTAGGTGTTGATGATCTTTTGTATTTCCACAGGATCTGTAGTGATTTCACCCTTTTCATTTCTTATTGCATGAATCTGAGTTTTTTGTTTCCTCTTTTTGATAAGGTTGGCTAGGGGTTTATCAGTTTTATTTATTCTTTCAAAGAACCAACTCTTCAATTCATTAATTCTTTTTTATTGTTTTCTGTGGCCTATTCCTGCCGCTGGTCTGCACAAACTTACCACCAATCAGCTAACATCCCCTACAAGACTGCTGTTTCTGCTCCTCTCCCCGGATAGCGCCCTCCCCTTTTTCCCTATTGGCCCACACCCACTATACGGACCTAAGTCTGCCTAGATACTGTCCCCTCATTGGCTCTCACTCCCTATTGGCCCGCACCCTCTATATAGCCTGCTGCACTTCCACATTAAACCGGATCTGGGCCATCAGCCTGATCTCCGCGTCTCCTTTGTCACATTGGTGCAGTCCTGCCTGGAGTGAGGCCCATCCGGCCTCAGTTTTCTTGGTTTCAATTGCATTAATTTCTGCTCTGATCTTGCTAATTTCTTCACTTCTTTGGGCTTTGGACTTAACTTGCTCTTCTTTTTCTAGAAGTTTGAGGTGCATCGTTAGGTTGTTTATGTGTGTTCTTTCCATTTTTCTGATGTGGGAGTTTAGTGCTATAAATTTTCCTCTGAGAACTGCTTTCATTTTATCCCACAGATTCTGGTACTTTGTATTTGCATTTTCATTCGATTGTAGATATTGTTTAATTTTTTCTTTAATTTCTTCTGTGACCCATTTTTTTTTGGGGGGGGATTTTTTTTAAACAAAAGGAAAACAAGAAATCAAAACATAACAATTTCACCCCAACCAACAAAACAGCAACTATCATCAGCATATGGGATATTCCCAAAAATTATTTAAGACAAAAAATACAGACGTGAAACATTATCTAACTGTTAACCCAATTGTTTTCAAATAAACACTTCACATTAAAAATACACTCTGAAGGTGACCCTGAAAAAATTACATTTTACTCAAAATTCTTTTTCTCTGACTGTCACAACTAATTTTTTATGTACATAGATTGCGTTTCAGATGACATAATACTCTACCCAAAGATACTCTACCATTGGGATCCCAGAGGATCCCAAGAACTCTTGTGACAGCAATGCATTGAGGTCCCCCAATACAGTCGTATTAAGGTTTACTTGATTTTTCATGTTGATTAATAATTGTTTTATATAACTGGGTGGACTAGTATTAGTTGCATTATTATCTCTTCCTCTTAGATTGTTCCCTTACCAATATATAATGACCTTCTTTGTCTCTCTTAATCAGTCACCTTAGAATTAACTTTCTCTGCAAATAGAATAGCTTTGTGGACTCCTGTTGCATGGAGTATTGTTTTCCATCCTTTAACTTTCAGTCAATGAGTATCTTTTTGAATTAAATGTGTTTCTGGTATACAGCATATTGTTAGATCTTGCTTCTTGACCCACTCTGCCAGTCTGTGTCTTTTGACTAATGAATTAAGACCATTAACATTGATGGTTAAAACTAATATGTATTGACTTATCTTTATCATGCTGATTTCTTTTTTCCTGGTGGATTCCTTCTACAGTTCATGGAGCTGTAGTACTTATTATCCCTTTCTAAAATGTCCTTCAAAATATTTTGGAGTGCTGGTTTAGTGGTCATGAACTTTCTCAACTGTTTCTTCTCATGGAAGTATTTTGTTTCTCCCTCTATTTTGAAGGATAGTTTTGCGGGATACATCAATCTGGGTTGAAAGTTTTTTCTTTTAGAACTTGGAGTACTTCACTCCAAGCTCTCCTTGACTTGAGAGTTTGTACTGAGAAGTCCACTGTAATTCTGATGGGCTTTCCTTTATAGGTGATTTGTTTCTTTTCCTGAACAGCTTTTAAAATTTTATTCTTGTGTTGAATTTCTGGAATCTTAACTACGATATGCCTGTAAGTAGATTTTTTTTTATCATTGCTAATTGGAGTTCTATATGCCTCGCTTATTTGTATGTCAAATTCTTTTTCTCTGCCAGGAAAATTTTCTGACACAATGTCTGCAAGG
This sequence comes from Dasyprocta punctata, assembly GCA_004363535.1. Lineage (NCBI taxonomy): Eukaryota > Metazoa > Chordata > Mammalia > Rodentia > Dasyproctidae > Dasyprocta > Dasyprocta punctata. Next base: position 109,238 of record RJWM01000562.1, on the reverse strand, counting down.
ATGTTTTAATGTCATTTGTAGTATCTCCGGCTTGTTCACTGACTCCAATTAATCTTAAGTTATTTTTCTTGGTCTTGTCAAGCAACTGCTGGATTAATACCTCATGATCCCTTGCTAGTTTTGAAGAATCTTTCTTTTCCTGGTCACTAACTGCAAGCCTGTCTTCAGTATCTGAGATCCTATCCTCGCATTGGCTTAATCTGCTTTGAATACTTTCAGTAGAGTTTCTATTCTCCTGGATATCTACTTGAATCTGCTTTATGGAATCCATTTGTTTCCTACGTTGTCCTTCCATAATTTGCTTAAGCTTGTTCATTTTTTTGTCTGTATCTGCCCTAACATCACTAAGCATGGTGTATATTTTGGTAATCTCTGTGGTTATTTGAGAGATTCTTTCTGATTTCATTTTTTCCCAAACCTCATTCTACTGCTTTGTTACCACTTCTAAGAAACCTTGTAGGGGGCTTTCGGATTTTCCAGCCCCATTGCCCCCTGGGTTTGCTTTTGGTGAACGGGGTGTCTGTGGTTGTGACCTATTTAAGTGTCTTCTCATTTCTTTTCTTTTTTAGTTTAATTCCTAAAGTGATACCTGTTAGTTGCCTGCAGTGGGTTACTTTAATGGTGGCAGTAAGGACTTCCAGGTGATGAGCACTTTCCAGAGATATCTTCCAGGTGTAACTTGTTCCTGGGCTCAGAGTCTACCGGAAAATCCTGCCTCCTCAGTTTGTCAGAGATGAGAAACCACTGCTCGCCTAGCCCAGTCCCTAGTTCCTTGGCACAATGCCCCAGCCCTTTCTGTGACCCCCCAATCAATCCCAGTCCTGGACCAGCAAGGCCAACAGCTATCCAGTTCAACTGAGTCAGTTCTGGCTGCAGTGGCACCCACAGCACCAAACACAGCCAACAAAACAGTAAACTGATCCAACCCCTGATTTACAACCCCCAACCACATAAACTGAATTTATATTCATACAATAGGATGCAAAACAATCATATACAATACTTAGGTTCACAAAATGTCAATTCTGTCCCCAAGGGTGAGGACCCAAAATGAATTAAGAAAAAGCAGAAAAGTGGGAAAAGGGAAAAGAGACTGCAAGTAGGTTGGAGAACAAAGATAGGTCCACCAACTCAGGGAAACCACTGGAGAAGACTGAGGGAAAAAGAAAGCCAAAAGAGGCAGAAAAGAGAACAGAACAAGAGCACACCCAAAAGGAGGGCAGAAACCACACTCACACTAAAAAAAAAAAAAAAAAACAAAAAAAAAGAGTCCACTTCCAGGGTTTTCTCTGGATTCACTGGTAAACAGCCTGTGGAGACAGCAACCCAAATTGTGGCACTGTATCTCCGCAAGCCAGCAACTGTTTGTGGACAGAGTAGTAGACAACCTTAGTAGGCATGCCCTGACAACAGCCTCCTTGGGCTCATAGCCATCCAAGCAGTCTCCATGGGTCTGTGCCCAGCTAGGAACCACTGGGGGAAGGCAGCAACAGTTTTAGCCACATACATATCTGGCCTGACTCAGGAGTGGCTTCCGGCAAATTGCTCTCCCGAGGGAGGACCAAACCCTCCGCACTCACCACCAGCCAGCACAGTCCTCCGTGCCAGCCACTCTCCTCCACTGAGGAATGGCTCTGCAGAGGTCCCAAGGTCATCAGCCGCCACCAACACTGTGACCGTGCACCGCCAAGCTCCAACAGCTCCCCTCACGCAGTGAGTCTGGCTCTGGGCGTAAGCTCCACCAGTTACCACCTTCTTCTTAACTGAATTTTTTTCTTTTCACTTTCTCTATGGGGTTCGATTCAGACTTCAGGCTCTTCCTGGATCCAAGAAACCCATCTCCCTCCTTTTTGTCTTCCTCAAGATGGTGTGTTCCCATGTCTAAACGGTGTCTCTCAGAGAGGCTGTTTTCCCTGCATCCTACTACTCCACCATCTTCCTGGATGTCCCGACCCATTGATTGTTTAGGAGAGTATTATTTAATTTCCATGTGTTTATGGGCTTCTTGTGGGGTTTTTTGTCATTCATTTCCAATTTTACTGCGCTATGGTCAGATAATATGCATGGAATTATTTCAGTTCCTTTGCATTTACTTAAGCATGTTCTGTGGACCAGTATACAATCTATTTTAGAGAATGACCCATGTGCAGCTGAGAAGAATGTGTATTCTGATGTTGATGGGTGGAGCACTCGATACACATCTACTAGGTCCATTTGTTCACAAGTATTATTCAGTTCTGTTATTTCTTTGCTGATTTTTTGTTTGGTTGATCTGTCTCTCTGTGACAGTAGGGTGTTAGGGTCGCCCATTATAACTGTATTATTATTTATTTGGTTTTTCATGTCTATTAAGAATTGTCTTACATAGTTAGGTGCTCCCATATTGGGTGCATATATATTTATGATTGTAACCTCTTCCTCTTGAAGTTTTCCCCTAACAAGTATGTAGTGACCTTCTTTATCTCTTTTGGTCATTTTCAGTTTGAAGTTCACATTGTCTGCAAATGTAATAGCTACCCCTGCTTTTTTCTGGGTTCCTGTTGCATGGAGTATTGTTTTCCAGCCTTTGAGTTTTAGTCTGTGAGTTTCCTTTTGAACTAAATGTATTTCTTATACACAGCATATTGCTGGATTTTGTTTCTTAATCCACTCTGCCAGTCTGTTTCTTTTTATTGGTGAATCGAGACCATTTACGTTGACTGATATAACTGATATGTACTGACTCATCCCTGTCATGATAGCTTTCTGTTGCTGGTTTTCTACATTTTCTGTTTAATTATTTGCCCTTCTTAGTGGTTTCCTTTTGTTGTTGTCCTTAAGATTGTAGCTATCTTTGTCTCTTTCTAGAGTGTCTTTCAGAACTCTTCATAGTGTTGGTTTGGTGGCCATAAATTTCTTCAATTGGTCTTTCATCCTTAGTCAATTAATAATGCATATTCTACTTACTGATTTTTAAATATTGAACTATCCTTGCATAACTGGAATAGATCATGCTTAGTCAACACATGTAATTTATGTTGCAGGATTCAGTTTGCTAATACTGTGTTGAGAATTTTTGTAACTAAGTTTATTACTCTTTTAATTAATATTATTCTTTTTTGTATTGTCTTTGTCTGATTTTGGTGCAAATGAGTTTTTGCAGAGATTACACAACATTGCTATCACTGCTTCATGAAATGTTTGATAGAATTTCTTCAGTGAAACCATGTAGGATTACAGATTTTCAAGAGCTTTTAAAATACAAAGTTAATTTCTTTAATTATTATAAAATCACCAGATTATCTACTTCACCTTGTTTGAGTTTTAGTATTTTATGATTTTTGAAGAATTGGTCCTTTTCTTCTAAGTTGTCAAATTTATGAGTGTAAAGCTGGTTATAGAATTGCCTTATTATCATTTTAATGGTTGTAGTGTCTGTAGTGATACTGCCTGTTTTATTCATGATATTGGTGATTTATGTCTTCACTCTTTTTACATTTGTTAATCTAATAGCAGTCTACCAAGTTTATTGAATGTTTAGAAGTGCCTCTTTTTTCCCAGCAATTTTCTATACTGTCCCTTTTTTTGATCTCACTCACTTCCATCTTTGTCATTACTGTTTATTTTATGTTTGCTCTGCATATTCTAGGTTCTTAGGATAGAAACTCAAATTATTTGTGACCCTTATTTTTATATAAGACTTAGTATCATAAATTTCCTTTCTTGCACTGTTGTAGCCATGTCTTGTATATTTTACTATGTTGTATTTTCATTTTTATTCAAGTATATGTGTCCTTTGATTTCCCTTGAGATGTCTAAGTAATACATAAATTAGAGTATTGTTTAATTTCTAACTCTTTGGGGATTTTCTTGTTGCCTTTCTGTTACTGATTTTTATTCTGATTTATCATGTCCAAGGAACATAATCTGTATGATTTCAATTTCTTTAAATCTACCAAGTCTTTTTTCATTACCATAGATGTGGTCTACTTTGATGACTATTACATGGATACCAAGGAAAAATGTGTATTCTGCTGTTTACCAGTGGAGTGTTCTGTACATGTCAATTATATTTGATTGATTGCTTGTGTTATCCAGTTCTTCCATATCCTTCCTGATGTTTTGTTAGAAGTTTTAATTGTTAAAAGGTGGGCATGAAAGCTTCAGAATATCATAGTGGATTTTCCAGTTGCTATACAACTCTATCAGTTTTATTTTCTTTCATGTCCTTTGAGTATATATTATTTGATGCATACACATTTAGGAATGATATTTTCCTGTGTGTTGTGATTGATTTTATGCTTTTGTAATACTCCTTTCTTCCTAATTCTTTTACCATGAATTTTATATTTTTGGACAGTTTTTTTCAGTACTAGGAATTGAACGCAGGGCTTTTGCACTGAGCTACAATCCCAGCTCTTTTTATTGTTTTTTATTTTGAGACAGGGTCTCACTAAGTCATTAAGTTGTACAGGTTGAACTAAAATCTGCAATCTTCCTTCTTCAGCCTCCTAGAGTACTGGGATTATAAGCATATGTGTGCCACTATGTTCAGATTCTTATTTGATATTAGCAAAGATGCTTTGATTTTTCATTATGGTTGTATATCTTTTTTTGGTTGATGATGTATCTTTTTCTATCCTTTTATTTTGAATCTGTGTCTATACTTTTATTTGGAACATATTGTTGGAATATGTTCTTTAATCCACCATATTGTTGGTGTTTTAAACAACACCAACATATTGGAATATTGTTGGAATATGTTTTTTAAACCACTCCACCAATATTTTCCTTTTAATTGGTGTATTTATAGCACTAACATCTGAAATAATTATTGACATGCTAGGCCTTAGCCTGTCATTTTATTGTTTCTTTTCTGTTCATTTGCTGCTTAAATGCCTCTGTTTCCTTGTTGTGAAACTGAATGATATTTGAATGTTAAAATATTATTCTCTATATAATTCTGTGTATGTTGCTTTCTATTATTTTTGTAATGGTTCTCTGGACACCTCAAATACATTCATAATATTATTGTCTATTGGTATCAACATTTTATCATTTCAGGTGAAGCACAGAAACATTCCATTATCTTTTTCCTTTCCTTCTGGATATTTCTTGTTACACTTTGGATCTGGAATATTCTCCAAAGGCCCTTCTGAGGCTCACCTGGGTGCTACTGGAAGACAGTGGAATCTTTAACAATTGAGCTGAGTGTGAAGCTTTAGGTCATGAGAGGTGTGCCTTTAAAGGGAACTGTGGGCCCCACTGTCTTCCTCTTGCCCTTTTGATTTCTGGCTATGAGGTAAAAGAATTCCTTCACCATGTGCTTCTTCCATGATACACTGCTTCATCGCACGTCCAAAATGCAGTGAGGCCAAATGCTTACAGTCTGAAATTTCTGAAACTGTGAGTCAAAATAACGTTTTTCTCTTTATAAGTTGATTATCTCCAGTATTACAGTGACAGTAAGCTAAGTAACACACTCTTGAAACAAACACTAACTCATTTGTCTCCTGTGTCCTTTAGGCTCTGCTCTTTTTCATTCAGGCTGTTTTCTCTTTGTTGTTAACATTTGGTAAATCGTATTGATCTTCCCTCCATCTGTGAATCCTGCCCTCTGTCATCTACAGTCTATAGCAGAGCCCATCCAGTAAGGTCTTTATTTCAGTTTTATATTTCTCAATTATATGATTTCTACTTAATTATCCTTTATAATGCTTCACTTCTTTAGGGCAGCACATATACTAATTATCTTTTGTGCCTTCTACTTCTTGGTTGAGATTTTCTACTTTTTTCATTTTTTTTACTTTTCATTTAATTTCATTTCTCAAGGGAATTTGTAATTACTTGTTGAAGGGTTTTTATGATGGTTGCTTTAAAATTCTTATCAGATAATCCTAACATTTGATTCATCTCTGTGATGTTACCTGTTGATTTTCTTTCTCACTTGTTACGACTTTTTAATGACAAATGATTTTCACTTATATTCTGGACTTTTCAGGTATTATAAGGCTCCAGATCCAATTTAGTCATTTTCAGTAGCTAGTTCCCTTGTTGAGATATGGATTAAAGGGTGGGTGTTTGTGTGTATTCAGTTGCCCCCAGACCAGTGGTGACAGACCTATGGCATATGTGCTGCAGCAGGCATGCAGAGCCCTCTCTATCAGCACATAAGCCAAGATGTCCCAGTAGCTGAACATTAGATAACAGTTGTTTTTTCTAAACTAAAACCTCAGTATTCAGGTTTAATTTCAGTGTTGGCATTTTGTAATAAATGAGTGGGTTTCGGGTTGCAGTTTGGGCACTCTGTAGAAGTTTCACCATCACTGCCCAAGCTGATGCAGCAAAAGTATGAAGTGATTTGTATCACCTTTTTACCTCTCTAAAGGATACTACTAACTCCAAGAAGCAGAAGGAAAACCTTCTGTCCATTGTTGCAAGGTGGGTGCAGAGGCTTAGTTCTTCCTTAAATACATTTGATATCAGGGATGAGATTGAAACAATGTCACCTACCCTGACTTTCAATGCAACAACAAGCAGAAACATCAAAACAACATCCAGGATTTGGAAGCGGATTTATTTACATTGATGGGAAATGATTGGGATCATTCCCAAAATATTAGGCCCTGATCTCTGGTGGCCTAGGGCTTCTATGAGATAAGCAAGCAGGAAGCAGAGAGGCAGAATAGCTTGTAATGGGCACTGGTTTATACAATGTGCATCATAGTGACTAGCTGTGCATCCCAGTGACCAGCCATGACTGTGACAGAAACAACCAGAACTGGAACAGGAACTATTACTTGGGCAATGAAGACACTGAAGTATATTGGCTGGTAGGGGGCCATTTTCTGTTACACCACCACTTCCTTCTGACTCCTTGCTGCAAGGTAAGATGAATCTCAGCTCACTCTCCCAACATTACCCTGGCAGAGGAATCAGACTACCACCTAGTTCTTCCTGGAAAGGAAGGAAGATATGCTTTCTGGTCTATGAGGACAAAGTGATAATGCCAAAGATCTCTTCTGTTACTAGTTCAGACTTTCTGGTTGTGTTGGTTACTTTTCTCTCATTGCTGAGACAAGATACCCTATATCCAAAATTAAGGAAGGAAAGATTTATTTAGCTCACAGTTTGTGGAGATTTCAGTCATAATCAACTCACTCCAAGGCAGAGTGGCACATGGCAGAATGCAATAGTTCATGGCAGCCAGAAGACAGCAAAATCAACAACAGCAAAAGAAAAGCACAAGAGAAAAGACTCTTTCTATCCCTTATACTGTATGTATGCCACACCCACTTGGATGTAGCACTCACACCCATAATCCCAGCATTGGATGCTTGAATCATTCACAAACTCTAGAAACCTGCCCCCATGACCATATGAGGCTTTGGGGGGACACCCAGACACAAACCATAACACTGGTCCTTTGGGCAAGACCAGTGACTTTTGTTGGAGTGTTTTATTTTGTTTTGGTTGAGGGGGGTGCCCTGCTTGTTGACATTTCCAGGTTGAAAGTTCCTACAGCATCCTATTTAAGATATATGAAGGCAATAAAGTCATTGCTTTGCTATTCCCATATCATTTTGAGATGTACTGTATTTTCAGTTGTAATGGGGAAGGCTGTTGCTACTCCATCTTGGAGGAGACATTCTAGTGGACATTGATAATATGTATCAAGGATTAAACACTTTTGGTTTAAGCCAAACAATTATTCTGGAAGGAAAGTGTCTCCTTATAATTAATATAATTTGCTTGAGTGATACAAAATTCTGCAGATACTGATTACATAATTTGAATTGATAGCCTGTTTCATGTTAAGACATTGTCTATGTAAGGACAGAGAGAAAACCAAGCTGCTTCTTTCATGGAGCTTACACTTTAGTGACTAGTTTAGAAGGAAGATGCTTGGAAGATGGGACTTTTCATGCCCACTACACTCCCTCCTTCAAATTTTTAGTAAGTCCTACTGAAGCTACTGATATAACTCCTAACTAACCTTTCCATGTACCTCCTTTCCTGCAGTTTCTCTCCCACATTAGAATCAATGAATGACCATGTTTGTCACTTGGATAACAGATCACATTAAACTGCCTGTACGCCACTCTGGGATAAAATTTAATGTGCCCTTAGCAGGATTTAAATACACATACCTGCTTCCAAAGAACAGCTCTGCCACAATTTCCCAAACTCAAGACACCAGCACATGAGAGAACCCTCCTTTGAACTTTACATACTGTTCTTTCTCAATTACCCATCTTACCCCTTAGACTGCTGGATGTACTTCTGGTTCCTAGGAACCACTTTATTGTCCTAGTCCTTCAGGATATTAGGTTTCTAAACTGAAGGACAGTCTGGTTTATAGGAACTTGGAAGACATTATTATTCAGGAGCAAAAGCGTTACAGAGAGAGTATCTCCTTATCAGAGGTAAGCTGACATTTGATCAAAGGTCCATATTTTTAAACATCTTGTATTAAGAAATCCCTTTTCAGAGCCCTAGGATTACACAATCTTTTCCCTGTTGTAACTACCTTTCAACACAGCACCTTAAGTAGCTGCAACAGCTTGATGAAAGAGGATGAAGCATTAACAGAAGAAAAGAACGAATCACTTTACCACCAAAACCTTTACTCTCTTTCATGGCAGAATGCTTCCATACTTTCTAAAGAGTCCTCATCAGCTTGTGTCATCTACCCACAAACACAGACAGAACTGAGCTTTCAAGAAATCTTGACATTGATTCTCTCTCCCGTGCGAATACCTGTAAGTCAGCAAATGAGCTGTCTGATGACAGAGATTTAACACACCAGCTACTGCAGAGTTTCTCTGTGGGCAAACTGACTTATCTGTGAAACAGCCACTGAGGGTCACTCTCCTTATCTTAGAGTATTTTCCACCTCTCCTAGACCAGTACCCTAGGCCAGTACCAGAATGTCACAGAAAACTTGTTGGAAATGCAGATTCTATATCTTCCTCTCTGCATACTGGGTATATTTGTTCTTCATCTATTTTAAAATCATTATAAAAACCTAAGAATGCAACAAAAGCAGTAAAGTTGAGAATTGTTCCTGGAAATGTTATGTATATCTGTACATACACACACACGCACACACACACACAAACACACACACACACACACACACACACACACACACTACAATGTAAAATGCATTTCTTCCTGTGGATAACTCAAAAAGTTTGAAGACACTGAAAAATATTGAGACTAAAAAAATTCAAGTGATGGAAAAATGTTAAATTGAGATCAGCTAGGACTTCATATCATCATAATAATATACAGGGCCAAGAATGTGTCCTCAGCTCTAATTGGAGGCATTAGCTCCAGAAATTATCTCTTTTGGGAGGTCCTCTCTGACCTCCCTGGCCAGGCAGAGTGCATCCAACCTCTTCAAGCTACCTTTCCACTGTCCTTGTTGCACTTGCCTCTGACTGTAATATATTTGCTTACGTGTCTCTTTTTTCTAATAGACTGAAGTTAGAGTGACTTGTAGTCATGCATGTGTCCAGTTCAATAGCTAAAGCATAAAATAAGCCACTAAATTTGCCATTCAAAATAAATAAAACAAAAATTATCAATGGATACAAAAACTGGTGGGTAAAACTTCAAGGAGAAACAGGATATTTATATAGTATGCAGTTACTATATTAGATGATACTCTTGTTTTTAGGAAAGATACATAGATGTATTTAAAGAAAGGAGAGAGAACATGTAAGTCTTCTGTAAATCTGAAACCATTTCTAAGTACAAAATTTAAAAATTAATTAATTAATAAGTACTTTTAACAAGTAGAAAGAATAATGGTCTTATGGCTAGTATTATACAGACAACCTCATTTCATTTATGTATTTCACTTTCAGACTGCTTAGTGTTTTGGTTCTAAGAATACAAGCCAGGGACAAAGTTTAAACCTATTCAGTCCCTAAAGCATTAAAAGGGAGGTCTGTGGCTATGCCTATACACAGTCTCTCTCATTTAGCCAACTGAGGAATCATTTAGTATTTATAAGTTAATTGGTGACCAGACCACCCAGTCAAAAGTCCCAAATGGTCTACACTGTCTGAATCACTGTTCATCATGGGATAACACTAGTTGTCTGCCCTTCATCCACCTCACCCCTCTTTAGGCATATAGTAGTTCTGTTCCAACCAAACCCAACTCAGATTTCTCATCTCAACTTTCTCTCTCTCTAGAGAAGAAAATACCCACCAGCAGCCTCATTTACAAAGAAGTCCATTGCAAAGTTTCCATGGAAATTTATGTACATATGTATTATTGCTGCACTAAAATTGCAAGAGAAAAAGCTTGGTTTTGTGCTCTGTAGGTATTGCAGCAGCACGAAACTGCCAGACTGACAGTTTGGACCCAATTGTTTCACAGACAACTCAGTGCAGTCAATTTGGTTTCCATTCCATGATTTTTACCAGGTGTCTAAATTGCAAAATCAATATCTGGCAAACTTAACTGTCCAATGCCAACAATACCTCTTAGTCTAGGACAACTGCAAACACACAGCTTCAAGATGGTGGGAAGAGAAGGTCCTTTGGCAATCATATCTCTTCTGTGAAGGAGAATTACATATGTCCCTATGCCTCACATGTGATTCTTATCCTAAGGGGTTGACAGGGAGCCTGAAAAGTGAGAAGAAAAGGTGTGTTATATCCTTTCTTGACAAAAGGTTAAGGAGGAGACGCTAAATAATACCAAGCTCCTTATCACATGGAAGGTTTAATTTCTGTCAATTCAGTTCTCAATTGTATCTTCCCTCTCTCTGGGCACTTTTCAGTCTCAGGAGAATTCAGGTTCAAACATGAACATTCAAGGTAACTCCCACAATAAAACATTAAAGGATGATGATGTTAAACTATAATTTTAATTACTCTCCAAAATGTTATACATCCTGGAAACAAAGATACATGCAGGGAGAGACAAAAAGACATAAGGAAGTGAATTGCAGTACAAATTAGAAAACTCCCAAGCACCAATCCTGACTGAGTCATAAGTCACAGTGAGATAAGTGACTTTAAAGTAACTCTGTGACTTACATATTCTTAGCCTAAAAATGAGTTTGTACTTGCCCTCCAAGATAACTTCAGTGTCTAAAACTCAGTGCTTCTAAATAAATGATTTTTCCTTGTATAAATAACCTCTTGGAGACTGTATAAGTCAAACTGACCATGTTCTATCACAGACATTTCACATTCAAGGTCATTCTCAGGGCATTTTTTATTTCTAGATTTCAGGACCTAGTCCTGAATGTAATATATGTGCATGTGTATGTTGGTGGATGGATAAATAGATTAGATGAATGAATGTGGGGGCAGGAGGCAGAGAAGGAAAGAGAGACAGGTACATGTATTTATACACATACATATATACAGTGCATAATATATACTAGATACTATATATTCTACATAATATATAAAAAGTATGCATTTTAATGCCTAATTATACACTGCTTCACAAACAAAAAGATTCTCTTAATTAGTACAACAGAGCAATTTAAAACATCTCAAAGGTCACATTTACACAAAATATATAGTATATCACTGTAAGTGCATTGACAGGATTCAAAGACAGGCCACAGAGCCAGCAAAGGTATCCAGAATGGGAGGACAGGAAACTTCAAGAAAGATACCTTCAAAGGCATCTACATGCAGACCACACCTGCCTGTGCATATTAAATGGAAGTTCAGACACACAAGATGGTACTAATGTGGATAAAATATGGATAAGGAGAGACAAGGTACCAACTAAATGAATAAAATTGAGACATTGGAAAAATGAAACACAGCCCTTCGAGCCAAGTGGCTAACATCAATACCCAGTTCAGGAAAGTTTGGAAAGATGATGCAGAGACTACCAAATAGCACAGGAACTCTGAATGATTTCAGGAGTTTGTTACTTCCTGTGCACTTGTAGACAGACAGGAATGCAGAGCCCTACAAATGAGCCTTTGAGGGGACAGGCAGACTATATGCAGGGCTTCAGGCAAATGACTGGGTCCCAGTATGGCTCAACCATAACCTAGAAGTTTGCTACTTAACTTTTTGTTTGTATCTTTTTCTGAGAAATCAAGAAATCATCAGTTTTCCTACCTTTACAGAGTTGTTGGGAGCGTTAAACAAGACAATGGATATGAAACCTCTTTGGAGAAATGTACCATCCATAATGAATACAAATGTAAATTATTATTATTTTTATTGAATCACAAGGGTCTGGGCAGACCTCATTATTTAGGGAAGATCTCAGGATGTAGGCAGTTATTTCACCTGAGAGGAATTTTGGCAGGCAGGCTCTTGTACACGGAACCAGAGTCCTCAATGAGTGTTTGATATTATCACTTCTAAATGTACAAAACCCTTCTCTCTATGAGCTTCCTGATCTCACTGATAGTGACTCTGTCTCTGATCCTGTCTTATAAAGGACAGTGATTCCCTCATCATTATACAAAAGCCACTGATCAAATTCCTCTGGATTTCCCCACAATACTCTGCCATTTTTGCTATGAGTCCTCTGTATTTGTCTCTCCTGATGTGTGATAGACCTTTATCCATCCATCTTCACACTGAATGGGTATTTTGAACAATGATTTTGATCTTACACCTGTTACCACTCTGTTACCAGATGTCAATACTGTTACTCTTGGCTGATGGCACCAGCTTCCAAACTTCTGTCTGCTTGCAGTCTCCAATATTCTCAATTTATTCTAATCTCACTATCAGATCTACTTTCCTATGGTACTGTTTGTATTATATAATCCTTTTCTGTTATTTTTCTTTTAAATTACAAAAGTAACACAGATTCCTTATAATTTTTTCTATCAGTTCGAAAGCTTATGAAGAGAAAAAACAAGATCATTTTTTTCTGTCGCCCTCTGGAGAAGCTAAAGGTATAATTCAGAAAAGGCAGTTTTGCACATGCTAACTAAATGAGGCCTGTTGTACCCTTCCACTGTATGTTTGCAAGGGTATAGCTTGAATAAGTGTAAAGATCTTGTACTTCCCTTCAACCTGGGCTATCAAACTGCACCCCATATAGGATGTAGGGTAATGTACAGATGTTTTTGGGACCAAAGAGGGCCAAGGGGTTTTAGGGATCAATTGTCCCCTTTAACTAGAGCACCTCCATTTTTCTCTATTTCTTACATTGGATTTACAGTAAAATATCATTGGAATAAAAACCTGTTGCCAGAAACATAAAATAAAATAAAATAAAATAAAATAAAATAAAATAAAATAAAAATAAAAACCTGTTACCAAAAAAAAAAAAAAAAAAAAAAAAAAAAAAAAAAAAAAAAAAAAAAAAAAAAAAAAAAACATATTACCAAAAAAAAAAAAAAAAAAGAAAAGAAAAGAAAAAGAAAAGAAAAAACCATTCCTTAGAGACTGTCTTCCTTAAGTATCTCTTCTCTCAGATTGGATTCTGATAAGAGCTGCAGAGCTAACAATTTGAGGTTATACTGTACTCTCTGACAAGTGTCTGGAAGGGAGATGGTCTATGTTATTGATTGAGCAAAGATTGATATGTTTTAAATACAAGGCAAAGAAGCACTTGTTTTGACAGGCTGTTATGAAGCCTTCAAAATGATACTGTAAGATCCCCAGGGAAAGGATACTGTCTAACATGCCTCATGTCTGCCCCATGACCATCCCAAACAGTATGTTTCAGAATCTAAGAGGTTCTCACAACCATTTTGAGTTATGCTGAATGCATTTCAGTCATTTTTCCCACCTGGGTTTATGCAGGCCTTGAGGTGTGTTTTAAAGGCCAATATCAAAGGCAGAGAGCCACATGTCCCTAGCTCATCTTACACACAGAGTGCCATGTAAGATCTGACATATTAATAGAGACCTCCCCTCATCCTGCATCCTCTCTGCTTGAGTCCCCACCTGAAATGCGCCCCACAGACCTGCTCTGCCATGATGATATTCCACCTCAGCACACATACCAATTCCCAGATTTCAACACCCAGAGAACTGCCTTCCTTCGTGGTCCACCTTTACAGAGGACCAATATAAAAGAGTTCTCCCCTCCTCTCACCCTCTCCAAAACTTAGCCAACCTATGTCCCAAGTTCACATTTTATTTCAGCTCATCTGACAAAATATTAGAGTTAACACATCCATGAACCTTCATAGTTTATGATGAATCACTGTGTTTCCACACCATAATACACATCCTCATTTTGCCAGAAGCTAGTAATGACTCCTGCTAGTTGTAAGAGGTGATATTGTGAGATCACAGAGCCTTCAAATCACAATAAGTGACATCATAATCATCTCAACCCCCTAGGTCTATTTAAGGGTATATGAAAATGACTTCCATGTCTTATCCATCCATGAGAGCAGAAGAAATGAATTTTTTTCTATAGACATGCTTAGCACACTGGATTTAGCCCCATTTATTGAATATAGCAAAGGCATCCTATTTACACAAAAAAGTTCATCAAACTATTGAAAGCCATTTTCTCACACACACAATTGTTAAGTATCTGGTTTGGGTCAAGCATTGTGCTGAGTACTGGATCTGCAATAATAGGACAAATTCTCTGTATTCATAGTCACATGATGGAGTGGAAAATACAGACATTAAAATATATTTACAATAAAGTGCATTACAGGCTCTCACTGACAAAGAATGAGTAGTCAATAAAAAGAACACACAGTAGGAATTTAATGTATCTCTCATTTCTCCATCATCAACTATATTCTTTCTCCTCTATACCAGTTTCCTGCTTTGTAAGAAAAAGAAGTTCATTACTATAGACCCTGACAGCCCATCTCTTAACCAAAGGTTTTATGACTATCAACTGCCCAACGAATATGGACAGTTATGTTGACTTTAATGATGGTACTGGTAGAAAAAAGGTCTAAAACACACAAAAATTGATGACACCCTCAATGAGCTGCAATCTCCACTGAAAACTGGAAATTTACACCCAGAGCCATACTAAAAAATTCCACTTAGAAATTAACTATTCAGGGAAGTTTGTTTTGCTCCTTCTCATCAAAATCATCTTTTCTCCATTCATGAAAATTGCAATCCAAAGAATTAAGATGTTAGGTACATGTACCAATTCCCACAAGGAATGTAATCAGTATGCAATGCAAACATGTACTAATAAAAAACAGAAGCTGAAAAAAATTATAATCCAAGCCCTCTGCCTCCCGCTCTATAATCTAACAGTGGTAGAATGTACTTGTGCATATAGGGCCCGAGGGCTAGTTGGGTTGGGGAGCAACCCTGAACATAGCCTGGCCAGTCAAAGGACTGCAATAAAGAGGCTCTCTCTTTACTCATTTTCAGTTGTTGTATTTAAGACTGGAGATTCCTTCCTGAGAGGCTCTCAGGCTGAGAAGGTCAGGTAGAAACTGAGGTAGAACCCAAAAGGTAAACAGTTAGAAGCCTACTTACAAGATGACTCATAAAAAAGTGATTAAACAGGAAGACATTCAGAGTTCATCAGTGGTTCAACATACCTAATTAGAGCAGAAGTGCTGCTAGGATTTGGTATAGAAACTGGAGAAGAAAGGAGTTCTGCTCTGGAGTTCTCGTCTCTCCTGTTTTTTCAGGTCCTCAGAGTGGCTGGATAATGACTTCAGATTTAGAAACTGTAGACACTGGTGTCCTTTGAGAAAGAAGCCAACAGATTGGGGATGAAATTTGAAGATAGAAGTGGAAACATATCAGAAAAAAGTAGAGAGTATAAAGATGGGTTGTTAGTGTTGTATGATGTATCCCTTTCCCTGCAATATATAAGAAGAGGGAAGTCAGTTCTCTTACTGTCTCGGGCTGTCTCTTTCTTCATGGTTTTCTGGATAAACCAATTCCATTTAGGTAAAAGTTTACTGA
Source organism: Dasyprocta punctata (assembly GCA_004363535.1). NCBI lineage: Eukaryota > Metazoa > Chordata > Mammalia > Rodentia > Dasyproctidae > Dasyprocta > Dasyprocta punctata. The sequence goes on along the minus strand of RJWM01000562.1, from coordinate 93,390 downwards.
GTGCCAGACACTGGTAAACAATAGGAGTATAACTAGGATTACAGGAATATAAGTAGGATTTAAATTTTAAAAATCAAACAAGTTTCCCTCTACCCAAAAAGTTATAACATAGTAGGAGAGAGAAATACAAAAATAACCAATTGCAACACAGCATCATAACACCAATGAAATAAGCATTAACAAAGCACTTTGGGATACTAAGTAATCATTCAGCTTGGATGGGCTACTAGATATCCTCAGTTTCCCCTTTCAGATTCATACCTCAACCTCCATGTAGTTCTGTGCCAGATGGCTGATGTGTGGCAAAGCCTCCTTCATCTGCTCCTTGCCCCGTTCCTCTTGGTTACAACCAATAGTGAGTGCTGGGAGCAGATTGCAGAGATGGAAGAGTGAGGCCTGGGCATTTGTTTTCTTGGTCTTCTTCCTGCAAAAGGCTAGATAGGTGATGGAGGTCTGACTACATCCCTCACACAGCCCTGTAGGTCTCTCAGTTTAGGTAATAGTTCTTGCCCAGGGAGAAGCAGATTACAGCTTCTTGGCAGCCTAAAGGTACTCACTACTATGCTATCTATTATTTGCTCACATCCTACTCACATCTTTGTAGATAATCATGTTAGAATTAGACTCTCCTTAAGTTACCCATTTTGAATAAGTTCTGCCCTTCCATAAAGTGATTGTCACGTGATTCAAAAAAATTTTTGAAGAGATGAGTTGAAGGAGTTTGACAGGGACATTAGAGAAGAAAATGGTATCAAATAGCAGGAAAAACATATATAAAAAACTACAATGGATATGTGATAAATTGTTATAGTTAAATATGCCTGATGCATAGGATATGTGAAGGAACAGAATGAATAAAAGTTGGAGAAGAGGGTGGAGCCAGATGACAAAAGGCCTTCTATTCCAAGTCAAGATGTTTGAACTTGGTCTTATGCCCTAAAGTGCAAAACACAATTGGTTTTGCAAATCAGACCCAAAGCAGAAGGCCTGGGTCATAGGCTACTACAGAAGTTCAGATGAGCAACGTTTTGAAACATGACATAAAAATGATTTTTCTGTTAAGAGTCTCCATCTATACATACATCACAAAGGGAATATATACATTAAAAAAAAGTCAAGTTGACTCCCTTGTTTCCTAGAAGGGAAGATATGGTGCCATTAAGACTGGAAATCCAATAGATAAAAGAGATGTGGAGAGAAAAAATGAGCTTGTGTTTCTCCTTCTGACAAATAGGTATAACAGGTTAAAAAACACAATATAATAGCAACCTAGAAAACAACACGATTTTATATTTAACAGTATCTTAATCACTTTCCCCATTACGGGGACAAAATATCCAACACTCATAACTCAGAGGAGAGGTCTATTTTGGTTCTGGTTTTAGAAATCTCGATCCTTGCATGGTTGGCAGCGTGGTGGAAGGGCCTAGGCAGGGAAAGCTGCTCACCCCATGGCAGCCAGAGAGTAGAGTGAAGAGAGGAACTGGGAAGGCAGGCAAACCCTACCAGGTCCCGCCCCCAGTGACCCACTTCTTCCAACCTGGCCCCACCCCCTAACATCACATTTAGCTGTAGGACCTCCATAATTAAATCACTTTTCAAAAGCCAGACCTATGAGTACACAAGGCTTGGGGGCATCTAGATATAAACTATGACAAATGACTTGCTTTGGATAAGTTGGTTCACCTTGAGTAAATGACCCATCTTTCAGCCAGGCAAGAACATCCAAAAAGTGGTGCAGTTCTCACACTCAGCGCAGAGATCTTTCACACAGCCTGGCCTCCCTGAGACCACTGATGTGCACCTTCACTCAATTGTTGATGCTTACTATGAATTCTGTGCATATCTATGCAAAACAGGCTTCTAAGTTAAGAATGTCAGCTGCGAAACCGTGGGGACAATAACAGCATAATAGGAGGGAAAAATGTTTTCGTTTTCCATCTGAAAATTGTATTTTCACTTGTAAAATGTGACATATTTAATTTTAATGAATTGGAAACCAAGGTGTTTTTTAATCCATTTCTCAGTATGACAGTATGTTGAAAGACAGGCAAGTGGCTAAAGAGCAGAAGAAATGGAGAAGGTGATTGTAGAATTGTTATTACCATCCTCCAGCCTCTTTCCTACAAAGAAGATAGTTATATTTTGAAATCCATGGATTGCCTCCAATTTTTGCCATTCCATTTCTCCCAGGAGACTGAAGCTCTGAATAGTTAAGGGTTTGGACCTAAAATCCAAACAGATTTTTATTTGGTTTGGCCAGAAGGTCATTTCAGAAGCAAAATAATAGACCAGGTCTCTGTCTTTGGAGACAAGCCAGTGGTGTATAAATGACAGTACACATGAGCTGAACATCAGCATGTCAGATGTCAGGATAGGAAAGAATCTCCAGTTTGATTCTTCCATGAAGTATACAACTTTTTCTAAACTTGGTTTAGGAACTGTTAATACTCCAGAACCGTAAATCTCATGGCCAAATCTAAGAAACGACAAAAGGAATGAAAGACATGGTATATTTTCTTTTTATATACTTCTTCAGGTCTCTATCTTCTTTAACCCTTTTCATTCTTCTTCATCATTCACATTTCTGACAAGCCAATCCAGCACTGTGACATTTAAGCTGAATTGTCTATTTGATTGGTTTAAATGTAGCCTAATGCATTAGTAAGGCACATTTATGGGTGTGTCAGGTATGTCATGGAAGAATGACTGTGTGTAATATGTCTGGTTTCTGGAACCCTCTTCTCTGGCACTTTTTCCCTGCTCTCTGCTTCCTAGCTGCCATGAACTAAGCAGCTTCGTTTCATCAACACCTTCCACCATATTTCTGCCTTGGAGCCAACCAGTAATGGACTAAGCCCTCTGAAATTCTGGGTCAAATAAATTCTCCTCTGTTAAATAATGAGTGTCAGGTTATTTTCTCAAAGCAACCAAAAGCAAACTAGTATGCTATGTAAACAACTTTCTTCATAAACCCCTAAATCAGAACCAAGGCTCTCTCCACTCTACTAAACTCCGAAATTTTATGTCTGACTCTATTATTCCTTTCATCACACAAAATTGACCCACCATTTATATATCTGTCTCTTATGCCCAGATTAGGTTTCCTTGAGGCTGAGAGAATATCTTATATACCATTGTCCTAGTGCCTGGCCTAGGGTGTGGTGCCTGGTGTGTGTTAAGCCATTAAGTGTATACCAGTCATTAAGTATATTCGGCCATTAAGTGAATGCCAGGGGGCTGAATTTAGGCATACTAAGTACTTACTATTGGTCAGACTTGCACTAGAGGGCCAGCTACCAACAGGAAAAAAAGGTAGACATTTGTGACAGGTGATTTCTAAGCACTTGTGCGTTTATACATTTAACCCTCACAATACCCCTGAGAAAAATAATATTAAGATCCTCACTGATAGATGAGGAAACTGAGGCATAGAGTTGAACCAGGAAATCTGTACAGTCTGTCTCATTAGCCTCTGTGCCATGCTGCTTCTCAGTAAGAGCTAGTGTATGCTCGTATTTGTACAGTGCACGCATTTATGTAGCACACTGTTTAGCAAATATTTGTGGGTGCATTTTTCCCTTCTAATAAATGCTAGATAACATGCTTTAATTCAGTAGACTTAGTTTTCTTCTAGACTCCTGAACACCCATTCAGTCACAGGGTTATCTTTCTCTGGAGACCATGCTGTGGCTCAGTTTCACAGTTTGCTTTAAGGGTTGTCCCAACCTATCATGCAGGTGAGGCAGAGAAAAGCACACAAACTTGTGCAAAAGCCTAGAGTGAGGCCCCTGGAATGCATTTGTCTAAATCCATGCCACTCATGGCCCTTGTACTGAGAGCCAGAACATACACACAATTCCTTGGCTGGTGTTTGTTTGTTTAGCTGTATTGACAACATTATCCATTAAACACAGAACAGACAGTAATGTGTGGCATTAAAAGCCAGTGGGCTCTAATTCAAATCTGGGTCGAAGAATATAACAGTGCAGAAAGGAAAACACTCATCTTGGAACATCTATATTAATGAATGTAATCACATTTATTCCACCTTATCAGTTGCATGATCCGATATGCAAATTAAATATTTAATAACCATCTATGGAGATTACTATGTTTGCTTAAAAAATTAGTATTTTCTAAAATGTTATTTAAAAGGGGGATTATAAAAAGGAATGCACCATAATCAACCTGTAAGGTCAATAATTACTTAATAATAGTTACTAGTTTCCACAAAAGACATCCAAAATGTTTCAAAATGTCTGCATGTGTTTTAATTTTAACATCAAAATTTTAGACCCTTGAGGATTAACCTATCTTCTCAGATTTAATGAGTATTGGACATACAGCCACTATTTGTTTTCAACTTCAAAATCAAGGATGGTGCCAAAAAAGTAACCAGCAAATGGACGTGAACAAGAGAAGCAATGAAAATTGATATAATCTCTTCCTTTCTAAGTAATGACTTGTGCTTTTGAAAACTTTTTAATGAATATAAATCCCTCAGGTCTCGTTGACCTTCTCCAGATGATTTCTGGATGGGGGATAACCCAAGACACTCCAGCAGTGGTTCCAGGGAGACACAAACAGCGTCAGCTTAATGCCTGCCAGACCAGAAGCTGTTCTGACAGCTGGATAATCCCCTGAATGACAATTCTAACAATATTTAGATGTGCCACTAGTCCCTTCCCATAGCACTCTGGTCAGAACAATCGGCTCCTCCCTTGCCAATAAATCATCACTGTACTAGTCATCTCTTGTCACTTATCAACCAGATGGCTACAAGTCCTGCAACTTACCATCCTGTCCTCAATTTCATACCTTTAGGCATTTTCCTTACTGCTTCCAGAATGATTTCTAGGTTATAACTCTGACCACAAAGTTACCCAACAAAAATCCTTAGGAGGCTCCCCAGGCCCAAGATAAAAAGCCAAACTTTGGAATTTGACCTCAAAAAAGAAAAAACAAAACAAACAAACAAAAAACACAGAGAATCTGATTTCTCCAAAGATATTTTTTGTGCTTTCCAAATACTCTTAGCTCTAGATATCTTATTTACATTTTCTTACACTAAATTTTGTTCATTGTAGTCTCGTAAAGAGACTAAAATGTTCTCCAGGCTCTAGTTTTCCCCCTCAAGATGGCCAAAGCCCATATTTGCCCTAGAAGACTCTGATCAAACATTTCATGGGCTGCTGCAACTTTCAAATTGGGTGAAGAACATTTCTATGGGTCTCTCTTCTGAACTCCTGCATTGCCCTGCACATGCTTCTACTAAACAATTTATCCTGCTCTGTTCATTCAGGTAGTCATCCAATGTCTACTGAGCAACTGACAATGAAGTGTCACTGTGCTCATAGCCGATGTTCTCTCTAAAAGGTTCTAGTGAGAGAAGGCAAATATACCACCATTGTTATACAATACGATAGCACTATGCTAAGAATTTCAGGAAGACAAGGGAGACATAGGAGGGGCAACTATCCTTGATCTGGGAGGGGGGAAGTTCAGGAAAAACTTCTTGGTAGAAAAACTTGAGATGTGAAGGACAATATAGGCAAACAACAACAACAACAAAAGTGGGAAGAACCTAGGATCTTACCTAGAGATGAAAGGGGAGGACAAACAGGCTGAGAAAGAATGAAGAATTCCACTCTGGAATTATTTTGACTGGGTTGTCTATGATACCTAGGTAGTCAGATACTCAAGTACCTAAAGAAGAGTTCTGGGCTATGGATGTAAAGTTGAAAGACATCAGCATAAAGATGGTATTTAAACACATACAGGCTGAAAAAATGACCAGGAGAGAAATAAAAGACAACGTAGCACCAATCATAATGCATTATTTTCCTTATACATTGCTGGATTTACTTGGGAACTCTTTAGTGTATGTATCTTCATGAATGAGATTAGCCTGCAATTTGCCTTATTTGTGCTGCCCATTAATTTGGTGTTTGACTCAAGGTGTCCAATTTCTCTACCAATTTTGGAACATTTTGATCTATTGTCAATTTGAATGTTGCATCTCCACCATTTTCTCTATTGTTTCCCTCTGGAATTTCAATTAGCCAGGTGCAAGCGCTTACTATTCTGTTCTCTGTATTTCTTAATCTACTTCATATTTTCTATCCCTTTGTCTCAAAACTAAATTCAGAATAATATCTTCAGATCTATTTTCCAGAATAGTAAATCATTTTACCTTTATGTACAATCTGCTAATTAGTCTGTACATAATAGCATTTAATTTTAATTACTATTCTTTTTGTTTCTAAATATTCCATTTTCTTTACCCCAAATCTTCCTGGTATCCATTCCTCTGTTATCTTTCTTTAAATATATGAAATGTAGTAGTTTTTATACTCCATGCCAGATTATCACAATGTTTACATGCTTTGTGGATATGACTTACAGCTTGTTGTATCCACTATCACTCATGGTAGCCTTATATTTAGTGATTTTTTCATGTAGTTTCTGGTTCCTTCAAACTTTATCTGTAAGAATTGGGGGACCTGACATAAAGTGGATTATTTTGTTGAAAATTTGCATTTGTTTTGTCAAGCTCTGGTGGACACGGTCAAGCAAGGAGCTCATTGTATCTGAGTTTATGTGTTTTGTGTTTTAATTTACATTTTAATTACACAGGTGCAATGATTTACACATCAAATCTGAAAGGCAAGCAGATGAAATAGGAATTCTTGGTGGAGCTTGCTTTCTTTCCTTTTCTTTTTAATCTATGCAGAAATAATGTAGAGATCAACAGTACACCTTCCACGGGGCAGACTGTGTTCTAAGTTACCTTGGTCACCTTCAAGAATCATACCCTTATGCAAGAGTTTGTAGCCCAGTCTCCCATCCTGCTAAGACTGTAAGTTCAATGACTACATGCTGTATACTACCTCAAAACCCAGAACCTAGGGTACCAGAACTCTGAGCTCCTATTTAATATGTATGTGTAGGCATGGCCTACATGTAGATACTGTTGACAATATCCTCCTGGAAGTAAATACCCTCAGGACCAACACCAGCCCGATGCTTACTTACCCTCATATAATAATATATTCCTGTCATTAATAGATTTTAATGTTTTCCCTCACTTCACTGAAAGCTCAACCATGTTTTACAAATACAAGTTGAATTATTTTATACAGCATTTTTATCTGTTCTGTACCTGGAGGGGTTTATCTCCCCGTCTTGTATCACATTCCTGGAGATGAAATTCATTCCTTTATAATCTAACTTTTATAACACATTCCAAACATCCATCGATCTACCCTTGAAGTTCATGTGAATGGAGCAGGCCATTTCTCCACCTGCAGAAAGATTGTGAAGTGTCTTCAAGGAGCACAAGGTTTTCTGCCAGACCACTTACACAGGTTGTGGGGAACTAGTCTCATGCCTCTCACCCCCTCCCCACCAGCCAGGCTGGCACTCTGCCTGATCCCAAGGTGTGTGTATGCCACGGCTGCTCCTCCTTTGTCACTCCAGTCCCTCCCAGGGCAAGACTCTGCTTGGCTTGGGTATGTGCTGGGAATTCTGAAATAGCAGTAAAGGCAACCAACTGCAGTATTTTCAAAGATTAATTATCTCCCACTTTTTAAAAGTCAATTTTCTTTAAACTAGGGATGCAAATGAGAAAACAAATGAAAAATGGATTTCCAGAAGAACCACATTTCCTGCTATTCAGCAGGAATCATCCCCAAACACTGATTAAATTATTGGGATTGCTTCATATCTTGTTAATCTCCACTGAAGAGGCAATGTCATTTAAAATTAGTAAAAACCCTGTGATATGAGAAAAAACCCACAGAAAAGCATTTACAAATGATAATTTACTAAATAGATTTTTACCAAGTCAGTCTTGGTTGGCAATGGAATGGCCAACCACTTATGAGGTAATTTGAAAGAGGATCTATATTGCCTCTTGCTAATTTTCCCAGTAACTAGCCAAGCACAAAATTCCAGCATCACGTTGGGTAACCCCCAACCCAAGCTCATAAAATTTAGATTATCTATCACTTTTTAACTCACCTCCTGGTAAAAAGTAGGTTAAGAAAGACCAGATAAAATGGGTGGTTAGCCAAAGGGACATGGAAACTTTTGTGAAAAGTGGAGTTCTAAAATCTGAGGAATATGGAATAAAGAAAACCACCCATCTCTGGATTTCTGCCCTGGAAGTAGGGAGAAGTTAGTTGAAATTGTACTGTCGAAGGGGAACAATGAGCTTGAATGTGTGAGCTAGATTTACATTTACATCAGTGGGGATCTGACTGATGGGTTGAGACACAGTGGCAGGAGGCTCCTTGTAGAGGATCACATAGAGTCAGGAAGGAAGCAGTGGCTGTCCACACAGCTTGGATGAAAATGCCAGACCATTGCATGCAGAACGTATCACCAGACAACAAGGACCAAGCAGAATGCCAGTGTTCTGGACGAATTTTGTGGTCCAAACCAATGCAACCTCCCTGTCTGTCTTGGTTAGCTGGAGTCAAAAATTCCCAAGGCTACTTCATATAGCAGATTCAGTGTATACAGCACAGAGATTCTGGGAACCAGAAGCAAGGAAAAGGTAGTAAGAGCAGGACACAAACAAAGTGTGCATCACATCCACCTGCTTTTCCATTTTCCTCTTCCCTCTCCCACCTACATACTTTACTTGTCCTCTAATTTCCTATTCGTACACAGTTGATTGAAGATGGACCAGTACACTGGCCTTTATTATTGATATACTATGGAGACCCTGACCCCAATTCACCTCCTTTTATGTGTGGCAAATGTGCTGTTCAGAAAACTAGAAAATAATAAAATCCAATGGTCTTCTGTGACAAGCATGTACAGCCCAAGGGTCTAGATCAGGGACCCATGCATTCTACAACAGGCTTGGAGCAAGGCCAGGTCACCTTTACACCTCTGCCTACTGGTGCATTTGCCCAAAATCTCAGATCCACTGACAGCATTGTTTTTCTTCGCTTGCTCAGCAATTCCTTCCACACTGTTCAGCAGCCTTGCATTTCCTTTTTAACAAAGTTTGGATTTCTTTCTTAGAAGGAATCAGAAAAGGGCATAAAGATTTATGTTTAATTAAAAGAAATTCAGTTACTACTATTTATCTCCAGCTTGAGAATGACTCATTTAGAAACTGTTCACCTGCAGGAAACCTCCCTTGAATGAAACATTTTCTTTATTCATTGGACATTAAGGAGAACCCATACACGTGAGCCCCAATTACATCAGCATTGAGAATATAGATGTTCTATTTTGTGTTTTATTTCTCTGCACATGAACACCTATTCTATGTGAGAATAGACAATATGCATTATCTTTATAGTCTCGTTGAAACCTCAACAACCACTTAAGGCAATAAGAATAATATATATGTGGAATTATATATAATGACATATAAAACATTTAATTCCAATTAATATATGTGGAATCTGAGATTCAAGTCACACATCTAGATAGATAAGCTCTAAGACTAATGGATAAGAAAAATCTCTGCCCTCAAGAACCTGGAAATATGTCAGGCATGGTAACCCACACCTATAATCCCAGCACTACAGAGACTGAGGCAGGAGGATTGCCATTAGTTCTAGGCCACACTAGGTTTTATAGTCAGTTCAAGACCAACCTAAACAACATAGTGAGCTCCTGTCTCATAAAAGAAAGAAAGAAAGAGGGGAGGGAAGGGAAAAAGAGGGGAGTGGAGGGGAGAAGAGAGGAAAGAGAGAACAGAAGAGAACAAAAGAGAACAGAAGAGAAGAGAAGGTGGAAATACATGAAAGAAAACAGGCCACAGATAAATATGAATAATAAAGTGCCATGAGTCTCACAATAAAACCACATCAGGTCACAGAGGTCTGAGGAATCAATTCTGAGGGTCAGAAGTCTAAAGGCATCAGAGAGAGTGACTTGAATAGAGCGATGGTAGTCACAGCATGGGGGATGTATATGTTGGTGTTACCCATAAGAAGTGAAAGCAGTTTGAGTCTCTTGTTGAAAGAAAAATGAAGAAGAAAGGTACCTGGCCCTTTATTTAACCTTAACTTCTAACATAATTTCACTCAAAGTTTTGCCAAGCACACCATCTGAAGACATGCTCTAATATTTTGTACATATTTTTATCCATGACCATATTATAACATCTACTATGCTACTGATTCACAACAGTTCCTAGCATAGTTCTGGATTTACAGATAACATTATGAAATAGCTGTTGATTTCTTAAGTGAAGAGCCAAAAGCCAGGACAGCTAGTGATAAATTCTTAGGCAAAGTCTTCCAGAGAAGCAACAAGGTCCCTGTCTTTAGAAAGGCTGTCTTATTTCTGACCCTCTTTTGATACCATCAAAAGCAACCAAGGTGCCTCCATTACCTTAATTACTGAAACAATGAAAAAGCAGGACAAAAAGGCCTTCTTTATGACACCCAAACACTGAGTAACACTGTCTCTTCCTATTGTTCTAACATCAGAATTTGTGTGTCAGTTGTCTGCTTAAGAAGCCGTTGGTTATCAAAGGGCCATGGCAAATGCCATGTAGCACTTCTCAGGTAAGCAAAGGAGAATCAGTAGTCAAGGCCACAACAGATGATACGTAACATTAACCTGAGAAATGAGAGTATCACCAGGCTCCTACCAGCGGTGGCTGTGATAACGTAGCAGTTATCTTTTTTTTTTTTTTTAATGAGTTGTTTTTCTCTAAACTTCTACCTGCTTCCTTCCCTTCTCTTCTGTTCTATGAACCTTGTCGGAAATAAATAAAGAGTTATAGTAAAAGCTGCAGGAGGGCATTCTAAAAATAAAGACAAATATCAAGCAGTTTTAGGAAGTACCCTGCATTTGTCATGGTCCATTAATATGTGCTACTGTTTCTCTTCCTCTTTTTATTTTGTTTAGAGATTTAATAAAATTGTCAGATATGACTTTCTAGAGTTCTACCAGATGGTGTCTATGTCCAATTTTGCGACTTAAAGGGTATAGGAAAGAACTGGGAAAACCCTATGGGGAGGCTGCCTTTCATAACACTGAATGGAGCAATAGGTTTTTGGTTTTTTGTTTGTTTGTTTATTTTTAACAATTCAACATAAGGCATGATGCAGAAAAGGAAAACTGATCAGGAAACACAGGGGATGGGGTGAAGAATTGGAAGTGAGATTTTGCTAAATTACAAAACAGAAGTAGAGAGTCTGGATGAAGCAGAGACAATGAAGCTGGAGAAATCTGGCAGTTAGGAGGAAATCCCTAACACTGAAAATCAGGACGAAGTTCTGGAGTTCTGGGCAGTAGGTGAAATGCTCCTCTCTTTTGGGCTGTGGCCAGAGTACAGACCTTGACAAATTATAGCAGGTGAAACAGATCACATATATAAAACTAGTCTTTCGAGACCAAATTGGCCAAAATAGACCCTCCATTTCATTGAAACAATAGATTTTTCTATTTAACAGACTTTAATTTGCCTTGCAATATTATACTGATGATCTGACATAAGAAGTTAAAGCTAACTACTCTGCTATTGAATCTTAGAGTTCACGTCACCTAACACATGAAATCAACACTTATTTCTAGGCCAGGAGAAGATCCAGGCTGACTTTGGGCCAGGAGACTTTGTTGCCACCCTTGAAAATTTATCCTGATCTGAGCAACTAAGACTTCATGTTTCTCCTTCAAAATGATTGGCTTGTTCTTCTGAGATTTATGACCCTCCATAGTACATGCTGGTGATAAGGAAATTTGCCTCAGTTGGGAAGGTACTAGATGACAAGCAGGTAAATATTCTCTTTCCGACAACCATAGGGTCTACTCAGAAGTCCTAAACTAGTTTAGCACTTCCTTTGGATGCCATATAATATTGATACTGCATCATTAGTCCTTCTTCAAATATTCAGACTATATTACACTTAACAATCACACTTCAAAATATAAGCAAACAAAATTTTAAAAGACTAGGCTTTTATAACTAGAAACAATCTCATATTTTCCAAACTGATTTTGATAAGCATTCATGTAAGGATGGCAGATCTTTATTCTACATATCTCTCATGGAGAGACACAAAACATATTACAAATTAAAGACTGTAAGAAACCTGGCAGTAAAGAAAACTGCTAAAGTTTGTTTAACCTAAGTGTTCTCCAAATTTATGTGCCTCTAAATACTTTCATAGTGTAAACGTGTGCAAAACATGAGTCTAACAGAAAGTCAGTCTCTCACTTTTCCCACCCCACCTTCTCTCTCCACGGACGCTGAGAACACAGGTGAAGTGGCTTGTCTAAGATCATGCATCTTGACAGTTCCAATCTCACCTGGGTTCTTCCAATCCTATCCTAATGATATTCTAACTTGTGACTCACACAGTAGTGAAAACATGGCACTGAATTGATTTAAAGTCTTTTCACCATGAAAGCCCATCATTGTGTGGGACCTACAGGGCTATAAAGCTGACTCAAGTAGCAGAGAGCTCTAGAGAAAATTTTAGCAACTTCATGGCTCAGGAGCATTGCCTGAGGTAGAGGGTCAGAAGAGACAATATAGGCTCTGATATCACTTTATAAATTGTTCAAACCCAAGAAGGCGAACAGAGAATAGTAGACAAAACTCATAGACTGGCTGGCAGGCGGTCATCAGTCAAGTGATTGTTCTACTTGATGAGGTCTCTGCCACTAAACTGGAAAGACAGATACGGCTCCTCAATAGGAAAGATGGAATGGGTAAAACAGGCTTCACTGGGATGAGCTTGGATCAAGCCTGCCCCGGAGAAACAAAGCCTGCAACACAGTAACTAGTCCAAGCTCAAAAGACCGGACCTTCAAATAGTCCAAGAATAAAGGCCAAGCCTGAGGATCACATGTTGGAGAGCGTCTCATTCCCAGAAACACTGAATTCAGAACAAATTGGCAACAAATAGACTGAGTTACAGTAGTTAAAGAACTAAAATCCTGAGTCTGGATACACTATTCTTATCCTGGGCTTGAGTCTGCTTTTCTGTTTACAATCTCAAGGAACAAGAGGCAGACTAATCTCATCTCTACTCATCTTTGCAAAGTGAATGCCGTCTGATAAACAGTCTCCACTCATAGCTCATTCTTTCAGTCAATGCATAATTATTGATTGTGACATATGCTTGGTACCATCCTTGAGGATAAAATGGTACTTCCTGGGCTTTGTGGTCTACTGGAATAAAGAAATATTGATTGAATGGCTTATATATCCATATAAAACTGCAGTGCTGATAAGAACTACGAAACAGAAGTTCCTAGGTTTCTGAGAGTCTATATTAGAGAGGTTTAACCTAGTTAAGGAAGGGAAAAGGGTGCTTGACTTGCAGCTGGGATCATATACAACACATGGGTGGTTTAGCCCGAAGGCTGAGAGCAAGAGTCTATAGTGCAAAATGGTCTCGAAAAATCAGTAAAGGCCAAACTGCACAGGAAATTGAGCTATTATTAAAGAATTTCATCTTTATACTATGAAACTATATAGAAAACTAGTAAATGTCTTAAGCAATCAAGCAGCATGTCAACATTTGTGTGTGTGCATGTATGAACTTTTTTGTAAGAAAACTTTAAAAAATATAGTAAAATGAACCTCCTTTGTACCCATAATCCAGCTTCACTGATAATCAATATTTTGCCCATCTTACTTGATCTTTCTCATTATTTTTTTCTGTAATACTTTAAAGTAAATCTCAAACATCATCTAATTTCATCAAGAAACGGTTCGATATGTATCTCCAACTGACAGGAACATTTTTTTTTTCAGATCTGAGTTTTGAAATAATCACTCTAGCTATATTCTGAATAAAAGATTGGGCAGATGTGAGTAAACTTGTTGACTAGGCAAGAGGAGAGATTAACTTGCACAATACTGGTGGCGGCAGTAATGAAGATACTGAGCAGACTCCAGAAATATTTGTGAGCTAACACCAGTTGCATCTGGGGATGCACTATTTATGGGGGCTGGAGAGTGGGAGGTATCTAGGCTGACACAGATGTCTAGATGGATAAATGATGAGAGAAAAGGAGTCCTGGAAGGGGACCAAACCTGAGGACGAAAAGGCAGTTAAAGTGTGGACGTGCTGAACATGAGCATTTGAGCAGCCTCTAAAAGGGATTGTGTAAAAGTTGCTGAACATACAGGTCTGCAGCTAAGGAGAAATCTTGGCTACACATGCACATGCATGAATTACCATAAAGGAAATGTTAATTGAGCCTTGGAATAACTGAGATTAACTAAGGACACTACCCAGGGTGAAAGAGAGGCAATAGTGTATGACTAAGAATTCTACATATAATGACTGGGTAGAGTGAGATATTCTTGAGAAGGAAATAAAAAGGAGCAGCCATAGAAGTAGAAGAACAACCCATAATCTCAAAACATCTGAGAAAAAATTCCTAAGAATGGTTTCCATGCCCTGGCGGTATACTGGGGAAACAGAGAGACCACCTTATAGCAACGGACTCTATTGATCAACCCTAGCAGTGAACTCTGATGATGTTTTGAGTGCATGAGCCTACCTCACCCTATCCTGTCACTGTCACACATGCAAGACACTCACAGTTCCTTAATCACCTCTGCATTCTTCAGTACCTAACTCCCTGACTCCTTACCAAATGTCTGTTGGGCCAAACACGAAATTGAGACAGAGCTCCACTTCAAGAGAAGAAAACTCATAGCCACATCACAGACATCACAAGTGCTCTCTACTGTGTAAACCTTCAGGGTTCTGAGCCACACCTGCAGAAGCCTCTACTCTCCTCTGTGTCTCCAGTCAGTTAAAGGCCATGGCAGACAAAGCAAAATTAAACACAACTGAACATTTGGATTATCTGCACCACTGCCCCCCTCCATTGGCATGAATAGAAAGTTAACCAAGTTCCTTTATTAAAATTTTTCTTTGCCAGAAATACTGTTAATGGTATTTTTAGTCAGTATGAGCCTGCAGGTTGTATCAGCAGTGTTTATCAGCTTTCTTGGCTGTGCTCAGACTGATGTGACTGACTCCTGTCATCTTAGTAAGAAATGGGAGGAAATATCAAATGAATCTGGAAGGATAGGAGTTGCTTTTCAGCAAAGAATTCACATGTCTGCTATAACTCACAATGGCAGTGTCAACAACAGTAAGGAGGGTTGGACTCACTGAGCTCTGGATAAGAAAGAAAACTAAAGTGTGTGGTGGAGGAGCAAAAGTCATGGGAAGTTCTGATGGATAGAAAGCCACACCGAATAAATGGGAAATAGAGAAATACTGGATTATAGAGGAAGCTGACATCTACATTCAAAAGTGCTCTTTGTGCCCTATGCAATATTGCACAACCAAAGACTTCAGAATTTTGGTTGCAAGCTTAGACTAAGAGTGAAGGTCAATGTGTCAACTTCAACATTTTGGTGAGCTAACGACTGTTTCTATTTAGATTTGGAAAGGATTTGGACCATGCATTTGCATGTCATCTAAAGCTTCATAAGTTCATAAATCATCACAGAGGCTAATTAAGAAACTAGTTTGTAGGCAGCTTTTCTTCCTGCCCAGTGTCTCTCTGCCACTACTGAGCACAGGACCTTAAGTGTCTGCCTTTTTAGCAAGCCTTCTTACCATGTGGCCATCTACTTAGTTCAAATGTTCCCTTTCTCAGAACCAAATCAGTGAACCTAAATGTTAACATTTAAGAGTTCTGATAATTCTTTCATACCAGACGTTACATCTGGAATCAATTAAATAAACTCAGCAACAAAATAGATGAAGAGCAAATTCCATTGTTCTTTCTCCATGACAGCAATCACCACACTAAATATAAGGAATTGTTTTCTTCACTGCCTCTTAAGCAAAATTATAAGCTCTTTGTGGGTAGAGACAGTGTATGTTTACTTCTCAGTTTCTAGATCTTCATTTAGCACCTGGGTCTAGTTGGAACTCAATAGTTAGAAACATTTTTTAACATATGAAAGAGGTAAAGGTCTTTTGTTCAATTAATTTATCTTTCACCTAATTTGGGATAGTCTCATAAATTAAATCTGTAAGGAATCATAAAAGTTATCTAGTTCCAGCCTCTTGATTCACTGAGTATAAAAACCAAAGGCTGTAAAGTTTGACTTGTGTGATCTGAACTTGATGACTTCTTACTGTTTTGGAGGTGACTGACTGCAGCATTCCACCAAACATGCTTTCATCATTCTTCTCAATTGCCACCAGGAGTTCCTGCCAGGTAATGTGTCCCCATGAGACAACATCCACAGTTGGAAGGCATGTACAGTCCTTCCAGCAAAGACCTTCAGAATTCTAGGCCATGACTTTTCTATTAGAGACTTGAAGGTCTCAACAGAATATAAAGGGTTAAGTAACTTGTCAGCACCACCAGTTAGTAGCAGAGACAGCTCTTAGTGACAGAGACAGTACTAAGCCAAATTCCTACCTCCATATCACCTTCTTCCCAAATCTTAGGAATTTATAATATGATTTTGTGCCTTGCCTTCTGCAAAGACTCTCCAGAGTCTATGACCCAGGAATTTGGAAAGAAACTTATACTGACTCATTCACCTACATGAATGTGCCACTAAAGTTCTCTTTTAGTCCTGTAATAAAAATTTCTGCCTGCAGCAGCTGCCATTTATAACATAACTGCTTGTGTGCACCTCAGACCCCATCACCTCATTTTCCTCCAGGATGTCTGGATTGAGATTTTCTGCTTTTCTGTCTGCCTGATGTGCTTGGATTCTTGAACTTCATTTCTATTGTCCTCCACTTTTTGCAAATTGCCATAATTATGTTATTTCAAACATAGCTGGTCTATTCCCCAGCAAGGTATGGGGGTCATCTCAATGACATGAATGCCCAGGAACTAAGAATTTTCAGACTCTGGTTTCAAATGCTAATAATGATTTCTCTCCCACTCCCTCTCACAGGGTAATCTGGTGCTAGGAGTTCTCATCCAATAAGTGGAATTTGTACAGGCATTTAATCTATTATCTAAAGAAATTTAAAGTCTGAAACTATGAGGGGAATGATTTGAGTCTAAATGAGGTAATACTGAAACAAATTGGACCCACAGTCTCAGTTCAGGAGTCCTCCTTCTTCACTGAAGACGCTGTTGCACTCTTTACTATGTTCAGCAGCTCCTGTCCTAAGAGACAACTTACTTTGTGCAGACGTCTTCCTTTTCCTGGAGGTAGCTAAGATTCTCAGGTTGAGTATAGATTTAGGGGCTTAGTAATTCAACTATGATCTGTCTGACGATGATTCTTGTACTACAGTTACATGAATCACTGGTCCAGAGACAGCTGAGTACAAAAGTAAACTCAGGACAAAGAGTATCTATAAATTCAAAATGCCCAAGCAACTGGTAGAATTCTGCAGACTATCTCTACTAACATTGCTATATGATGCAGTGGGTTTGGCTTTTAATTATTCCAATAAAAGATTGATTCATTGTTTGCAATAATTTCTCCAAATATGTAAAAACATTTATTTTGTCAAAAAAGACCCAAAATGGTTAAAGTAGCTGGACTTCATATCAGGGACTCCTTAACTAGTTGATGCAGTACTAGATTAATAAGGTCAATATCAGGTGATCAATTTCCTAGACTTTTCTGTGTTCAGTGATGGAATATTTTAGCTTTCTAGGAGTGAATACCAAAGCTACAAGAAAAGGTAGATATCAGGAGGAAAAATAAGGGAATTTGGAAAAGCAAACTTAGCAGATAACAACATAAACAACTGAAAACATACACAGAGAACTCCTCTGACACCACTGTAAAAGGTCACTTCAAAAGCAAGTTACTTCTCTTCTCATGTCTCACCCTTTCCCCACATAATTAAGAAATTCATGTACACAATCTCCTAGGAGCTTATATGTAACAAGAAAAATGAGACCACATTCATAGATTCATTCAACAAATTTTGATCACCTGTTATGTTCCTAGAAGCAGTAACTATGCTATACTCTGGGGACATGGAGATGAATAGGACAAAGCCTCTAACCTCGTAGTTTTCATTCTGCTGGAAGGAGACGTAAGTAAACCTGCAAACACATGGATAATTTCGATGGTAAAATGTGTGTGAACATAATACAATAAAGCAACGATACAGAAGACGACTATCAGTTAAGGGGAGTGTTCCAACTTTAGCTTAGGATGTAAGGCCAGAGGACATTAAGCTAGACCTGAGAGAATGAGAAGCAAGTGATTCAAGGTAAGGACAAAGCCTAAAATAGGATTAAGCTTGGCATGTTCAGAAGATATGAAAGTGGTGTGGCTGGAGCACAGTGGAAAGGGGGAAACATGTTAGGAGAGAAACAGGAGAGAGAGGCTAAAGCCAAATCAGGCAGGCCCGGAAGACCATGACAAGGAGTCAGCCTCCTGTTCCAAATGCCTGGGGTGTGCTCGCTTCAGCAGCACATACACCAAATGCACACAGGTGCTGCTGGTCAGGGATGGCTGCCATTGCTCCCTCCCTGCTGGTATTCATGTCCTTGAATTATAGTCCCTTCCACACTACGTCAAAATTTATGTGAACAACAGCATGTTTCAGATGTGAAGTATGTGACTTCTGATCTGATAATCATTTCTCAACCAGGACACTATTGATATTTGGGACCAGGTAATTCTTTGTTGTGGGAGGCATTATAGAATATATAGCAGAATCCTTGAACCCTGTGCTAGATGTTAGTAAGTACTCCTCCTTCTGGTTGTAATAAGTTTCTCCAAAGCAGGCTACATACTGGCATACTGACACATTGCCTGGTGTGTGTGTGTGTGTGTGTGTGTGTGTGTGTGTGTGTGTGTGTTAAAATTCCCCAAACCCTAGCTAGGAATTACTGGGTTAGATCATAAAAGACATTGTGGTTACTGCCTTATTCTTCTTTTCTGATTTCTCACTCCTAAGGAAAGACAGCGGCCACATAATAACAAGGAATTAACTCCAGAGAGAGGCCCTATGCTACAGACCAGAGATGGCTATCTGCAGCTAAGTGAGTGCCACCTCAGAAGCAGATCCTCACTCCACATCGAGCCCTGACTGGCTAACACCTTGACTGCAACTCTGAGATATCCTGAACCAGGACCACCCAGCTGGGTCTCTCAAAAACTCTTGATGCATACTGTGAGATGATATTTTCATGTTATTTTAAGCTAATTTCTGGATGATATTTTATTCAGCAATAGATACCTAGTAAAGAGGATTTAAGAACAAAAATGAACTCATCTGATCTCACTGGTTGCTTGTGTGGGAAACATTGATGAGGAGGCAAAGGCAAAAGTTGGGAATACAGATGAAAGACTATCATCACAAGCTGAGCAAGAGATTATAGTGGCCTAAACTAAAACTGTAGTAATGGTTAGAGTCACTGATAGTTTTTATAGTTCCATTGTGAAAATTAGAAAGAGGCACCTAGCACTCAAGGGATCTTAATTACAATCTTTAGAAGGTTGTTGTAATGGTCTGGTTTTTTTTGAGAAGAGGAAACATTTAGGACACCTGATGAAAATAATTTTTTTACAAAAACATAAAGCTATAGTGTCTACCATGTTAGTGGGAATGTCCTTATGCTGTATATGACCTGCACAATCACATATGAAGTCTCTACTAGTGGTTTTACAGAAAAGTTCTCAGAGTAGAGAATTTTGGATATGTTGTTGGATTCAGTACTGAATATGAAGAAAAGATAACTACTAAGTTGGAAACTGAGTAATTTGTTCATTGAAGATGCTATTTAAGGAAATGAAGAAAACAGTAGGATCAGTGGAGTTAAAGGAAAACAAACAATTGTCTTTCATCAACATTAAGTTTGAGACCTAGCAAATACCCAAGTCATGATGTTGAATAGGAACTGAATTTATGAACTTGGATCTCAGAGGAGAGGACTTGGCGAGATATCTAGGAAATACATGTTGATAAGAAAGAGAAGATGCTAAACAACTGAATGAGCCCTAAAATGCTCTGACATTTAAAGACTGGAGAGAAGAGGAATGAGTAAAGGAAAATAAGAGGTTGTGATCACATGAAAGTAGAAAGAAAAACAGGGGATGGTGGGGGTCTAAAAAGTTAAACTAACCACAATGTCCATAAGAGGATGGAGTAGTCAGTGGAGATATTATC
The DNA here is from genome assembly GCA_004363535.1 of Dasyprocta punctata. Lineage (NCBI taxonomy): Eukaryota > Metazoa > Chordata > Mammalia > Rodentia > Dasyproctidae > Dasyprocta > Dasyprocta punctata. The sequence continues at coordinate 73,315 of RJWM01000562.1, read as the reverse complement.
AGACCCAGGCACATACAATGATCAAGGAAAGCAGGGATTTGTGAATCAGACACAAAATAATTCCTAAATAATAAACAAATCACAGCAAACATGCATGTCCATGCTGGGCTTTTTACATACCAGACACTGTTACACTATTATAAGACTTTTACATAAATTAGCTCATTTAGTCTTCACCAGAACTCTATAAACTAGAAATCTACTTCAGGATGAAAGAACTAAGACCCAGAGAGGCTAAATAATCTGCTGACAGTGACATTAGTGAAATGTAGTAAAGCAAGGATTTAGACCCAGGAATCAGGCTTCAGAGCAAATTCTCCTAATTTCTATGCCATGTCACCAATAGTGAATGAAATAATTTTTTTAATTATTTGGCTTTGAAATACATTAAATTATTGGTTGACTTCTAAATATTATTTAAACCAAGTTGTAAATGCTTTTGCTTTCATCGACTTCACTCCATCTTGGTACCATAATGAAGTCAACCAGGAAGAGATGGGGCAATGGGAGGAATTAAACCTTACATTAAAATGGAGCCATGCATGATGCATAAAAGCAATCTCATTGTTTTAGCAACCAAGTAGACTGTAGCTCAATGACAACATCAAAGGTTAGGCCCATTTGTTTTAAATCTTTATAGAGGAATCCATTCTCAGAGCCTCAAAGGTTCTTCCAATTCTCATTTTTCACTTTCTCTCAGCTAAGCAATTTAGTTCCTTCCCTAGGCTTGTAGATATCTTTTGTGTCCCATCTCATACCATCTCAGCTCATCCTTTTAGCACTTGTTCTTACTATAGCAGCCAGCTGCAGGTACATATAACCTGACAATGCCTGGCCTCAGTTGTATCCTGGTCTCTTTCTTTCTGCCAGGATCTGCTCTGCATCACCATGGAAGAAGACTGTGGAAACACACTCAGCTGCAATAGCATGTGTATAGATCCAGAAGTACAAGATAATTACCATCCTACCATGGATCTTTGACCAGTAAGGGACAGCAGCTGGCAGGTAAATAGTCCTCTCTTTAGAAGGCCCACGGAGCATACTACATAATTCCTCAGAGCTCCCCTGAATGATTGAGGACTACTTGCCTACACCAATGTCCTCTAAGCATACCTTGAGGCTGCCTTTCTCCTTTCCTGTTTCAGTTCTCAGACCTTCACTTCTGTTCCTGGGGGGCATTTCTAAACATAAATTGCATTCTTGAAGCTCTTATTTTTTGGATGATCCACATTAGGGCCATTCCAGTCACATGGTCAATGGATTAACAAGACAGTATGTGATAAAGTGTTTCCTGAGAGAGACATGATCACTACCTATACCCCCAAGATTTATAAACAGGTGTGTGGTTGAGCACTAGTTCTAAGCTTGCCTTGTGTAAACTTAAGTACAAAACAGCCCATGACTCAGTTTTCATATCTATAAATTGTGAAGGGCAAGAATATTACCCTATCAGGTTTTATGAGATAATGAATACGTTAATAAAGAATGAATAGGTATAGACTTGGTAATCAAATGTTAATGATGTGTTTGTGCAAGCATGCATGTATATAAGTGTTCTCCTTTGTTAAAACAAACCAAACAGAACCTTTTAATGTCCCTAAGCCACAAGAAAATTATTCCACAATACTTTTATGCAATGATAGCTGCTCATCATATGCAATTATTTAGATTACATGAAATAAAATTTAACAGAATTAAAAATTCCATTTCTTAACCATGTCTCAAGTATTTAAAACCTACATGTGACCAATGGTTACTATACCACAGGACAGTGCAGCTATAGAAAATTTCCAACATCATAGATGGGTCAGCTAGACAGCGCTGTTGTTAAATATTCTAATTGCAAATAAATGTAACGTCCTTATCTAAAGAGACACAGAGGATAGCGGATGCCACATCTTGAATTCCCTACAACTGTATCCATTATCCAGATATCCAAGAATTTTTCTTCGGGAGAAAACTAGGAGTTCAGGCCCATCTTGATGGTGCCATGGTTTCTGGGGCTGATATCTCTAGGCCTCTGCCAATACAAGTTTCAAAGCATATGGCTTCACTAGGGCAGACCCCACTCCCCAAAACGACAGAATGCTGCTTTCTCACCTGCTAGTGGGCACAGTGGAAACTGGGCACTAATAAAAAAAGGGATCAAGTTTGTCCACATAGAGAGCCACAGCCAGTCACCAAACACCCGTTCAAGAATGCTGCCAGCTTCCTGACCACACCACCCTCTGGACTGGACTCCTAATCAAGGTTGAGATCGTCTACATACAGGCAAATTGTCTCAAAATACACAGCACAGGATGACACAGAGAAGACAGAGATTTAGGAGTGGAAAGTCTTTTAGGCCTCAATGCTAGTCCTTCCCAAATTTTTGGAGATCAGTATAATTTTCCACTGGGGGTGTTACAGGTGCATCCATACTTCTACTGACCCATGCATAACCTGCTGGCTAAGATTCTGGCAGAGATGGATGTGAAGATTATGAAGTAGGCTGTTTGTTTTTGAGGACTCACTTGGTGGCTGCCCACAAAGCATTCAATGCTCCTGTGTAGGCCAGTTCTCCTGTTTGCAGGGCCAAACTTGAGCCTACACTCACTCAAAAGGTTAAGGGATTCGATGTGTGTTTCTGCCCTGAGGTTCCCCACCATCAAAAGTTATCAATGTGTCTGAGTAATGCAAAAATGGGTAAAGATGTTGTCCCCATGAGGTCCCAAGTTAACAAAATATTCCTTAGATGTGAAGGTCTTAACTCAATACTTCCCCAAGAGGAAATCTATTTGTTGATCTGAAAGTCATTAATCCTCATCAGCAATGTTTCCTGTTTTTACAACAGCCTCTACCTCCCACCCTAAGTACAAAGAGTAATCATCATGGAGCTTGAGGAAATTGAAAAACACCTCTCTGTGTGTCGATCCTTGCCTTAATCCACCCTTCAACAAACCTCACCGAACCATACACTGCCCCTGACACCCACAGCAGAAGTGGGATTGGAGCTGAATTTGGTAAACATTCAGGAGCTTCCTTGTACCTCTCCTCATGGTTCACATGCTACACTTTTGATTCATGACACTCTCTTAGATGTGGTATGCCCTTTTTCCACCCCTTCTGAGCTGTCTGTGACCATCTAGCTTCTCAATCCCTGGCTTTGAAAAAATGTGCCTCAATCGGTTCCCAAACTGACATCCCACCTGAATTACTGAGACCTAGAAAAAAAGGCTCAAAGTAAAATCTGGAAAAAGTGGCACATCAAACAGTGCAAAATATATTGGGGGGCATAGGATAGATTTTACAGTATCTCTTATAATACACCACCAATACATAAACCTATTATATAATTTAAAAGTTTTTGAGCCACAAGGCCTGGAAGCAAACTATGGCCACATCACATCGTAAGTGTGGAGCTTACATAAATTATTTACCATCCTTACACCTCACTTCCTCAGCTGTGAAGTGTGACCATTATATCATCTTCATGATAGGATTTTTAGCAGATTAAAAATAGAAGAGAGTGTAAAAAACATTTAACCTCATCTTTGCTATAACCAATGATAAATGACAATGGTACTACTTTATCAATATATTTAGCATAATTATCCGTTTAATAATTACCAGGCCCCTAGATAACTGATTATTATTAGAAGTCACATGGATAGATGCAAGAAAGCCAAGATCTGTGCCACTATAAGAATAAACTCTGCCTTCTTGACCTCAGAATTGCTCAGCTTCCAGGACCTCTCACTACACAGAGAAATGATTAGACTCAAGTGCCTGTTTATTGTGTCACTTTCCTATCCTATTTTTCTGACTTTTCCTTAAAAAGAAAAAGATGCTTATTTAATCTAGTCATGAGAAATTTTCCTTTGTTACTCACAGAACTGAGAAGTATAAAGAATGTGTTCATTTACAAAACCAGGTGAAATGGCTCATTTTCCCTTAATTTTCACCACATGTTTAAGGTGATGTTTTCATGAACACAACAAAAAGAATAAGCAGAAGTATGAGTCACTATTTTCTCAAACAGATTTTTGCAGTGACATTTTGAAACGAGATAGAAATTATTTCTCAGCGAAAAGAATTCATCTTCACACACAAACAAAAGAAAGAAAAAACCACAAAAGTGACATTTTTCTTCCCTAGAGAACATTGTTTTTTCTGAGACCTGCCTTTCACCTCCACAGTCAGCTCTAGGTGTTAATAGAAAATGCTTTGGTGTGTCTAACTCCTGCAAGCCATAAATCATTTCCAATCCCCACAGAAATGAAAATTAACATCCTGAATTTATGGGGTCAGCATTCATCTACAAAACCAGGTCTTGCATTTGAATATAAATATTTTTGGATGAAAAGCCAGGCTCGATGAAGAAAATCCCAAACTTTTCACGTGCTATTTATCTCTGCCCCTCTGACTCAACCTTTAAAAACAAGCATATGCACAACAATTCAAGACTCTTTGCACTAGTTCAAAGAACTACTGGTACCACAGCAATCAAACAGCAAAGTAACTTGCTCCAACAAATCCGTTTCAAATGGCCAGCTGTAGCAATTCATAGGTGTATCTTTCATCCTTCCATTTATGCCAGAGGTATGTGAGCCATAAATAATCATTTGAGGGTGAGGGACAAAGGACAGTCAAAGAAAGTAGTCATTCCAAATAAAAAAAACTTTAGACCACTTCAACACCCATGGCAAACAAATGAAAATGAACCTTTTTTGGCCTTTGCAGCCAGTGAGTGGACATGCCATTCCTCACCTGATAGTAAGGACGTTGATATTTTTCCACCTGAGTGTGGAGGATATGAAAGCCATGATAAAGACAAATACTTCTATTTTCTCAGATTATATAATTATCAAGTCTGGAATCCCACAGTAGGGAGAGATTTCAGGGACAGTTTGCCCAGATTTGGTCTCTGACACTGTTTAAATTACTGCCTCGTTCATTGATCACTTACAAAGAAGGTCAATGACTAATTGGCCTTGAAGGTATCATTTGTCTTGCCCCTTAAAATAATTAGTGATATCGTCAGGGAGGCCAGTGCCTCTTCTCCGACAGCAAAGCCAATCCTAGCAGATAGGTGATTACTGGAAAAAATGGGTGTGTTTTTTGCACAGTCTGGTCAATTACATAGTCTTACTATTACTCTAACCTTGTGAAGAGCATTGAGGTACCTATGACTGGACTCTCCAAATAAAATTCATGACAGCTCCAGTCAGAATGACTATCAGTAAGAACACATATAACAGTAAATACTATGAGGATGCAGGGAAAAAAGAATCATTCTACACTGCTTAAGAGGGTGTAAACTAGTAGTGCCAATATGGAAATCATTGTGCAGTGTCCTCAAAAAATTAAAAATAGAGCTACTATATGACCCTGAATTATAACACCTTGATAAAACCCACAGGAATTAAAGCCAGCATACTATGCAGACACCTGTATACACATGTTTATTGTGGTACATTACAACAGCCAAAACAAGCAACTAGCCTAGTTGTCTACCAACAAATGAAAGGATAAAGAAAATGTGGTTTATATATACAATGGAGTATTGGCCATAAAGAAAAATGAAATTTTGTCATTTGCAAGAAAAGCCAGACTCAGAAAGATAAGTATCACCTATTTTCCCTAACATGTAGAATCTAAAAGAATGACATAAAAATAGTAGTGAAGACATTAATAGAAAAGAGGAAGGCAATAAGGGGGACAGAAAGGAGATGCAAGGGAGGGCAACAGTGTGGGTATGACCCTAATGTACACATTGAAACCCAGTATTTTATAGAATTAATAGGCACTGATAAATAGATTAATCATTTTTAAAAGTGTATGATACAAAAAATGGATGATACATTAAATTTAGGGGTTTTTTGCTTTTTTTTTTTTTTTTTTTTTTTTTACTTTTAGTAGTACATGTCTATGGAACATAATGAATATATTCACTGTAGGAAATTGGTACATATGCACGTCTGTAAGGAAATTGGTACATGTATATAACATATTTAAATTATATTTTCCCCTTCCCTCTGCCCTCTTTTATTTCTCCATCATCAGATTCATTTATTTATTTTGTAATACCTTATAAAGTTAATTATCATATATATAGAGAGAGATTGAAAACCAGACTAGTAGGTTAAACAACATATAAACCATATAAGACAATTGTACTAAGTCAAGAACTAAGTCAAGGTGCTCTCAGATACATTGTCTGCATTGGATTACAATACCTTATTTCCCTCTCTCTCTCTCACCATATATATGGAGCGTTTTTAACATAACAGAAATCATGTGATATTTAAGCTTGTGTGTCTGAGTTGTTAATGTTACATGATATGCTGCCTCACCATATGCACAAAAGCTATAGGTCCACCTGATCATGGGCTGACAACTCCAAAAGTGTAAGTCAAAAGACATGTTTTCCCCTTTTAAATTGATTGTCTCAGGCATTTTGTTATAGCTACAGAAAGCTAAGACACAAAGCAAATTTGAATTTCAGATAAACCTCAAAATATTTTCAGTATAATTATAGCCAAATACAGTGTTGGACAAACTTACACTAAAAAATCATTGTTGATTTTCCAAGATTCACATTTAACAGGTGTCCACAATTTGGAGTTTCCAATCCATGGTAAGATGGACCTACAGCTTTTGGGTATGTGGTGAGGCAGCCAGCATACCACAGCAGGGATTATATAGTGGTACAAACTGTTAACCTCATGCAATGCAAGAAGCAAAAAGGAGAAGAGTCTGAGGCCTCAATATCCCCTCAAGTGCATGGCCCCAGTGATCAGAAGACCGCCCACTAGGGCCCACCTCTTCAAGGTTCTACCACCTCCCAATAGAGCCACAGGCTGGAAACCAAGTCTTTAACACATGAGCCTTGGGCAACATTTCAGATCCAAACAATAGCAACCTGGGTGCCCTGTATTTTTACTTACTTGCCAAGTTTAGCAGTCTTATTTGGAACTACCCATCAAGGTAGATTAAATTTTTGTTTAAATATATTTATGCCCAACTCTTCCCCCATCTTTAATTATATCCCTTCTTCATCAAAAGTTGATCATAGCCATATAATTTGCTTTTTGACCCTTCAGATGGGTTAACTGCTTCCCACTATGTATTTGGCGTGGTCATGTAAATTACTCTAGCCAGTCCGATGTTAGCAAATGTAACACAAGCAGAAGCTTGAATAGAGTTCACAGAATTGGGCTTGAATTCTTGCATTTCTCCCATTACAATGTTCGCAAAGTGGCTTGGACCCCAGGGTGAACATGTATTGGATAGCCCTGAGCCCAATCTACTGTGAGGATCTGAGCCCTGTCAGATGTACTGTTTGATGCAGATCCCAGCCACCTCTAGCCTACACTGGCCAACTTCAAGTCAAACTATAGTGTTGTATTAGGCACTGAAGTTTTGGAGCTGTTGGTTATGTAGCAGTAGTATAACAGTAGCTAACAAAGATATTATCAAATTGGTTTCAAAATATGAAAAAACATTTCTTCAAATGACTCAATATAGCCAAAACTTTCTCCTCAGTCTTTATCAACTATAAATATGCTAATCTTAAAATATTGAAGGAGATCTGCTAGGACTCTTCTTGCAAAGTATTGTACTGTGACTCAGAATAAGTTAAGTTAAAATTCCAACTCTGCTGTCTACATACTATGTAATTGTGGGTAAGCAGAAGAATGTCCTGAATGTTTTTCCCTAGCTGTGACATGGAGATAATTTCTATCCATCTGCTCACTAAAGTTAAAATGACAAACCAATGAGCCAATGTGTCAAGAGTGCTTTGGTAAATTGTAAAGTTCTGGATAAATATATGTGCAGAGCATTTAAAAATATGCCTTGCATACAGAAAGTACCGTCTTAGTGTTTTCTAAATAAACAAGTATATTCATACATGCAGAAATATATGCACATACACTCATACATCTCCTTGAACAATCTCATTTCAACATTTTTTAGCACACGCATTATGCTAAGCACAGTAAATAAATATTACGAAAGGAGAAAGTTAAGGGAACTAAGAAGAGGGGTTTAGAATTCAGATACAAGGTCAGGAAAAGGTTTCCAGAAAAAGAAAATGATGTGAGATATTGTTATTGCATGCCACATCAAGTTATATCAATCTCACTCACAATATACATGTGTACTGCACAAGCAATGCCAAGGAATACCTTTGACAGAATCTGAAACTCTCATTTAGAGAATGACAACCCCTTAGTCATTCTACTGTAGATAGCTATACCTTCCCAGCATGAACATAAATGAATTGATGGGGGAGATGGAAGTGGAGAGACACACACAAAACCCCTTGAAACTCGATAAATCAACCTGACTGCAACTGTCATTTAAAGAAAACTGGATTTTATTTTATTTTATTTTATTTTATTTTGTTTAGATTTTGATTGGATGCAGCTCATTTTTCATACAAAAGATCTGGACTTTTCAATTTATATACTCTTTGATAAAGTTCAAAAGTATGTTTTTATCTCCTAAAGGAAAGAATCATTAATATGTTTTTCAATAAAAATCTATTTATATAACTATTGGCATTTTAAACAGAGCTCAAAGCTACATTATAGAATACCAGATCTGCATTTTAAAGTGTGACTAAAGATATGAAAAATTCCAATGTGGAAATTTAATCATTAATAGAATTATTAATGGTCTCAGTGAAGGGAAAAACATCATGATGAATAAATTAGTAGGAAATAAAGAAAATGGAAGAAAGGAAAAGGGTTAGAAATGACAACAGTAGTATAGAGAATCAACTAATAAACCTTTTTGAGAAACTTATGTATGCTGATTGCCAAACCTTCCTACCTAAATAAAAGCTGGTTGCTGTCCTCAAGAAGTTCCCAGTGTCATCTGGGAGATGACAAATAGATGGATGATTCTGATATAATAATAGAAACTTAAAATCACATGGAAACACACTGACACAATACTGAAGAACTGTGCAGAGGAGGGGGGTTATAGCGGGTCCATTCTGTCAAATACAGCACCAGGAGGTACAGGAGGGTTCTAAGCAGAGCATGGTTTTATCTGTGGTGTGAAATCTGGACCAGCAGCAAGAGAGGACAGAAGGAGACACTGGTTAGAGGCTGACTAGCAGTGAATTTGTTAAGACCCTCTTTCCCAAGAGAATCCCTTTTTGCTTTGGTATAAAATAAAGCTTAACTTTCCAGATAGGTTAATCCTACTTTTTTTATTTGTTCTGCCACCTTTCTCACACTCAGTGATCTTCAGCTGATATTAAGTAGTATTTGTCATTTAAATTCTTCTCTCAGAATGTAATTTGCTTGGCTTTAGCATCAACAATCACTCTAGGAAATTTGCTCCACTTTGCCAAGATGAAAGGCATAAAAAAATCAAAACAAAACAAACAAAAAAGCAGGAGTAATTCAAGGCTGACCTTTGTGTTTCCAGGGAAGCCAGGATGCTTTACAGAAAGAACACAGAATAGGGATGCAAAAGGCGAAAGTCTGGGTTCAAGCACAGGTGACTGCTCGTGGGCTGTGCAGCTGAGATGAGCCATTTATGCTCTCTCACCATCACCAGCTGGCTACCCGAGTAATTTCCAGGTTGGGTAAAATATCTGTAAGCTTTTCAAGTTCTCAAATTCATTGTTTCTTAGACGACAAAACTAGTATTCTTATACTTCATCCCAGGTCATGTACAATACTAAGTATTTTATGTGTTTTACTTCATTTGTGCTTACCTTCGTGACGCACTTCATAATATTCTCTGCACAGATGAGCAAACTGGAACCCACAGATCTTGTGTCAGAATCATAAGTGGTGGAATCATGTATAGAACTCAAACCTAGATGACCACAAAGCCACAGTCTGTGGTTTTAAAATTGTCTTTTCATGGTATTTTAAACATGTATGATTAGTGCAGAAATTTTGTAAATAGTACATGCAATAAAAATTAAGAATCATACTCCACTATCTAGTATCTGCACCTAGATCTGTAAGAGTACATTTTTTATAATTTCCTCTTTGTCTAACCCAGAAAACATTTTGTCTTTCTTTTTTACCATATCAAATATACATTCATGGTTGATATCTAACTGCTCATATAGTCTTATAACCCATTGTACTTACTATTGTTAGGAGCATTTCTTTGTTAAAATTCTTTGCAAATATGTTGTCAGTGTACTGATGCTTCAACTACTCTCCTTTATTAGATATCTAAGATGTATTTTCATGGAGCTTTGTTTTTTAATATAAATAATACTGTGTCAAACATCTTTCAGATTGATTTTGGAAAGATGATTTACAAAAGGTATAAATATATTCATGGTTCTGTTATAGATTATCAATATCTTTGCCATTAAAAAATGTTTAAGCAATTCATCCTCCCACAGGCATTCTATTAAAGTGTCTAGTGCATGCAGTCTTGCTGGCATCACATTTCAAAATCTTTAAACATTACAATTCCAAGCACCCTATTTGTTTTTCTACTGTCTTGGACTGAAGAATTTTTGTTAGTGACTTGATTTCCTCTTCAATGAATGAGCTGTCTTCTTCTTAACTGGGATCTCAGCATTTTATCAAGGGATGTGGTCATTTGATATACGAACATCTTCCACCTGATGTCTTTCACTTTAATCTAATGATATCTCTTTGTAAAACATTCCCAGCATAAAAATTCCATGTTCTGTTTTTCTCATTGGAGAACATGAATGTAACTATGTGTACCTGACACATAATTGTACCTGAAAAATTGGCACAATTTTGTAAAATCAGTCATCTTGACTAACACTCAACTGACCCAAACTGATGACAACAGGCTTCAATGCAAGTGAAAAACTTTGATCATTATGGTTTTCGGGACTCTCCTGTGAGTAAATATCTCTGGCACCTAGGCTGTAACACTGCCTGTGGACTCCAGTGACTCCAAGGAAGAGGCTGACCACCTTCACAGCAGGAAATTGGATACCCAGGTTAATGCCTCCCACCCCCAAAAATTGGTCACAGTTGTTGTAATGGCAGAAGTCTCCATTCTACTTACACAATAAAGTCCATTTACTGGTCCTGATTTTGTGTTTGTAAGACCATTAATCTTTTTCTTACTATCAAGATAAGACCTGACTGCTACTCATTCTTTTATTTGTCAATTCTTTCAAGTGAGTACTTACTGAACATTTGTTATTTTCCATGCACTGTACTTATTAATGAAGATAAAATAGTAAGTAAAAGCCTTGACCCCTGACCTCAGAGATGTTGCTAAAAAGAAAAGACATCAACCGTGTAGTCACACAAAAAAAGGTGGCTAAAGCCTGTACTATGAAACAACATCAAGAGATAAAATTAGACAGGTAGACTTGAGTGGAACATAAGGGGACTTAAACAATAAGAAGCCACTGAATGTCCTAACCAGATTTAGACTTTGAGAAAATATTCCTGGCTGTTGGATGGAGAACAAATTTGGGAATGGGGAAAAATGCAGCATTTGCTCCAGGAAAAGTAAGGAGATTAGCTTCTACTAGGATAGACGCAGAGACGGAGATGAAATTAGAGCTTCTTTTTCCAAGGTTCTTATTTCTTCTTTGTCTCCATGCTTCTTCTTACTTACCTGCATTGCTTAACCAGGTCTCTGACACTATACCAGGTCTCTGAGAAAAGAAAATGCACTGAAAGGGAGAGAAAGAGGGACCCACCACAAATGTATTTTGGATGCCACTTGAAGGACAAAAACCAATTGACTTGCCTTTTCTTTTTAAGTGAGTCTGGTGGTAAGAAAACATATTCAACGCATTAAAGCCAAAAAATTTCCACTTTCTTCCCAGAGCTAGTCAAGTCAACCTCTCTTTATCTGTAAAGAAAGAAAAAATCGAAGCAAGTTTCTCCTCCAGATAGAAAAGTAACATCATGCTAAAGATTCATGCTGTCATTCTAAAATTTTTTTGGGAGTCTCTTAAAACGTGTTCATTAGTTCATAACAGGTGTTTGTTAAGAAGTCTCCTATGTACCTGGCACTTTTCCAAGAGCTGGAAATGTAGTGATGAATGAGACAGACAAGATTTACACCCAGAGAGAACTTTTACTCTAGTGAGGAAGACACACATATGTGCAATGGACAAATCAATACAATAATATGTTTATATTCATAATTTCAGGTGGTGATAAGTATGGAAGATACAGCTGTATGATCCGGTGATGGAAAGAACTGCTTTCGACAGAGAGGCCAGAGAAAGCCTCTTGAGGTGACATTTGAGCTAGGTAAGCCTTAGGCTTTTTGAGGGAATAAGGTGATAAAGATCTTGAAAAGCAGAATTTTAAAGAGACAGAGAAAGTGAAGAGCTTTTAATTATCAGGCTGTGTTGACAGTTGTAACAAACAGTCCCAAAATTTCAGTGACATAAAACAATAAATGTATTTTTCTCACCTAGATCAGATTAAAGTTCAATGCAGGCCTCAGGGCAATGGGAGGTGGCATCCTGGTCTACATAATCACTCAGATCTCAAAATCCTTCCAAAATATGGATTCATCATATGTAAGGCTTCACCCTCTTTTGAATTCAAATAGGAGAAAGAGTGAATGAAACAGAACAGAACAGAACAGAACAGAACAGAACAGAACAGAAGAAGAAAGGGAAGAGGAGGAGAAAAAGAGAGATGAGAGAGGTGAGAGAAGAGATGAGAGAGACAGAGAGAGGAAGGCAAAAAGAAGGAAAATTTTAAAAAGTGAACTTGTCCATGGTTGGCTTTACGGACCAGACCTGGAAATGATGTACTGTGCATCATTTCTCCTCTCCCTCTACTGGCCACTACTCAGATAGTCACCTGTAAAGGAGGCCAGGAAACATGTATGTGACCAGAACTAAATGAGAGATAGGTAAATGAACAAGTCAGTGTTTGTCCCAAAATTGAAACAATCTTGATATATGATATGTGCCCTGGTTATGAAAAGTAGATAAAGTTATTCTAATTGTCAATAAGGTAGCAATTATACTTGGAGTGATTCATACTTGGTGATCACTGTAACTGAATTATAGATTGGAGAAAACACTGGAGATTATAGAAAATGGAACCCAAAATTGTTTAAGAAGCATCTATATAGTTCCAGATAGTGGGATACATCAAGGTCCTAGCAGTGGAGCTAAGTGAAGAGGTGGTCAGATTTTGAATAAATACTAAAAGTATCACTGACACAACTTACCCAATGACTGGATATAAGGTTTGAAGTCATCAAAGATAACTCTTTAGCTTTAGACTGTGCCCAAAGAAGAAAATGGCAAAATTTCCTCAGATTTCCTTAGATGAGATAGATAGCATAAGTCAGGTAGAGAAGCTCCAAGGTTGGTAGGTTGGTGAAGGAAATATAAGTCACTCTACTGCAACCATCATTTCTGAAAAAAAAAAAAAGATTTTCATCATTGCAGAGAGAGGCTCATAAAGATGGGGCAGAATGTATGTATAGATAAAAGTGCTGCCATGAAGTCAGAAGAAAAAAGGGATGTTAGGAAGCTGTAGTAGGACTGTCAGGAAGAGCAGCATACACAGCTGAAAAGTATGTAATGGAATTCTCTCCAGCAGTGCACAGCAGCATGTGTGCTGGCCAAGTGGGAGGACAGCTGTGTTTTATCAGGTCAAGTTGCAATCAGATGACTTTCATGGAGACCATGAACAAAGAAGGATGGGTATTGTGTAAGGAATCTAACCTACAAAAGTGAGGTCTGGTCTTTGTCTTGTCTCCTGAGTGATAACCTCTATTGGAATTTCCTCAGATAGGAGAGTCCTTTATCTTCATAGTAAACTCCTCACACTACATCTGATAGTTTATGTGAACAATATGTTTCATGGTGGAACTAGCCATACCTGATAGATGAGTGCAGACCGATCACTTCAAAACCTAGCCATGCGTTTACAGTGGGACGTTGCTTCATCTAGTATCTATCAACCTCAAGACTGAGTTCAATTATGTGGGCAATCAATCAAGTAATCACAAAAATGAAACTCCAATAAAAGCTCTACACACTAAAGCTTGGATAAGCTTCCTGAATTGGAAGTAATTCATATGTAATTGTCACACATCAGTCCTGGGAGAGTTTTGTTCAGTTTTGTATTTGGAATCTTCCTGGACCTTGCCCTCTTTCCTTGGCTAATTTTAGTAAATCCTTTACCTGAAATAAGCATACCATGAATATAATAGTTTTTTATTCTTCCTACCAATTTATCAAAACTGAGGATAGTTTGGGCCACCCTTATTATGGTTTGAATTTTTCCCCTCTCTCAAATTCATATGTTGAACTCCTAATTCCCAGTATCTCAGAATGTTTCCTTATTTGGGAAAGGGTTATGGCAGATGTAATTAGTCAGATTAAAGTAAGGTAATACTAGTGGAGGGTGTCTAATCTGATAGACTTGTGTCTTTATTAAAAACAAGAAATTTGGAGACAGACATACACACAAGAGAAACAGTATGAGCAGATGAAAGCAGAGATTGGGTTGATGCATCTGGAACACCAAAAGTTACCAGTAACTACTAGAAGTAAACCACTAGAAGCATGGAACGGATTATTTCTCAAAGTCCTCAAAAGGAACCAACCCTGTCAATACCTTACTCTCAAAGTTCTACCCTTTAGTGTTATAAACCAATGAATTTCTTTTGTTTGAGCCATGCAATCTAAGGGGATCTGTTATAGTAGCCCCCACTTCTCAAAACAACCTTGAATCTCCTATCGGGAGTACTTGGCAGATTTAGCAGTCTGGGGGATTGTGCCATTGACCTCACAATTTAACTAACTTTAGTAGATATCAAAGATGGACACAGAGGGATATGAATAGTGACAAAATAGGTTGAGGGCCCTGGTATGGTTAAAGAATTGTTGCACTTGGAATGTTAAAAGAAGATGGGAAGTTGGGTTAGTGATTAGAGTTGCTTGCCATAGATATTCTGGAAGCAGAGCAGTTATTGGTGACTATAAACACTAACATAAAACAAGAAGGAAGAAGGGCTAAAGTGGAGTGGAGGAAACCATCATGTGAGGTAAAGAGATAAAGGAACCAAAACAACATGTTGAATGGGATCATCTAGGATAGTGGTCTTAGTTACTTTTCTCATTGCTGAGACAAAATACGTGATACCTAAAGTTAAAGTAGGATATGTTTACTGTAGCTCACAGTTTGTAGAGATTGCAACTCATAGCTGGCTGACTCCAAGGTAGGGTGGCACGGCAGAGGGGCATCACAGAGAAGAAACAGTTCATGGCAAGCAAAAGTCAGCAAAAGCAGCAAGTGATGGCAGAAGCCCTCTTTCTGTCTCTTATATACTCTATTCAGGCTATATTAGAGCAGGTAGCACTACACCCAGGATGGGCCTCCCCATTATCCACACCCAGAACTATGCCAAATCAGTGAATTAATTTATTAATCACACACCCTCAATCCCAGCATCACCCACTTAATCCCAGCATCATGCACTCTAGATTCAGCCACCTCTGAAAAGCCCCAGATGTGCCCAAATGAGGCTGTGGCAGGACATCTAAACACAAGCCGAAACAGATGCAAGTGTTGAAGACCCAATAATGATTACAGGAGCAGGGATGATGAAGGGAAAAGCCAGGCACTACAGACCTTAGGGAATGAGAAGAGTGATTCAGTTGTCAATACGTGAAATCCAGAAGGAAGGGCCATGGGTAGTAATATCAGATGACCCAGACTTCAATGGAGTTGAAGCAAGGATGGAAGGAAGAATAAAACAGTGAGAGTGTCAATTGGGAGGGGCCAAGGAAAATATCCCCCACCCAAGTCTTACACAGAAGAAGCTCTAACTTGCAATAAATTGTGTATTTTTTTAATCAAGCATATACCCTGAAGATCAGGGATAATCTAAATGCTATTTTCAAAATTTCCATCTGTCCTAAATATAAAGGCTACTTAGGAAATTGAAACACCCAAGTCATAAAATAGCAAACTAAAACCACATTCTACTTAACTAGAAAGCAAAAAAACATTGGATATGAATTCTCTTCTCTGTGACTCCATACATAACACTTTGCTTAGTCTATTTAAATTGCTATAACAAAATACCTTAGTGTGGGAAATTTATAAACAATAGAAATTCATTCTGCACAGCTCTGGAAGCTGGGAATTCCAAGAGCAAAGCACCAGCAGATTTAGTGGCTGATGAAGACCCATTCATTCTATGTGGGACCTTCTATGTGTCCTCACTTGACTCCAGGGACTAGAGTGCTCCCTCCAACCTCTCTTATAAAAGCATTAATCCCATTAATGAATGAGGAACCCTCACAATTTAATCACACCCCCAAAGGCCTTATCTCTTAATACTATCACCCGAGGGGTAAACTCCAACATAGAATTTTGGGAGAATATCAATGGTCAAACCATAGCAACACCTTTACAATGCATCAGCTGCTTTTTAAGAATTATACTTTCCTGTCTCATTGACATTAGGGTTGGTCAATATACAAACACAAATTATATGCTTTATGTCCCAAAAGTTTTAGAATCCAGTATAATCACCTTGTCCTCATCTCCTTCTGCCATAAGACCAGCAATGTTCCAGATAGTTGCATCCCCATCAGTACGACTCCCAGAGTAAGACAAGATAAACAGGGACTCAGCCAAATGCAAATGATGATCATCATGAGTGTAAAACAAAATAGGTATTGGCTGTTGAAAAGCCTTAAATTCTTTGGGTCATTTTTTACTGCCACAGAATATAGCTTATCCTAACCAGCACAGAGAATCCAGTATTACTTGAGGGTTTAAATTCGAGTAGTAGGTAGATGGAAATGTCATTCACTGGCAAGCAAATATAGGAGAAGGAAATGTATTGCCCTCTATTTCAGTTTCTCCCAGCTGCCATCCAACCTGTGCCTCCTGAAAACCACTTCCAACTTTCTTCACAGATATTCATTCTGAGAATGAGCTTTTTGGTAACACTCTTTCAGGCTAAAAGGAGCCTCAAGATTTTCCCCTTACATTCTACCACAGAGGTAGCCTCCTGCTTTACTGGGAAACAGAGAGAAAAAAGGGAGAACATTTATAAGCCCCCAAAATCACCAAAAATTGTCTTATTGGCATCCAGAGCAACTTTTGCAATGTCCAAAAAACCAAAAAGGACTTTCTACCAGCTCCAGCACTATAAAAAGAATATGCCAACCTTCTTGAACAAGTCATTCAAAGAAGTTTATTATTTAGACTATAAATTCTAGACAACTTTGCCTGTTTCTATTATACTTTACTAGTTTATTCCTGCTTAACAACCATAAAAATGTGAGCAGAATAATGTCTCATTCCACCTAGAATTATGTCCTCTTTGAGTTTCTCCCAGAAACCCTTTCCTTGTTTCCTTCAGGTAAGAGTTTACTAAGACACCAATATAAAAGAAGAGCCTTTACACATTGTAACATCACCCTACACCCTTCCAGAGGACCACTGATATCAATTCCTGCATTAAAACCATCTCCAGGGGACATGGAGGAGGCACTTGGTAGTCACCAGTCTATTTGTTCAGCCTTTGTTCCTGTCAGCTTCCCTTTGCTTTGTTTCTTTATCAAATAACTGCTGGAGGAGTTGAATATCCAGGCCCAACGTGTGACTGCCAACAGTGAGTAATTCATTCTTCTTAAAGATGTGCAGATCCTACTGCAGAAGACCAGAGAGGGACTCCACACTCACAGACTCTTCAGAGTCTCAGCAGGCAGCCCCTTGAAGCCACTTAGGATTAAACTCCAGGATGAGCCCCAGCTGGACTCCTAACGCGACTGCACTATTCTCCTGTGATGGTGCCCTATGGAGACTCCAGACCCAGGTCTCACCTCATCTGACGAGCCACACCACAACAACAGGGATTCTTCCAAGCTACAAATCAAACCGTCTCTCTATTCTTGCTTTCAACCTTTCAGTAGATCCCTGGTAAGGCACATAGTAAGTACCCCATTTTCAATGCTCACACACTGCACCTTACCGTGTCTGCTGGGGCTATTTTCTGAGCTTTTCCCTATTGAATACAGCTTTTTTTGGATATATTTCAAATTTTTTCTAACAGGAAAACTTTTTTATATTTCAAATCTGAGCCCCAAGAGTTACCTCCTCTGGACTCTGCCCTACATGCCACACTCTACCCCACTGTCATTGCATCTTTAACATGGTAGAATAAAGAACTTCCTTTTCCTATGAAACATTGACAATGGCTCTATTATGCATCACAGAGCATTACCATTTCCTTAAATAATGTCTTCATCCATCTAATTTTTATACTCACAAGAAATTGGCTGTCCTACCATAGTGTTTACAGTTGTAAACATACAAAGAGCCTTCATTTCTGTTATACAGGCAGTTGTAATACTGAATATGGGAATCAAAGGTAGGAGATTCAGCTTTGGCCACACAGAAGCAAGCAGAATTGTAGTGCAAACAAGTGCATCCACAAATAATTGTACTCCATTGATAAGGTATATCACAAGAGGTTCATAAATCTTTCTTAAAGGAAAAAGCTGCACGAACTAAAGAACACAGTTTATTGAGGCTATTCCTTCTTTTGCTTGCCTTTTGCCTCAGTCCCTATGCAATAATAATAAAGATAGTGTTGATTAATCAGAGTTTGGGCTCTGAAGATAAATGACATGATATAAATCCCAGCCCTACTGATGATTAATTCTGTGGCCTCAGGTAAGTTGCTTAGCTGCCCTCGGCCCAATTTTCTCATTTATAAGATGGGGTTGAGAAGAACGGTGCCTTCTTCACCGCTCTTAGGAGGATTGGATTTAAATGGGTGAAGTACAAAAGAAGCTGCTGCATAAGTTGCTGGAGAGACATAAAAGAAACATCTGCCTCCAAACTGAGAAGGATCTGACAGTCCAAGGAACAACTCAGACAAGTCCAGCTTGGCAAGTGAGTGAGTTTATTAAGGTTTCTCACAGAACAGTGGACAACTTGTGGGCTGCAGCACCACCAAGCTCACCACCTCTGTGTGCCAGGCTACTGATTTTAGAGCACACTAATGAAAATAGTAAAAGCAGGATCAAAAGCAAGAAAGGTCTTTGGGAAAAGTTGTGTATAGTCCACTCCCATCCTATCCTTATCAGGAATCATTGCTGGTCTCAGCAAGCACTGTCCAGCCACAGTGGTAGATGACCTCACTGTGCAGCAACCAGGCACACAGCCTCGGCAGCTGGCCTGGGCCCGCTGGGCAGCTACAAGGGGCCACCACAAGATGGAGCTACTTTGGCTAAGGTTCGAACAGTTCTCACTACAGAACTGTCACACATTAAGTATGCAGTAAACACTAGTGGTTAGCATTTGCGATCGTCAACATTTATTGTTGAGTCAATAAAATGACACTCGCTGTGCAGTCTGCCTTCCCACACTGGCTTGTTGAATCTTCATCGCTACCACCGAGGTACTCAAGAGTACTCCCATTGGACCCTGTAGAAAGTTAAGGCAGCATCACCCAGGAGCAGAAGAGGGGTTTGGAATCTGACCTATCACCCATAGAACCTTGAGCATGTTATTTTAACCTCAGTTTCTTTAAGCCAGAATTGATTATTCAAGGTTTTTTTGGAAAATAACAGGCATTTAAAAAAAATTTAGCGCATTACTCTTTACACATTTTATTCTGCAAATGTGTTAGATTTTATTGCTATCATTAAGATTATTTATTGGTATTATTATGGAGATAAGTCACCAGTGACATGGAAGCTGAGACCCAAGACATAATCTGGCTAACACAAATCTAAGTTTCTAGCCATTACTCTGTCCTCCTCCTTCAGACCAGCTCTGTTAATGCAGAGGCTGAGAACTGTGTTACAGAGACAAAGGACAGTGCGGGCAGAGAGAGCAAACCGGAAACCCAACCCGAAACATACATGCTGAAGGTTGCCTTTCCCCTCCACCACACTTCACCTAATTAAGATCCAACACCTTTCCTCCTCAGTCCCATTTCATTTTCACAGTTTTATTTCACAGTCGAAGTCAGTACCAATGTTTCTTAACATGTTCCAATTATTTTCCCTTTGTGAAAATACAAAAGAAAAATTGAACACACCCTGCCAATGATAATACTCACTGTTTGTTTATAATGATCTGCCTACATATTTTTAAATTCAGAAATTAGAAAAATAAAAGCATTCAAGAAGCAGTCACTTCTGGATGTGGACAAGCCTCCAGATGTTGGCCTTTCCTCCAGAATTGCTGTCTCTGCCCTGCCACACTCCCTGGGGGTCCCCTGAAGGAGCAAGGAGTAAGTGAGGCTCTGTAGAAACTCCAAGCCAGGGGAACCGGTTGGCACATGCACAGCGGAATACCTGGCTCCCACATGATCCTCCACCAGGGTTTTCAAAGTGCTTTTCACAGCTCTATTTTTAAGGGCTGCTCTCCTCACCCTGATATGTCCCTGACCTCACAGCTTTGAAACACTAGCTTTGAGCTATTTTTAAGCTCATGATGATGTGTTTCAGCTAAAGTACAAATTTGTGGCCTTTGCTGGTCCTCCCTGCGACCGCACAAACCTTGGTGGGACAACTGAAGAGCACTGTTGGCAGCCCAAGGGTAGTGAACAGCTCCAGAGAGTGAGCCTGGAACCTTGGTATCAGTAGTCTGGCCCTCCTCACCTCCACAGGAACTGCTGGAGCAGCTTTGTGACACTTCTCTTGGCATTTGCTTTCTTCTCTGTTACGCTCTGGATTTGAAGTGTCCCCTAAAAGCTCATATGGTAAAGGTCTGGTCCCCAGTGCAGCAGTGTTCAGAGGTGGGGACTTGGAGAGGTGACTGAATTATGTGGGCTCTAACCTCACTGTTGGGTGAATTCACTGCTTAATGGGTTATTGGGAGGAGTGGAAACCTTGCAAAAGGGGTCTATGTGGAGGACATATTTGCCTAGGGGTGAGTCCTTGAAGAGTACTTTTGTCCTCAGCCTTCGCCTGCCCACCCACTCTCTCTCATTCTCTCCCTTCCTCTCTTTCATTTCAGGCACAATGTCATCATAAGGAGGGCAGCAGCTTTGCTTGACCACTGCTCACTGCCATGTTAGTCCCAGAAAAAAAGGACCAAGTGATCACAGACTGAAATCATGAGGAAAAATAAACCTTTTCTCCTGTAAATTAAAATGTTCTCAGGTATTTTGTCATGGTCACAGAAAGTTACCTCCCATTCTTTCTTTCTGGTCCTCCTCTTCATTTTCTCTTCCCCAAATGCTGCTTGTAAAGCTACTTCCTGGAAGACCTCAACAACTACAACTACAACAACAACAGCAGCAGCAACAATGTGATGCAGACTATTCTTAAGAGGCTCAAAACTGGCCTGGGGAAGCAGACTGGGGAGGATATAGTCTTTGAATCTAAGTATATGGGCTCCAGCAGTCGTCTTGCAAGTCCTCAGCTCAGCCTTCAAGTGACCTCTACTTAGAGTAGGTTTGTCTAAGAGCTCACCACTCTCTCTCTTTAAAATTGCCATTGTCTACTCTCTTTTGTGTGTGCTACTGGGAATTGAACCTAGGACCTTTATATTGAGCTGTAACCCCAGCGCTTTTAATTTTTTGAAACAGCATCTTGAAATGTTGCTAACTTGTTCAGGGTGAGCTTGGACTAGCAATCTTGCCTCAGCCTCTCAGAGCGCTGGATTCCAGCCATGTGCCACTGTACCTGGCCCCTTTGTCCACTTTTTCAAAGATGCATACTCTTGACCTATACTGAATTTCACTATCATCCCTTTCTTCAAAGCACCAAAAAGAAGGGTAACATGAAAATGTATAGCTCTTAAAGAACTAAGAAAGAGCATTTAGCTAAGAAGTAAAGGAATTAGTCCCAGAATCCTGGCCAGAAAACTTCTTTCTTTTATTTCTTCCTTTGATCCATTCATGAGTCAACAGTGACATTTTCTGTGAATGAAATGAGCAATACCTGCAGCTCCAAGATTTTAATGAAAATGTAGTGTTTAAAGCACATGTACAACATGCAGGCAGTAAATCATGTGCTTTAGACTATTAAACATTTGGCCAACATTTTATATATAAGCTTAAACATTTATGAGTATGTTGAGAATGGTGACACACACCTGTACTCTCAACATTTGGGAGGTTTAGACAGGAGGATTGCTACAAGTATGAGGCCAGCATTGGCTACATAGTGAGTTCAAGACCAGCCTGAACTACATAGCAAAACCCTGTTTCAAAAAAAATTAATGAGCGAATATAAAATCTTTTTAAATGTTTTAGGGACTACACTAGCAAAAAAGATTTGAAGACCACTATATAGGCTTCTTGGCATAGAGAGGGAGCTGGCTTGACCCCATTGTCTTTAAATGGGAATTATGAGAACTTGCCTGATACTGCCCTCTTAGCAGATTTCTGTTTGTTTTAAGACAGTACAGCCTTCCTTCTTACCTCCTTTGGCATATATCCTTCTAACCTGAAAAGAAGGGTGCTTCATCTCCCTGGAGGATGGATAAGCCTGACCCTGCTGAGACTTGTATATTAAATATCACTGTGGCATCTCTTCCTCTCTGATTATCTGTACCCATCTAAGGAGAAAGGAGAATCATGCTCTTTTGCAGGGCTAGCTGCAAATATTTGTTCTTCTTCAGGTCAAAACTTGGAGAAGGAGCAGAGTAGGACTATTTTGACTATTTCAGATTTCAGAATTCTCTACCAATCCAATTTAACTGATGGGGCAGTCATGAGGGCTATTCAGTTTCTCCTACTTTGGGGAACATGATAAGATTTTATTTTCATACATCCTTTTAAGTTAGGCTTTATTGGGTGACTTGTTTTGAACAATGTGATGTGAAGGAGAGCTTTAAAAGACAGTGAGTTTTATACTTTGTCTCCCTCCTATAGTTGGAGCCACCATGGAAGATGACGCCAAGATGAGACTCCATCAGTCTGGGTCTCTGCATATCACAGTGGGAAGAACAGTCTTAATGGTATGTATTGGACTAAGCAGAAGTGAAAAACAGACGCTTTTGTTGTATTAAGCTACTGAGACTTTGGAGATGTTCATTTGTCACCACAGAGTATCCTGACCTATCCTGATTAATATATATCTGAAAAAGCTGATGTTCACATTGGGCCTCTACCTGTTTCCATGTCTATATTTCAATTGATTTGAAACTCAGCACATAGAGGAGGATGATTTATTGTCCAATCACCCTGAAAGTCTCTATCTATCCAAATTTTATCCACCCTTCAGAGTCCAAATTTCCCATATTTGTCTTAATATTCTTTGCTCTCTTACCTCAAAAGTGTCCTTTTTCTCCTGTGAATAGGTATTTACCTAGAAATACAACTCAAATGCAGCCATGTATCAGGCAGATACTACAGACAGGTAGTTTGAAAAACTAGGGAAAACTTGTCTGCCCTAAAGATATTTCATTTTAATTAATACTGGGGGGGAAGGGCACTATACTGAGCAAATACGGTTCTGGTCCTCCAGGTCATGACCTTTATACAATTTTTTTAAATTAATCTATTTTAAAGGCCTTTATCTTGAGCTTTTACTTTATTTTCACATTCCCTGTCACATAGTGAAAGCAAAATACATAGTAAGGAATAAAATATGTTTAACTCATATATGGCTTCCTGCTTATCTCTCTGCTAAGAATATAAGCTCCTTGCAGGCAAGGATTAGGTTTGACCACATGAATGTTCTACGTATATTCTGACATAGTGCTTATATAAGTATTTTTACAGAATCTACTTTGTGATTTTAAGTAGAAATAAAAGGCATATTACAAATTATTTCTAATTAGTATTGCATAGCACAATCTATTTGGCTAATGGCTTAGTTTCTGTTCTCATTGTTGAGACAAAATACCAAACCTCTATAGTTAAAGGAAGGAAGGTTTATTTAGTTCACAGTTTGTAGAGGTTTCAGTTTATAATTAGCTGGCTCCAAGGCAGGGTGGCATAGCAGGCAGGCATCAGAGAGGAGAAACAGTTAATGATGGGCAGAAAGCAGCAAAACAAGCAAAAAGATGACCACAGCTCTTTCTGTCCCTTATATATTATCCAGGCTACTTAGGCAGGTAGCACTCACATCCTTAATCCTAGTGCCCTTGATCTTAGCATTGCACCATGAGTCAGTCTCAGTGTCACACACTGTAGATCCAGCCACCTCTGAAAAAGCCCCACCTATGACTGCATGAGGCTTTGGGGGGACATCTAGACATGAGACACAACAGTTACTATGCCCTAAACACCAAGCTAATTTCTCCTTCTTAGTACAATCCATGTCATAGCAAAGAAATGTTCAAGATCAGTCATGCAGTTCTCCTCCCAAAATATCACTGTCCTCACCTCTGGGTCTACTGGGGTCATAGACAGGCAGGATGACATGAGTATTCCGCAGTTGATATGAACTCTCGATGGCAGCAATCTGGGAAGTTGCTAGGCTTTGGTTGTTTAGCACGGACCTCCATTTAGCTTAGGAGCAAGTGACAGACAATTCTTTAGAAACAAGAGTCCAAGGGCCAAGGGTGGAGCTCAGTGGCAGAATGTTTTCCTATCATGTGCAAGGACATAGGTTCAGCCCCTGACACTACAAAAAAAATTTTTTTAAAGAAAGAAAAAATAAAAAACCCAGTGTCAGTCCTTATGAGTTGGCTCCAATTACTACTCCACCTAGATCAAAGAAAAACTTATGTTATGAAAGTTTTGAGAGTTAACTTCTGTGTTCATGCTTTTGCCTGTTCAATTTCATTTGCTTGTGACTAATTAAATCCATTGACTGCAATATGTTAATAATTTCTACTAGTATACAAGCAGCCATTACTAGGAAAAATTACTTTTTAAAAAGGAAGCATCAACCAACTGCCTCCTCCCCCTGCTACTTTGCTGGGGATCAAAACCAGGGCCTTAAAATTGAACTAAATCCCCAGCTCTTTTATTTTTTATTTTGACACAGGGTGTTGCTAAACCTGGCACAACCAAGTCTATTAATGGTCTCCTGAAACCTCCTAAAGACAGTTTCTTATCACAGGCATGACTACTTTCAACAAGATTTTTTCAATACTGCTCTACAATTTTATTTTCTCATTTCAAAAACCTTATTAATCTAGCAGAACATAACAAAACTCAGTGACAAAATTGCTATGACCATGGTGGGGCGGGGGGGCAGTAATTATAGAACCTAGAAGTATGCTCCATTGTCATATGTTCACTCATCTGCGGGTTTAACACCTGTGGCCCACCCATGGGCCAAAGATACGTGCATTCTCATAGCAAGTGAAAGGGTTGCCACTGTCTTCACACACTTTCCCTCTATCGGTGTATATGTACTATACTGGACTATGGCTTGGAATCTAATGAAATCCAAGGAGACATGACTTAGTGATTTCTGATGTGAATTCAAATCTCATTCTTGTTGTTGCTGTGCTGTTCTGCTGCTGAGACCTCACATTTAAATGTGACTCTCTTGTGCTCCCAGTTTAGCTAAATTCCCAACCTCCTTTCCCCCACTATCTGCATTCAAGCATCTTCTCTATCAATCTCTGGCTTCTGCTACTGTTGGTAATGTTTGCTGTGCCATTTCCTAGTTTATCTTACAGGGCTTATTTTAGAATCTGATTTTATAGCATGAATCAATCCCTCACTTCTATGGCTCTGTGCACTCAAGAAAGAGATAATCATACTTCTTCCTAGGTCTCCTTGACTCGTACTCCATGCTATTTCTTCTGCCTGGAACATGAACTTGGGCCTTCCCTGATGCATCTCCTCTGAGGTGTGTGCTGCTGCGAGCTGAATACAGAGTAGGTGGCTCCAGGCTCTAGGAAGTCTGCATGACCACTTGTTCCCACTTCCCAATATAATAAGATACTCTTCCTCTGTGCATCTAGCCCATTCTTTAACCCTTCCTTCAACCTTGGCCTGGCTTTCCTTCAATATGTGCTCTTCCTCATCAGTCAGTGAACTAGTTGAGAGTACTAATTATTAGCTACCTTTTATCTCAGGCTCTTTGCTGAATGAAGGAACAAGTGAATGAAATTCCAGAATATTTAAATCTCTTCCTTCTTAACCTACCATATCACCACAGCTGATTGCCTTGAAATTTAATAAAGTAGTTTGAAAATTCAAAAAATGAACCTGTAGAACACCTTAAGAAAAAGAATGATTGGTAAATGATTACAATCAACTGCCTGCTTCTAATTAAAAACCATTTTAGTTTGAAATCTTTCTAATGCATAATATTACATATCCCATCCATCTTTCAAAGCAGAACAAAGTACTAAGTTTGGCCAAAGGCCAGAGACCTGACAATCTGTGAATATAAAGATGACACCACATTTGGGGATTCCAATTATTAGTAGGAAACCATTTGTTCTTTAAAAATCAGCATGGTGCTCATTTTGGCAGCACATATACTAAAAGTCAGTAAAAATAATACACAATGATGTTCATGAATCTTAAGGGTCTGAACTGGTAAGTTAACCGTCGTAAATTTTAGACAGTGGGGTCCAGTGAAAAAGGAAGAACATAAATCTATTTAACTGTTATTCTTGAAGAAAAGGAAGATTTTTGCCTCATTTGAAGATAATCTAGACTTTGGATTGTATTTGGAAGCTATTATCCATAGTGCTTCTGGAGCTAAAGTGCCCCCAGAAAGCCATGGGCTTGAATTGTGGGCAACCTAACTAATGAGAATGGCCTCTAACTACAATCCAAGACCATGAATAATGCCTATGTACCTATTTCACAGTTTATAATAATGGGTTTAATGAGCCACTTCCTTGGGAGATCAGAGAGGGTTGAAATCAAGAATATATGCTCTTCTGCAGGCTCCCTCAACTGTGTCATAGACTGAAGTTTAAATGAAAGAGCAAAACTCTTGAAGACATAGGTATAAGCAAAGACTTTATGAACAAAACCCCAGTTGCATAGGAAATATTACAAGGAATCAACAAATGGTATCACACCAAATTACTAAGTTTCTGCACAGCAAAGGAAAACACCAACAGAGTAAAGAGACAACCTACAAAATGGGGAAAAATTTTGCCAGATACTCCTTAGACAGAGGACTAATACTTAGACTATACAAAGAACTCAAAAGAATTAGACCCCCAAATTTCAAGACCCAATCCAAAAATGGACATCTGAAATGAATAGACACTTCTCAGATGAAGAAGCACAAATGACAATAAATACATGAAAAAATGTTAAACTTTGCTGGTCATTTGAGAAATGCAAATTTAAAAACCTTGAGATTTTATTTCATGCCAGAAAGAATGGCTATCATCAAGAAATCAGCCAATAACAAGAGCTGACAAGGTTGCAGGGAAAAAGAAACCTTTCTCCACTGCTTATGGTCATGTAAATTGGCACAACTACTATGGACAGCAGTACGTAAATTCCTCAAAAATGTAAAAGGAGAGGTTTCATTTGACCCACTTATTCCCCTTCTAGGTATCTTCCTGCAAGAGTTAATGTCATCATATCACAGTGATAAATGCATATTCATGTTTATAGTAGCACAATTTGTAATAGCTAAATCTTAGAAACAGCCAATATCCTCATCAACAGATGAATGGATAAAGAAAATGTGGTACTTCTGTACAATGGAATATTATTCTGACATAAAGGAGGATAAATTTAAGATATTTTTAGATAAATGACTATACCTTATGACCATAAGCTTAAGTGAAATAGATGAAACAAGTTTAAATATCACATTGTTTCTCTTGTGGGAAATCCAAAGAATAAATAAAGGGCTAAATGAAAGGTAGATATGGCCAGGGACTTAGCTCAGTGGTATATGCGCCTGCCTGGCAAGCACAAGGTCATGAGTTTGATCCCATGTACCAAAAAAACCAAAAAGGTAGATATTAGGAAGTAGGAAGAACATGTTCAAATGGGAAGGGAAACAAGAGATGGGGGAAGAGGAGACGTAAAGAAAAGAAACAGGATTGAAAGTAAAAAAATAACTGAAGAAAAAATAATGGAAATAGAGATTTCATAAATAGGGAGGGGAAGAAAGAAGTGTTATAGGGAGGAAAGGAGAAAGGAACAAAAATATTAAAATGTGTTATGTACATGTAGAAATCCTCCATGATTAATATGATCATTATATAATGCAGACATGTACTAATAAAAATAAATCCTCCATGATTAATATGATCATTATATAATGCAGACATGTACTAATAAAAATAAATTAAACAGAGAATGGAAGTGTAAGGACTTGAGAAGAAAAAATAATCAGACTAGCCAAAGCAATGTAGAAAAATCTGTTGTAATGGGTTTCAATTCCATTCATAAGCTTATACTATGTGCCAAACCCAAGGTGAAATAGAAACAGGGGGTATAAAGTAGATGGGAGGTAGTCCTTGTCACCAATGAGTTTATGGCCTACTCGGTTAGAGAAACTATTAATTAATAATCATTAGCAATACATTGATAGATATTTAAATTCAAAATAATGTTTCTTAAAGAGATGTAGAAGGCACAGAATTTATTAAGGTAAGGAAGTAATTATCTGTCCAAACCACCATGGAAAGCTTTACATGGGAGGCGATAGAGAATAGACTTTAAAGGATGAATGGCCATTTTCTAAGTAAAATGGTAAGAGGGCACTCAGGAAAGTGAAATCACATCAAAGGCAACAAGCCTTAAAATATTAGAGCGTTGAAAAAACTACAAGAAGACTGAAAACTCAAAACAAGACTAAATAGAAGCTTCAGGCTCTCTTATCTTTGGGCCCCCACATTTGACTATATATACAGCGATGGTGAACCTTTTACAGCTTTCAATGATAACAAACAGCTGGCTGCAGCACGCGTGCCATAGGTTCACCACCACTGATACAGAAACTTTAAAGACTTACTGGATTGGATTTGCATCATAGACCTGAAAAGAAGAATCACCCACAAAGTTAAAATTTTGAGAATGTTTCTAAAAAGGGGTTGAGAACTTTTTGTCATTGTGCTTGTACTGCCAGCCCCTTGGATGAGTGACCCATCCTAGAGAGAGGGCTCCAAATCAAGCCAACTCAGAGAGAGCACTGGAGAGGGGATTAGGATTTAGGATTCAGCAGAGTAGGAGCAGTAACTGGTCAGGTGATTCTGCAGAGATAAACAAAGCGAGTCTATAAAAGAAAATATGAGTCACCCTTATGAACAGGAATAATTCCAGATTTTCTTAGATTGTATGCAATCTCTGTGCAGATAGCTATGTACACTGCACCGAAAGTTTTATTTTGACCATTTTCTTCAGCCGTTGCATCGCTGCTATAAAGATATGTGCATTGTACATCACTATGAGCACATAATCACAGAGCACCACAGTGTAAGCTGAGAATAGACAATTTACCATTTTCTTCTTGGTGATAGGTAGATGTGAGATTTGTATGCAATAGCAGAGACTACAAGATGGTCCTGTGACAGGGACTATATCATAATATATATGTATATGTATTCAAACACCCCATCACAGGTAACTACGGGGAGGGGTGTGAGCTGCAAACATGCTCACATTTTACACTACATAGAATGATTTTTATTATCACCTTTACCAGGTACTAAAAAGATTTTATGTCTGAAATTGGCAGCAGAAAGAAATCTGCATCCATCATCATCTCCCTTTTTCAAACAGACTTGAGTTTAATATACAAAGGATAGTGAAAATTGCTTCCACCATTCCAGGATTGCATATAATACACTCTAAATCACATGACTCAATTCTTTATAAAGTTTTCTTACTATCTATAATTCAGCTAGCCTTTTGGATAGTGAATCTTACCTTAGAAAAATTACAAAATGTATGCTATATTTCTAATTAATTGTCTCTTATTCTTGTTAGCTACTGAATTCAATTTCTGCCTCATGGGGTCTTCCCAGAGTTGACTGGGTTGTTAATGGATCACAGAATTGTACTTTCAAGGGAATTGGGCAGACAAAAGATTCAATTGGTTTATTTTTCAAGAAGTAGAAAATGGTAATGGAAAATCTCATGAAGTAACAAGGTATATTTCAAAAGAGACAAAGAAGAATGACTTAGCCTTGCAAAACAGTTTCCCAAAAATTATGTCTCATTTTTTTTTTCAGAAAATTTATTTGGAAAAATCAAGACTAGTCCACTGAGCTTTGTACTCCTATATTCTTTTAGTTTCTCTTCCTTCTACTTTACCCTACCTTGGAAGCTGTATGAACATGATTATTTATTTATGATTGTCATAAATGCATATTTTCATTTAAAAGATGAACTTCAATGTGAAAGAGAAATTTTGAAATTTAAATTTATTTTAGACCATTTGCTTGATTTTAACTAGGGCAATTGGAACATTTTGAGGGTTCCAGATTATATTACATGACCACTTACCTAGGTCATTTTTGAGAGTTGTTGACTTTTTTAGAGGCAATTGGTACCAAAGTTTGGGGGAACAGATTGATAATTGGACCCTCTATATATGCAAAGAAAACCAAACAACAGATGACCAACCTCAGAGGCATCTACAAAATCCTCCAGAAAAAATAAAGGGTCCAACTTCTTCAAGCAGATCCTAAAACACCATTTGGCTTCATGCATCTGCCAGGAACTCACATGAACGAGGTCTTGGAAAAGTTTTAATAGATCTGAAACTCCATCTCCTAACCTACAAAAATAATAGTGCCTATCTGAAAGGGTTTCCATAAAGATTAAATGTGATGAAGTATGAAAAAAATCTAGTTGTTTTCATCAGGAATGGTTTGCTTGTGCATGGTAAAAAAAGAAAAAGAAAAAGAAAAGAAAAGAAAAAGCTACACAGATTTGCTTAAACAAAAAAGATAGTTTGTTTTGAGGATCAGAGATTTCACTTAACTCCAAGAGCTACATGTGCATTCGGGCCTCCTATAGGACTACAGCCAATAAACAAAGCACTTTCAGGAGTCAAAGTAGTTCTCTGAGCAGTTTCTTTCTCTTTCTTGACTTACACAAGCCCCCACTTCTGCCTTTTTCTGATCCTCGATTTCTCTCTTCTCTGCCCCTTCAAGGGGGAGATGTCCTCTCTCCTACAACCTTTAAAATGTCTTCCAACTTCAAGAATTATTAGTCACTGGTTATTGTAGTTCCCAATTCCAAGAGTAAATTTAAATTGGGTCAAACACACATCCCTGGTCCAACCAGCCATGGCCAGGGATACAGAGACACAAAGTATACACCATGGCACTCTATTATCCTTAGAGCTGACACTTCTCAGGTGCTCAACAAATGAATTTTATAGTTATTGCTCCCCAAAATGCCAGGATAAATAAATGCCATCCAGTTCACCCTATAACCTTGCCTTCTCATACATGTGAGATTTATCTCCCAAAGATAATTACAGAAAAACCCAGGGAAATGGGTTGTTTATCATGTTCTATAATATATTATTGAATTCCAAAGAGTTATTCTTTAGGATGAAATTGGAAAACTGGATTATCCAAATGAATTGCAGACCCAAATTCATTCAAATCCTCTGAAATTGCAAGACTTGGAGCCAATATAATTGTTGAGTGGGAGGTGAACTTGTCTCACCAGGTTTCCTGGAAGGAACCAGCACTCAGCAAGGGGTCATCGATGTGGCTCTTTGTGGAAGGTTTTATTTGATAAACTTCTTATTATAGGAGCACACTGTGGAGAAAAATCTTTATAGATGCTATAGGGCTGCTTAAGCAAAACTGGATAAACTCAGCAGGAAAGGCACACAAGTTTAATGTTTTTTGGTCTCCCTTGTGGTCTTGGTGTCACCTCTCCAGGGAAAAACACTCACTCGTCCCAGATACCCATGTCAGAAGTCAAAGCCTCTTGAAGGGCAGTTTGAAGGGCATTTATCTGAGATAAATTTATCATTTATTGTTTTACATCTTTACAGAAAAATGAGGCTTGCATAGTGAAATTATTATGGGAAGAGTACAGATTTTTTTTTATTCCAACAAAGATAAATTTGAATCCTTGATTATACAACTGACAAGTTGTATGTTGTTGGACAAGTTACTTAATCTCTTTGAACCTCAACTTCTTTATTGTAAAAGAGAAAGCAGATAATTTCATGGATGGGTGTTTGTGACAATTAACAAGTAAATATATATTCTGCAACTGAGTCACTGTGGACAAGAAAAACAACAACATAAATATTTTAGGAAACTGGAAGGTAACATGACAAATTAAAGTAGAGTCTAGCCAAGAAAATAAAGAAGTATGACAAAATTGTGTTGGGTTGGTAATCAATGCTATTTTTAAAATTTGTTTCTGTGGGCAAAGTTACACTGAAGGTAAAAGTTTGTGATCTTTGCCCTAGCATCCAATAAATTTTAGTTTCCTGCCCTCTTCTCTCTTCTCTTCCATGCTGATAGAGTACTCTCCCTTTTGCATCTATCATAGTGAGTCTTCATTGGATGATTTTTAAAAACCTATAGAGTTGTTACTAAAAAGGTCCCTGAAGAACATGTGTTGAAGGCTTGGTTACCAGCTGATGGGCTTTTAGGGAAGTGATTGGATCATGAGGTCTCTATCGTAAGTGGATTAATACTTTTATGTGTTCATTGGCTGAATGGGCTGCTAGATGGTGAGGCCTCCTTGAAGGAAGTAGATTTCCAGAGGCCAAGAATGCCTTTAAAAGGTATATCTTTGGGGGGCCTGTTTTTGGGTTTGTTTGTTTATTTTGGTACCCACAACCTCGTGCTTGCCAGGCAGGCACTTGCGCTGCTGAGCTACATCCCTGGCCCAAAAGGGTATATCTTGTCTACCAGTCTCTTCCTCTCTGGCTCTTTCTCTTTCTCTCTGCATCCTGGTTATAATGAGGTAAGTAGCTTTTCTCTGCCACACATTTCCACCATGATGTTTCTGTATTAGAGTCAGCTAACCATGGACTAAAACTCTGAAACTCTGAGCCAGAATAAACCCTTCCTCTTTTAAGTTGGTTGTATCAGAGATTTTGTTATAGCAACAAAAAGCTAACAAAGGGCATTTCTGATTATACTAACATCTTGTAGGCAGAGAGATTAGGGTTATCACCCACATAGTGAAGAATCCTTCCACTGATGATGAAATATTGCTTGCAATTATCTAAGCCCAGAATTTAATTGTTTTATACAGAGACACAGCAACTTCTGTAAGACCTTTTTATATAAACAGGATTTTCAGAAGCAAAGCTACCAGGAAAATTAGGGAAAGAATGTATTTTGATTTATTTGGAACTTCCCCAGAAGTCCTTTATTATTTTAAAAAATCAAATGAATCCACATAATGCCACTTGAGTATTTGAGTTACCAATAGAACACACCAGGGGAATTTTGCATTCAATTTGATTCCCTAAAAGTGTTAGTACTTGACAACTTCATTATGCCTTCTAATATAGTCATGCCCAAGTATCTGCATTTTGAAAGACATAATAATTTATTGTAAGTTGATTACCTTTTATATTTTTACCTTATTAGAGGTAATGCATTATGCTGATTTTTAAAATATATGTCGGTAGATTACCTTATTTACAAAATTTGTTGGAAGGTTTTGAGGGGGGCATTACAAACTTACGAAAAAGGGGTGGTAGAATCATGAGAAGCCTCAACCTAGATTTTGGCTTCTGAATCAACTCATGAGCACTGCCTTCAATTCCAAATGAGTCAGTTTCAAAGTAAAACTTTCTGCAAAACCATGAAAGTAAAGAGAATCATTCATGTAGTAATAATGGTAGACATGAAACAAAAGTATTAAAAGACCATTGGCTGTTATTGGAAAAAGTAGCCAATCCAAGGAAATGCAGATAAGAATTACACTGCTTCCAACAGAGCGCGGCTGCAAGTCATTAAGGTGAGAGATTTGTCAATTTTCTGCCTATTTGCTCTTTCATTGAGTCTGTCCTACAACATTAATGTTATTTTAATGTCGCTGTTCTCTGTAAATTTTGTGGGATAAAATTTTATTTAGCTATCACCTTTCTAACTAACTGCTATAATTAACGAAAATCATATATTTAATTAAAGAAATCTGCTTATTCATGCAGAGTGGAGCAAAAGCAGTCACCTGTGTAATGCTTGTGTTTAATGCAGAGTTTCACGTAATGATTTTGTAAAATAACCTTTTGAAACTGGGGTTTAAATGCAAAGTAACACCTTGCAAGAGCACAGTATATCAATTTAAAGAAAAACCTGCTTTGAATATTTCTCTTTATAAGCCAAACCCATTTAAGTGAGGTCCTAACATGTATGGTAGGTGGTGAGAGAAAACTTTAATCAATCCAGCAGTTATTTGGGCTACAAAATCAGATTGACTTGTTTGCTGAATCAATCGCACTTCTGGCTGGGCTGACCAATGCTCTGATGAATTTGTCAGTTCATACAGCAGGCTTCCATACTTCTGGCACCTCCATCACAGCCTCACTTGGATGAAGGCAACTGATTCAGGGGGGTCCAGGTTTTACAAGGTTCCTTCAACTTGCTTCAGAAAGAGCTGACCCTGCACTAAAATGCTGATTCCTGGGCCCACTGCACATATAGCTGACTTTCTGGGTGCAGCCCAGGAATATGCATTTAATACACTTCTCTCAGGATGCTTCTCTCATACTTTAAACTTAAAGGATTACACGCTAATGTGTTTTCTAACTGGGTGCTCTGCTCCCAGAGCTCTAATATGATTTCTATAGAAACTTTTGCACACACTTGATATTCTGGCTTTGGTGAACCCTGTCCTTTATTTTTTTTTAAATATATTTTTTTACTGTTGGTTATAGTACATTAAAATTTCATATTAAAACATTGTCGTTGGTGTAAAAGTTTACTTTGAAACATTTCAGTGGTTCCATTTCAATATTATGGGCCCTATGAATATATATTCCTACATGTCCTGATATCCTTTTGGCCCCCATAATCTGGAATCACCGCTAGACAAACCCCCCAACTGACACTGAGATCTACATTGGCTTTGTGTGAATGATTTAATGAAATAAAAATACAAGTGCATGAGGAAGAAGGTTTGGTAATGGAGATTATAGGATCTTCTAGAAGTTTTTGAAATCTAATATATATTCCCTTTCCTGAAAATCCATTTTTGGGGTGAAGATGAGGGTATACATATTTTGTAAATAGCCCAACATAGACTTCCCAGTTCCTGCTTTCTGTTCAGAAAGTTCAGCACCATTTGGCCAGTACAGAAATGTAAATTAAAGCAAAAATAAGATTCCATCTTACTCCAGAAAGAATAGCAATCATCAAGAAATTAAAAAATAACAAATGTTGGGGAGGCTGTGGATGAAAAAGGAACCCTCTTACATTGTTGATGGGAATGTAAGCTAGTACAACCATTATGGAAATCAGTATGGGGATTTCTCAAGGAACTGAAATTATAAACTCCATATGACCCAGCTAGCTCCCTTCTAGGTATCTTTCCAAAGAGTTTAAGACATCATACTATAGCGATACATGCATACCAATGTTCATAGCATCACAATTTGTAATAGCTAAATTCTGGAAGTAGCCAATATATCTGTCAACAGACAATTAAAACATGGTATCTATATATAATGAAATACTACTTGGATATAAAGAAAAACAAATTTAAGACATATTTAATAAAGCGGATGCACCTGGAAAATATAATGTCAAATGAAATAAACCAGAGACACGGGCTTAAATACCATATGGTATCTCTCATTTGGGTAAGGCAAAGTATAAAGAGATCAACAGAGGATGGATAAAAAGAGACAAAAAGATGGATCTCTTACAATTGGGAAGGAGTCCAAGAGACCAAGGTCAAAACAGGAAAGGTAAACAAGTAAAGATATGTTATGTACAGGATGCTAATAACTTCAATGAATATAAAAACCATACACCATAAACATGAGCTAAGATTAACAGTATCAATAAGAATTAAAATGGGGAAAGGGGGATTAGAGGAGGAGGGAGGAGGAAGGAAGGAGGAAAGGGAATAGAGATTTTTTAAAAAGGAACCAAGTTGTATTATGCGCATGTACCCAACCCCAACACGACTGTAAAATGCATGCACTGCAAACATGAACTAATAAAAAAAAAAAGAAAAAAATCTTACAGGTGTCAACTAAAATATAACCAAATCAACTGATGACCTCAAAAAAAAAAAATTCAGCACCAGCATCCTGCTATTAGTCAAACTATCGATGTTTTCACTAATACTTTTCTGTCAGTCACTGTACCAAGTGCTTCTTGTGCAATATCTCATTTGATCTTCAAAACAATTACCCCGGTTTAAGAGATATGAAAATGAGGCACAAAGCAATCACGTCAACTGTCCAATCACATGACTGGGAAAAGAAAGAACCAAGATTAGAACTTGAATCTCTTTGATGGCAGGATATTTTTCCTTACCTCTTTCTACTGTCTGGCAGTTGTGCTCTGTTCCTCCATCCCACTAAACTAATTTTGCCTCCTCCTGTCCACATTCTTACCCAAATAATCATACACAGCAGCTCCACAAAGCATCCGAAATTTCACTTCACCCTTCTGTCTACAGACCTGGGTCTCTACATATTGCCAGCTCCCAAACTGCATGTTACCTTACTCTATTCATTTGCCATTACATCTACGTCTTGCTGAATCTTTTCTGTGCCATACTCCTGTGTAGATTCTTATTTGACTTACCATTGATTCATTCATTCAAGTCATATGCAATATATCTCTTCATATCAGCCATCTGCTAAGCACTTGAATGAAGACTTCGACCCTATTCCAAGGTAGCTCGCTGGAGGGAAAGCACACAGCATATGCTGAGCATGTGAAGAGCCTTCAAAGGTGTAGGAATAGCACTTGAGAGAGGGAAAGAGTATAATGTGATCATCGTAAGGCCCTAATTCTGGTTTCTCTCCTTCCATTTCACCCAGCTGAATCAGTCCTCCAAACCAATACAGTGCCTCAGTGGACCCTGCCTAATTCCCTGTCATGGACTTCTTCAGGCCCAGCTTTGCCACTAACTACCAATTTCCATATCTGGGGCCAGGGTTCTGGGATGTTTGGGATGCCAAGCATATATAGATGCATCTTATGGGATTATTTTTCATATTAGTTATCTTGCCTAGAAAAGAATGATCTTTTAAAATCCCATTTCACTATTAACACAGGAATTTCACTGTAACATTCTAAAGTAGAAATCAGTAAAGTATAATCCCTTTCCTCAAGAGGATTTATTTAGTGAAGTACCAAAGACTCCATCATTAAAATGGTCTTACCTTTAAGCCAGTCACATACCATGGACCCCACAAGTGCAGAATAAATAAGTTCCATGGATATTTTAAAGTTCAATTATTTATTTAAGGTGAAATCAATATTTCATGTTAATATCATATAAAGAAAAATGTCTTCATAAAAATATCTTCCGTTAGAGCACCCACAGCATTTCTTGGACTCACTCTTTACAACATGCCTTAATTTATCCTACTGTGATGGAGTTGGGGGTGCAGGTTCCCCTGCTCCACCCTGAGTCCCTTCAGGATAGGGATGTTGTCTTACTCATCTCGATGGTGCCCACAACCCAATCCCTGGCACAGAAATGCTCCACAGGTCAACAAGGCAGGATCTGAGTCTACAGACATAGACATAGATTTTATAGCCCACAAGTTCTTTCATATATTTTGAGAAGTGTGTTGAAAATTTTCACAGAGGTCTCCAATTTTTCTTGAAAAAATCAAAGCCATTAACACTTGACCTGAACTCCCTCCTGATTATAGTAACTCAGTGCCCCCTTTAGATAGCCCACCCTTACCTTAGAACCAGCATTCCTGGAGATAGCTATATTTATGGTCCCTGCAATAGAAGTTTGTTTTTTTGTTTGTTTGTTTGTTTGTTATTTTTATTTTCTTAAAGACAGTAAAATCCAAAAGAACATAACAGAACAAAGTCAATCAAAACAAAGCAGTAGAACTGGTACAGAACTTCGAAGAAAGATAATGTGAATACAATAGCTACTATAGTATATCTTGTCTTCAGAATAGCTGACAATTCCAACAGGTATAGTAGAATTGAACCGAAGACAAAACAGAGTAAAACCAATAAAAATAGAATATAAAATAAAGCAAAAATAATAATAATGATGATCAGAGTAAAGCAAAACAGTGAGACAAGACAGAAGAGAATCCCCCACATTTGCTACATTGCCTACTGTTATCTTCCAAAGAGATGCTCAGGTTGCCGGCCCAAGGCCTGCAAAATCTACAAAACAATACTAGCATTTAGTTGCTTAACGTTCCTTAGTTGCTATCAATTTAGTCAGACCTCCGAACCAGCAGGTTACTTACGGGGGGGGGGGGGGGGGTGCCACTCAAGCCCAGAGGCGTGGGTCCTGGAAGGGCCCGTTCTCCTTCTCCTCCAGGGTCTGTGCGGGTCGCCCAGTCTTCACAATAGAAGTTCGTTGGAATGAATTCTCCTCACACTATCTTCTTCTCAGCCAAATTGAAACCCAGATCAAGAGACTATCCCAAAGTAACAGAGATGAACGAGTAAGAGAATACGGGACAACTAACTGAAGAAAGGTTAGATCTGGCTTCAACAAAATCATTCAATGGAAGAAAAGATGATACTAGAGACTTTCTTCACCAGTTTTCATCCTCAGTTGTATGGTTATATGCCACAGGCACTACTTGCCCTGTAACTTTCAAGCTTCATCAGTTTGGCAAGCTACCAATCTTTGAAAACTAAAGTAGGGGAGCGTCTCCAACCAGAAGACAACTAAGACTGCCTTCCAGGGGCCTGCGCAACCGGCATGGACCCCAGGAAGAGAAAGAAATGGGCTTCTCGGGTGCTCACCCTGCGGGGCCTGAGAGCCTCCAACCAGAAGACAACTAAGTCTGCCTTCCGGGGGCCTGAGTGACTGGCATGGACCCCAGGAGAAGAAATAAATGGGCCTCTCAGGAGCTCGCCCTGCCGGGCCTGAGCACCTCCAACTGGAAGACAACTAAAACTGCCTTCCAGGGGCCTGCGGGACCGGTGTGGACCCCAGGAAGAGAAACATGTGGCCCTCCCCCTGCCCCCCATATGCCTACTGTTGCACGGGCTAAGAATCAAGGACAAAGCTCTGCCCCCGCCCCATAAAGCAACCTGCTCGTTTGGAGGTCTGGCCACATTGATAGCAACTAAGGTACATAAAACAACTAAATGCTAGTATTGCTTTGTTCATTTTGCAGGCCTGGGGCTGGCAACCTGAACATGTCTTTGGAAGATGACAGTACGCAATGCAGCAAAAATGGGGGATTCTCTTCTGTCTTGTCTTTGAGGCCCAATATTGTTCTCATTGTTTTGCTTTATTCTGATTAATTTTTTTGGCTTTATTTTATACTCTGTTTTTATTGGTTTTATTGTGTGTGTGTGTGTTGTTTTGTTTTGTTTTGTTTGTTTTTTTGGTTTGATTTTACCTGTTGGAATGGTCAACTATTCTGAAAATAACAAGA
The DNA here is from genome assembly GCA_004363535.1 of Dasyprocta punctata. Taxonomy (NCBI): domain Eukaryota; kingdom Metazoa; phylum Chordata; class Mammalia; order Rodentia; family Dasyproctidae; genus Dasyprocta; species Dasyprocta punctata. Next base: position 33,987 of record RJWM01000562.1, on the reverse strand, counting down.
TATACTATAGTAGCTATTGTTTTCATAGTATCTTTCTTCTAAGTTCTGTACCAGTTCTACTGCTTTGTTTTGATTGACTTCATTCTGTTATGTTTTGTTGGATTTTACTATCTTTAAAATTAAAAAAATAAAAATAAATAAATAAAACTAAATTAGATACTGGTGCCAGGAGCTGTCTGTCAAAGTTAGTGCTGAAATCAAATGTAGGCTAGGAGGTGTGGCATAGGCACCAGAAACATCTGTTCATTCTAGAAAGAATTTATGGTGGCCTACAAACAAGTACACATCAACATGTATTTTTACATGTAATATACACTATACTTAATATTCAATGAACTAGAAATAAGGAGTTGATAACAAGGTATTCTAAGAATAGGTGTCATTTCATCTTATACCCTTCTTTGATGTGGAACTCAGATAAAGTTTCTGAACTCTGAACAAGCCACATGAAGAGGAAAATATGACAAAGTATAAACATTAATGCCTGAAAGGCAAAAGTGATCTGGTTGTTCAGCAGAAGTACAACTCTTTCACACTGATATCAGAGAGAAATTTCTCTTGTGGGTTCTCATAGAGGACAGAGATGCAATGAATCATGTCCTTGACAAAATCTGTAATGTAAAATTAGTTATAAGTTTTGTTTTTTATGTTTGAGTACAAATGACTTCCCCTGAAGGATAATTAGTAAAAGCACAGCTAGGATAGGAAATAGGAAAAGGGATATCAACAAATGCAGTTCAGATTGGTGGCTTTCATTAAAAGACAGTTTTAGAGACTAGTGGAATGAGTCATACTACTTTTAGATTTAGCCTTGCTGTGCATCTCTTTCACCTTTCACCTTTCTCTTTTTCTCTTCTCTCTTTTCTCAAATATCTTTCATGTTCATTTGCCTTTTTTCCTTTGGTAGCAGGAAGACCAAAGGCTCTGAGGTAATTCAACAATGAAAACTCAAATCCTACTCATTAGTTGCTAAAGCAGGATGAAAAAGTGAATTACTTTTACACTCATATTGGCTGCATATTAGCTGTGTGACTATAGCCAAGTTATTTAATCTTTCTAAGGTGAGGGACAGAACAGATTAGAAGGAAGGATGACTTGCAAATTTTCAGCTTTGATCACATACATAGGTTGAGTGTGGTACCTCTATGTCATTTTGAAAAATAGAAAGATAGGACAGGAAAATGGGTTTGACAGTGAGGTAGATAAGTTTGGTTTTAGAAATGCCAGTGTGAGTTGCTTGTGAAACTTTCAAGTGGAGATGTATGGCAGACAGTTGGAGATATGATCCTGAAGCTCAGAGGGATGTGAAACTTCAGCCTTAGATTTGGGAAACATCATTCATTTCATACAGAGTGAGTGATGTTGGGAATATATAAGAAGATTTGGGAAGACAGACTGGAATAAGAAAACTAATGGACCAAAGAAGGGGCCTGCAAACTCTGACATTTAGTAATGGGTTGGAGACAGGACTTTGGTTCTGACATTTCAGGTAGATAAAGAGGAGTTCAAAAAAAGAAATGAGAATGAATCAGAGAAGTTCAAACAGAACCAGGAATGCAGGTTGACTAGGAACAAATGAATAATTTCAAGAAAGAAAGAACTATTAAAAGTGCCAATTCAGCTTTCAAAAATGCTGAAATAATCTAATGGGATGGAGCGCCTGCTTCCATGAGGATCATTAAGCAATGTCCTGTGGACCACAGTCATCACTCTCGAGGAAGGGCTTGGTAGAGGAGGGAGCTGAGAACCTATGGTCAGTCACCTCTAGTAACCTATCAGTACAAGTAGGTGTGTTTCTTTGCTTTTGTATTCCTTTCAAATGGCATTAACATTTTTATTTTGTCATGACATCAAAACTTTGGGAAGGGCTATCTTACCACGTGTACATGGGCTATTGAACCTTCCAGAAAGTCCAAATGGAGTCCAAGGATGAAGCAAGTTTATTTTTCTTCCCAATCATTGCCTCCTTTCTGCTCTGGACTGCAAACTTTCTTTCTTACCTATCTCACTCTCTCAGTTAACATTCCTCTTTCTAAGATCATCTTCCCAATAAACTACCAGCGCCTGAGGCCTACCTCAAGGTTCTGCTTCCAGAAGAAGCTAAATAAAAATGGTGGGAGAGAAGGTAGGAAGGAGGAATTGAACAAATCAGATGATGTTTATGGAAGTTGGGTCACAAGTATGAATTCTTTCCATCCAGATTCTTGACTATGTTCCTTACCTGAGAAAAGTGAATGCCCAGTAAAGTGATCCCTATGGCTGGTACACACACACACATACCACTCTCCTTTCAGATAATTTCTAGACCTTTGGGCAAATAGCAGCTAAAATTTGATACTTGACCAAACACAGTACTGACATGTTGTGGATATCCAAGATCCACTTTTTAATATTTTAGGTAGTGGATAAAGGTGAGGCCTTTGCTAGACAAATGCCTCGTTTGGATGCTTTTGGAAACCAGAAGAGTGGAGCTCTGAGGTTAAAGACAAGCAGTGGCAGGAGAATGATCCCATCCAATAGCCACCCAACATGGTCACTATCCACTGCCACATGGAGCAAAGAGACATCACAGAAAGGGTCTAGAGAATTCTGGGACACATTCAATTACACATCACCTACCCTAGAGAATAACACTGAGGACTCTACATGGAAGGAAAGAAAGCCAGACAGATTAAGTGTCCTGCCTATTGACAGTATTAAAACACTCTCTCTCAAACCAATATTTGTTCCATGATTTGAGTGGAGGGCTTCTACTTGCTAATGTGCAGATGAAAATTTAAGCCAAGAAATTTTCATGACCCTTGATATCTTAAGACAGCTGAATATGAGGACTAAAAATTATCCTGCCTTTCATAACATAATAAGAGGAATTCTCCATGGTCACTCCAACTTATACACCACAAAAAAATGCACCATAAGCCATAGTAATTAGCTTTAAGGAAGGGCCTGGGTGAGCAGGGAGCCAAAGATGCCTCACCAGTCACCTCTAATAACCTCTAAGTACAAGTAGGCTTGTCTGTTTGCCTCAGTATGCCTTACAAGTAGAATTATCATTTCTATTTTGTTATGACATGAAAATTTTGGGAAGGGCTACCTCAGCAGTTGTACTTGGTTGACTGAACCTTCTAGACAGTCCCAATGGAGTCCAAGCATGAAGCTGTTTTATTTTCCTCCCTATTCTGCCAAAGCAACTCTTGATGGTAGCTCAGTGTGAGCAAATCCAATAGCTTTCCAGGAACTTTCAAATACAAAAGAACAAGTCCCATTCTAGTCTTTCCACTCATTTTTGAAAAGCACAGTTCAATGTAAATCAAAACTTGAATCTCACTGTTCAAAGTTTCTATCCTGCCCCTTGCTCAGGCTTAACCTCTGTATCAAAACTAGAAGTATGGAGCAGGATGTGGTCTATTTTTTCCCTTCCTTCATTCCCTCTCTCCTCCTTTCCTGGCTTTCACTGGATCAGAAAGAAGGTGGGTAGAAGAAATGAAAAACATTTTCGCTACCTGCATACATTGTTTTGGTGTCCTATGGACAGATCATCAATACCCCCAGTGACTGCAAGTATGTCATTGTTGCTTCTCTCATGGCCTGTCGGTGTAAGTTCTTTGGAAGCCCTTTTATAATTCCCTTACATAGAGACATACTTTTTAGCTGACCTTTCATTGCTATTCATTACTATTCCCTTCATTCCTATCCAAACCACATGTCCACAATATCTTATCCTGGTCACATAGTCTGGCAAAGTTCAAAAAGAAGATTCAACCCAGTACTTTCTGCAACCAGTACATGACCCACAGAAACCTCATTCATCCTTGCTGAATCAAATGCAGTGTGCAGGCTCCCCCATTACTGCTGTCTCTGCTCGTTTTCCATTGGGCTGCTCCGGACAGCATCTAGACTTCAGACATCTCCAGGCAACCAAAAGATAGGGTTTTGTTTTCACATGCCCTCAGATGCCTGAGACATGTGTCAGGTTGCAGAGGTCATTCTCACTGTAACCTACTCTCCCCAAATATGTATCATGCCACTCCACATAAGCTAAAATAAGTGGAGAGGTGGATGTTAGTTTTCCCTGCTTTCAGGCATCCAAAAATTTCTACAAATGGGACCTTCACTTGGCTGAGAAGAAAAGCACCTTGGAGAGTAGAGGATAACCCCTCCCCCTTGGTCTACAAAACACAGCTCTTATTTTTTCCAATTTTAAGGCTTCTTTTTACATAAAGAGGAGAAGGTGCTGATATTTCTGTCATTTTCTGTGTTGTATTCTTAAGTTCAAGGGACCATGTCCACTGTGCTCTTTAAAATGTTATTTATTTCCTGTTATTCTCAATATTGAAGTTTCATATGAAATTCTGACATGAAGATAATACCTTCTTTAAATCTTGTTAGTAGGAAATTTATATTTACAAATATATAAAAGGAAACATGTCCTAAAGGGAATGTTACTCTTCCCCTTAGGTAAAAACGAAAAAAAAAATTTTTTTACGTAAAAACGAAAAAAAAAATTTTTAGGTAAAAATGAAAAAAAATGTTTTAATCAGATAAACTAGATAGACAGCAACCTGTAAAATATACCCCTGGTGCCTTCAATAAACATAAGATACCCAGGAAAATGTACCCCACCAGAATAAACCCCACTAGACTAGTGGCCATGCTTGGCCAAGAATTCACCAGAACAGCTTGCCTTTGGCTTTTCTTCCCCATTAGTGAGACATACTGGCACCACCGCTCAGCTCCTTGTATTTGATTCAAGGGTTGCAGAATTCGATAGCGTACTTTGAACACACTTTTTGCAGCTCAAGTTGGAAACTTTCCCCAGACTTTCTACAGTCTTTTTAGAATTCACAAACCTCAGGCCCTATGTGCCTGACCAGCCCAGATGTCCACCTTTCCCCTTTCTCACCACAGGACCCCTCTGCAGTCTTTACAAGGTATTTTGCTCTACATTTTCTCTCAAGCCTAGTTCTAAACTTAAAATTCAGGGAGAAAGAAGGACACACCAGACTTACTAATAGCAAACAGAATGGCTTTGGCCTGAAATAATGGTGGTTAAAAAGAAGAAAATGACTAAAATCAACCAACCAAATTGCATGTCTCCAAATATTCACTCTACTCATGCGAATACAGCTCTGAATTTAGCACTTGCCACTGATCTTGGGAATCAGCTTTGTAAGCTGGGTGGTTTTAATGAATTTGACTGCTCAGTTATTTATCTATTCTTATCCTCAAAATGCTCTTGGCTCTACTGTGTAAAGAAAAGGTTAAATCACCTGTTTTGTGGCCTTATTTTGTACTGAGAATTGTGCCAGACAGTTTTTTGCATGCTCTCTCACAGGTACTGAGAGGGAAGGTTTCTTTTTCCTGCCCCTTCTCAGCTTAAAGGCATTTTCATCTGACATATATTTTAGGTGCTTCATGCTCATGCTCAGGCCTCATCAGAAACAAAATGCCAGCTTTAATTTTTTGGTTGTTGAACGCAGGACCAGAGCAAGTCAAAAAGGTGGCTACGAATTATGTTTTATTTATGCAGAGGAATAAAAATATATTCCTGCTAGTGAAGGGTGAGATTCAGCACGAGGTAGTGCATTTTTACAAGGCAAACAGAAGCCTTGATTTACTCCCTGTTCACTAAAACTTTATGGCTTCCTCATCAAACAAGACAGGTTGCTTTCTGTCTCTTAGATGGTAAATATGGTTAATGTGCGGAGTAATGGTATAGTCGCTCTTGGGCTGTTTATTAGCAACAGGAGTTATTTAGTGACTCTTCCTTTGTCACAGAGAGAAGTCCCTCAAGATCACTGAGGGCCACAGAAATGATGGTCAGCCCAAGGCACCGCTGCCTGGGGATCATACTGGATAACTAAGAATGCAGGAAGAAAAGTAAAGAATATTTTTCATTTCTCTAATCCTTCTCCGTTCTTGAAATAATATAGTCTCAAGGCTCTTGATGGCGAAGAGGTAATTATTCATTTCAGTTTAGTAACAACTTCTGAGTCCACAGTGGGGCAAAAGAGCAGAAGTAAACAGAAGAGGAAAGTGGCTTTGGCCCTTACTAGGAGTGTGGTCATGGGCAACTCATTACATTATTAGAAATGGCCAGGCCAGTTAAACTGAAGTTCAAAATAAGGCGGACCCTGGGGATACCCAGCAGAATAATCAGAGATCTAGGAATTCCTGCTCCAGAGCAAAGCTATCCAACATAAATATAACATGTGCCACATAGCAATCCCAAGTATTTTATTTAATCCAATATCATCACATTGACAAGTACTCAATGTCAAAATCATTTATTAGATAGCTTGCATTGCTTTTTCCACACAAGTATTTGAAGTTTAGTGTGTATTATATGTACCTACGGAATAGCTCAGTTTGGACTGGCAATATTTTAAATGCTCAATAACCATGTGTATCTTTGTTCAAACTTTAATGTGCATAAGAGTCACCTAAGGATGTTGTTAAAATGTAGGGCTCAGGTTCTAAATTTCTAGAAGCCCTCAGGTGATGCCAGTGTCACTAGTTCATGGATTATACTTGGAGCAGCAACGAAGAACCCTTCAGTGGTGTGCTGGCTCTGGTTCTGAGAGCCAATGTTTGTATCTCTTTCTGAATCCACATTCAGTGGTAACATGACAATAACCTGAAATCAACTATAGTAGGAGTTTATAAACCAAAAAAAAAAATAGTAACAACTACAAATTGGAACATTACCTTTTTTTCTGGAAAACCAGTTTGAAAAATTTACCAAACATTCCTGTTCATGATCCAGTGGGGAATCCCACCATTTATGGCTTCTCTCTAAGTCATGAGAAAATCAATAATCCTCTTCTCTGTCTTCTTCTGCTTCTCATCTGTAACAGTTTTGATAGTTAACATTTACTGTTCATAAATTTTAAAGCATGTTTTTTAAGCGACACTTAGAGATAAGGAGCCTGCATCTAGTAGTTGTTGTACCACAAAACAAGTCTTTGAAACTTAAACAACTCTTTGAACCCTGACACTGCCCTTCCCTCTCTATCTATACAATGGGCCTAAGCACCTGTTTCAGGTACATACTTAAAAAGTAAAGTGAGATGACGTATTTGATATCCAAGGTGACTTGACCCAAAATCCAAGGAAAACAATGAAACTAACTAGCAGCCTCAATCACCAACAGGTCTGCTGTTCTGGGTGTTGTCAGCTTCTCTTTTGGGTTACAGTATTATCAAAAGCAGAAGAACATACTCAATTCTGAGGAATATGGTTATCTTGCTACCAATTTTCTGAACTCAGATTCCTGGTCAAATCCTATTCTCGCTGGTTAATAAGAGTTCATCAGCCAAAACAGTCTTTAAAAAAAGAAATTTATGGACAAAAACTTTCTGATTTCAAAGCCTATTACAAATCTATAGTAATCATAGTAGTGCAATGCTGGCAGAAGGAGATTTATATTATATACTAGAATTCAAAATTTATAAATTAGAATCTAATCTACATTAAAATTGAGAGTTCATATATTAGAATTAAGAGTCCATAAAGAAACCCATGTAACTATTGTTCAACTGATTTTAATTTTGATGATAGATGCAAAACCAATCAATGGAGGAAAAAATAGCCTTTCCAACAAATGATGTAAGGTCAAGAATATTCATATACAAAAGAATGGAATTGGACACCTATCTCACAAAAAAATTAACTCAAATTGGATCAAAGATGTAAATGCAAAATCTAAAACTATAATACTCTTAGATGAAAACAAATGTGTAATTTTTTTACATTAGTTTAGGCAACAGTTTCTTAAATATGGCAATAAAAGCACAGAAAAAAATATAAACTTTGTCAAAAGTACAAAGTTTGTGCCAAAGGAACATTGTCAATATAGTGAAAAACAGCCCACCACATAAAGGGAGAAAATACTTCCAAATCACTTATCTGACAAGGGATTGATATCCAGAGTATAGAAAGAATCCTACAATTAAATTTTTTAAATAGGCAAAGGGCTTCAATGACATAAGTATGTGAAAAACTACTTAACAGCACTAATATTTCAGGAAATATAAAACAAAACCACAATGACATACTACTTCACGTCAGCTAGGAAGGCTATTTTAAAAATACAGAAAACAACAAATATGGGCAGGAAAGTAAAAAAAATGAAATTGTAACCCTTCTGTACTGCTGGTAAGGATGTAAACAGTGCAGAAGGTATTGAAACTATTTGGCAGTTCTTAAAACATTAAATGTAGAGTACCACATGATATACCAATTTCATTCTAAGGATATATTCAAGAGAAAGCTTATACATGAACTGTCACACACACACACACACACACACACACACAATTTGTATGACTGTTCATAGCAGTATTGTTTAGAATAACCCAACACTGAAAATCCAATTGTTCATCAATTGATAAATGGATAACAAAATGTGATATATGCATACCACAGAATATATTCAGAACTAAAAACAGAAAATAATTAGGCATGATGATGCATGCCTGTAATTGCAGCATCATAGAAGGTTGAGGCAGGTGGATCCCAAGGCCAAGGTCAGTCTGGGCAACTTAGCAAGATTCTGGCTCAAAAAGCAGAAAAGGGCTGGAGGTGTGGATCAGAGATAGAATACCACCAAAAGCACAACAAAGAATTATTACATGCTGTATTATGGGTAAATCTTGAAAATATCATCCTAATTAAAAGAAACAAGACACAAAAGACCAAATATTATATTATTCAGTTCATATAAAACATCCAGAGAGGCAAATATATGGAGAAAGACAGTAGAGTAGCCATTGCTAGGCATAAGGGACAATGAGTAGTGACTGTTGATTGAGCATAGGGCTTTTTGAGTGATGATAATTTCACTAGTGACAACCTTCAATGCACTCAACAGATAGGGTCAACTGTGAACTGGATATTGTGCTGGGCACTAAGGATAAAAATGTCAAACTTGGCTGGTATTGTCCCCGCCTCAGAGATATTATTATTGAGTCTATACATTTATCCACCTAAGCCCCCATGAAGAGCCCAGCCTGCCACTGTGAATCAATTAATTCAACACCCTGCCATGACCAGATGTCTTCTACTAGCCCAAGATACTCTAGAAGTTGCTTCTGAGGTTTAAATATTTCAGGTTATATATTTCTAGTTTCTGGCAGTTCCTAGAGTATTGGTAGAATAATGTTAACCTTTATACTGTGTTGTTCTTACATGTGTACCTGGGTGCTCATTTCCACTTTTTACGAAGACACCATTCATACTGGATTAACACCTATCCAACTCCACTATGCAGTCATCTAGAGTAGTACCCGCTTACCCATGGTTTCATTTTCTGTAGTTTTACTTGCCTACAGTCAACAATGTCTGAGAATATTAAATGATGAATATCAGAAATAAGCCATTCAAAAGTTTTAAATCATGCACTGTTCTGAATGGTGTGATGAAAGCTTGCACCATTCCACTCTGTCCTGCCTGGAACATAAATCATCCCTATGTCCAGTGTATGTATGGTATATATGTTACCCACCAATTAATTACTGAGTAGCAGTCACAGTCACCAGATCAACTTGTCATGGTATCACAGTTCTTATATATAGGATTTAGTTTCAGGCATCCATTGGAGGTCTTAGAATGCCTCCAGGATAAAGGCCACTACTACAATTAAATCTGCAACAACGCTATTTCCACGATAACATGCTGAAGTACTGAGGGTTAGCCCTTCAACATGTGAATTTTAGAGGGATAAAGTTCAATCCATAGGACACACACACACTCATGATGTCCATGAAATTAGCTTTAATGGCATCTCTAAAAGAAGGAAATGGCAATTTAATTTTTCTCTATCTTTGGAAGAGGCTTTCAAAGTTCAAAGAAATTATGGGATCAGGCACTCCAATCTCAAGGTTTTCAGCTGGGTATACTTTCTTCCCTTTTAGAGCAATGTCTCTCTTCTTGTGCCATCACTTTTGCTGTTACAACCACCAATCAGTGGTCAAATTCCTGAAGGTTCTGACCTTGGCCAACTCAGGTATGAAGTGAGTGGGCAGCCCCTGAGCATTTCTCAGACAGTGCTTACAGCAGCTGACAGCAGACCAGGCACTGGGATAAGAGCCCAAGCCAACACATGGCAGCCTCTCAGGATGCCTGTTCAGCCTGCTTTCTTCGACAGCTGAGAGCTGTTGGCAGTTGTGGTTGCACAACCAGCAAGGTGAGGCCATAGGGACTAAATCCAACATATTTGCAACTGAAGGGACAAACTGCCCATCAAGTCAATCCCATCAAAGATCGCTAGTTATCATTTTGGTGCCTTCAAAAATCTTTACCAGACCCAAATTTAATTTACTGAGGCAATACTCTTAAACTGAATATAATCTAGTCTTTAAGTTAGTAAATCACCAGAAAATCTTTTAAACTATCTCCAGACCAAAATTATTCCCTTTAAAATAGTGCCATAATAGAAGAGGAAGCTATTGCCTTAAAGAACAGGCGAGTTAAGTAGCTTTGCAAAAAAGCATATAAACGGATAAATACACAAAGTATCACCCCCCAGAGATGAATCACAGAAACTTAGACACCCAGGAAATTCAGCTGAAAATTAAAAGCAGAAAGAGAATTTGTATCAATGATAGCTGTTCAGAGGAAGCAGTACAGACTCCTTGCAACGCAGCAAGGGGACACAGGTGTCCCTGCCCCAGCATAGACTATAGAATGTCAGCTAACAGAGCCCCACTTTCCCTGGTTGTGAAATGAAGGGTAGAATTTAAAGATCTTCAATTTTTCTTCTGGTTCTGACATTTTGTCTGGAAAGAAAACCAGGTAAATAAATTAGCAACATGTTCTCTAAATGAAGAGCCGTTTCCAAAGAGGCACGTAGAAGCATTTTGCTGAAAGATACCAAGTCCCAGTAAACACCCACTCCAACATAGTGCGACCTGATGCCCAGCAAACATGAATTATGAAGGTGGAGACAGGAAGACTCTGAGGCACCATGCAATATTGACTCCAATTCTCCCGAGAACATATGAGTCAGAAGCCCAAGCACAAAGGTAGGTCAGTCAGTGTTGGTTATGGAGACAATGCAGGCGACAGCGGCACAGGCTCTGATAGAGGATGGGAGACAGGGACAGGCAGCCACCACAACAGACAAGGTGGATCAAAGCACAATGCTTCCCACTAAAAAGCTGCACAAGACTTCACAACTACTCATTCAAGGAACTGGAGCCCGAGAAAATAGAAATTACAATCAATAATAAATATTTATTCTAGAGTTTTCAGACTGGCCACTAGCAGATATTTTTATTACAAAAAAATTAATACATAATTTATATACATTACCTTCAATAATTAGATTCATTTACCACCCCACCAATCCTTACCCTTGTGCTCTTAATAAGGATCATAACTGATTGGCATCATCCTCTCTCCTGCCCAATCTCAAAATGATCTTGCTCATAAGACACAGAGAAAGGACACATATTTCTTACAAGAGAAGCCCAGAGTCAGCACCTGACAGAGTCAGAAATAAATCAACGATGGCCAGTTTACAGGACAAGGGCTCCTCACCCTCTCCTAGTCAACATTCCCTGAGTGAAAAGATCTCCCAAAAAAGATGTCAGAGCACAAACATATAGGCCCTACACTTAATAAGCTTGCACACTATTTAGGAGATGTATAAAACAAAGCAGAGCTTAGCAATATGTGGGTGTGAACTTAGCATGTGAATTGAGAACAAACCCTAGATCTGTCACTGTCACTGCCTAGCTTATACTAAATATGCGTGCACCTTTGATGGATAATAGCCAAATGATTATATGCCCGGTTTCAGGTCAACTTCCCTGTCTTTATATTATGCCAACAACTTTGTGGTCTAAAAATCGGAACTGTGCAATATCCGAGATGCCAAAGAGTTGGAGCTTATTTCCAGTACAGCTGTTCCTGTGGAAGCAGACATCGGAAAAGGGCCAGAGACTGCTCCATGAGTGAGTCTTAGCTTCCCATGCTGGGATATCACAGTATCATGGACTCAGCGTGAAGTAGCACCAAGACCTCTGCCCCACTGCCTGCCCTCTTGTGCAACACATGTCTTGTAGACATAGTTGGTCTCTCCCTAAAATCTATGGGTTGATGTATATTTGTAGAGAACTGTATGAGCATGTAGAACTGATTTTTATCTGAGCAGAGGTAAGACATATGGCTAAACACATCAACAGGCAATAATTTCAGAGTAAATGAGAGGATGTTTTGGGGTCAGAGCAAAAGTGTATATTTAGCAATGAAAATATTATATATGTTGTACTATTCAGAAAGTTAAACTTCAAGGTAAAGAAGTTAGCCAATGTGCATAAAAATAAAATGAGTTTCTGAACCATGCTATGCACCATGTATTATGCTAGATATTTTTTTTGGGGGGGGGAAGTCTTCAATACTCATAAAACACATACAGAGTAATATTATTTTCATTTAACAGATGAGAAAAGTGAGATTCAAAAAATTTATACATATCACCCAGAACCATCCAGTCATTAAATGCCAAAGCCCAGAGTCAACCCATGTCAGTTTACATACAAAGCTGCTTCAGTTACACCATGCTTTCTCCGTGTTTACTTCCCCTAACAGATGTCCCAGAGAAAGGGCGGCTTGCATAGTGCATCAGAACTACTATAATCAAAAGCTGACATTTTCTGGATATAGTGCTTATACTAAATATATATGTGCCCTTTAATGGATAATAGCCAAATGATTATATGCTATTAGGTAGGTTAGATGTAATAACTGAATATCTGGAGATGCACTCGAGTGAAACTAGTTTTATGATTATGAGCATAATGAGTAGTGTTTCATTTTTTTAAATTATGATAAAACAGCCAGTGATGTTAGAATAAATAGAAAAACCTAAGGGAGGTTATTATCAATTTCATATCTACAGTTCATAAGGGTTTGCTAATTCTATTTATTAAAGTACAAAGTAGTATTCATTATAATTGAGACCTCAAGTGAATTCTCTGTGATTGGCAGGTTAGCTTCACATGAGCACCCCCCAAGCACGTGAGTCTCAGTTGGCCTCTCTTAAACCAGCTTCTCATTAAATACAGAAACGGGTCTCTAGGAACTAGTCTCACTTGGGTCATGATGATTGTTTTGTTAATTTCACAGTGTTTCTTGATAGTTTTTGTACTTCTTAAAAATGTATCATCCATTTGGTGAAGTTAGCAGTTCCCATTTAAAAAACAACAGTTGAACAGTAGCTCCTCATATTCATAATCTATATCACTCCAGTGATAAAGTCTGTCTTCCAAGTATTTTCATAAAGCAAAGCTTGATAGCCTATCTTATTTGCTGCAGTTTTATTAAAGAAAACAGGATGGCTTTGTTTTGTTCTATTTGGCATGGCTTTGCCTTAACATCGTTGTAATGGTGAACAAACTTTTCAAACTGTACATGAACTACCTACACCTTCTTAAATAAAAATTCTGATTTTTTCCCTCTAGGACATCCAGGCACCCTGCAGAATCACAGTCTTGAAGTTTAATTAATTACAAAAATAGGAGGGGAAATGGTCCATAGACTCTGCTCATCCTCATTCTGTCTCCACGCTGAGAAGCAGCTCAAGTCATCATTTATAAGAGAGAAAGGACTTATAAGAAAGACAGACAAAAGGGAAGGAAACAATGACAGGAATAAAAGGCAAAACTGAAAAACTGATATGGAAGATAGAAGAATAAAGGGAGGAGAAAACAAGAGAAAAGCAGCCAACGTTGGCAAGCAAGAAGATCAGACTTTACAGAATAGGCAAGAACACTATGATAACAACTTTTAATTGCTAAAAATACCTACCATTTTTACACCATGTGATGTAGAGATGAATAGATGGATAGATGAGATGAATGAATGACTGAATAGATAGACTAATAGATATACACATACACATAAACATACATATTTTAGTTCACTGTAATTCATTAATTTAATAATAACAAAAACTCTTTCAATCTGAGGAGACAAAGCTAGTAATTTCTCCAAGACAGCATAACCAGAAACTAACCCCAGCTCATGTGGCTCCAAATCCCATACTGTTAATTACTACAAATCCAAACACCATACTGATAATTACCACGTCTCTGAACAAATACCAAAGAATATGTACACTTAGTTGCATATTTTCTTATTCAAATTTGTCATCTCCAGACATGACACTGCTCCAATAATGTGGCCATTGATGAAAAATCACTTGAAAACCCACTTTTGAAATTTTCCATCTAACCTGGAACACACTTTTCTGATAATTTTCAATGGTGAGATAGTTTCCTGTTTTTAGAGTTTACCCAGGGGACAGCAGAAGTCACTCAGAGCAAAGCTAGTCAACACTGTGGGCAACACTGCTAGGTAATACCATTTGAAGTTTAAAAGAAGATAATGATATTGTTTTGTGTGTCTTACCAACTGTCAGAGAGAAAGTCCCAAAGATGAGTTGCTGGTGGCTTTTGAATTATTTCAATAAATACAGAGCCCCCTTCAACCTTCAACACTGAACTGGTATATCTTATTTTTTTTATTTTAAAAACAAAACAAAAAAGAATAGAAATGATACAGAATTTCAAAAGAAAATAGTAGAAAATTAGCAGTTGAACTGGTATATTTTAAACAGCAGACTAGTGTTAAAAAAAAAGTCATACCCTAATCATCCTTCAAAGCAGTCAATTTAATATTGTTTCATCTGCTGCTGAACAGGACATCCCCTCAAAAGAAAAAATTTGGTAAATGTCTAATAGTCTCTGAAGTTAATTTTAACACATCTTATACCCTAACTTGTTGCCGAAAAGTCTAAACAGAAAATGATAATGACCTTGGGGCATTATTGCCTTTAAACTTCAAACTTCTGATAGCTGTGAGCAAGATGATAGATGACAAGGCATTTAGAATCAAATGTCTGCCCATCCCCTGTTCTGAAACAGACTGACCTGTGGACATCTAGCAGAGTTGCCTCTAATGCACTTGAAGAATGGCATCATATTTTGGCTGGAGAGGCTACTCTGCCATTCATGGTCCATGTAGCAGGTGCTCTCCCCCGAATGGTTAGTTTTTCTCAAGAGCTGCCAATTTTCATTAAAGCAATGTAATGGAGGAGTGCTGAAATGTCAGAAAAGAAAATTACTGGGCAGCCCCCTTTTTTTTCCATTAGAATTTTGGCAAAGCAAGTAAGGCAAGGGCAGACAAGGTAATGAAGGGGTTGCACAAGCATTTATTTCACTTTTATTTTCCCTTTGAAAAAGTGTAAATAAAATTAGCACTGTTCTAATAACAAAGGATTATAAATGATATATTTATCAACAATATACAATTTTTCTACTGAAGTGCATAATAAAACTTTTCAAATGCAAATTTCTTATCAATGAACATACAAAGGGGCAAGATAAAAGGGTGGATGACATGAAGCTAATTCTGCATCATCCCTAAAAGCTGGAGGAATTAAATTTTTCAAGTTAGCTGATAAATCTCCCCAAACTTACTTTTAACTTTTATTCTGTGTCTTCTCTGTCAAGGGTTTAGTAAAAGCTTCTTATAAGAAATCATACTAATTCTTCTGAATTTCAGAGATTGGATCAAAACCATCAATGCTTTCTCGTTGTCACCAACAGAAAACCAAAAATATTCTTATACATCCCTTCAATATCAGGCCCTTCTAACAATCAAATCTATCCACAATTCAGTCCTCTCTGTCCCTCAGACTCATTTCTTCTGTTTATCCACCACACATCCCAAGCTGAAAACTGGTCCCTTGAAAGTTTATGATGCTCTATTCTCTGTCTGATTTCTGTCCAAATTCTCCCCATCCTCTAAAGCTTTTACAATGGAATTACAGCCTGTTTTCAGTTTCCTTTATAAGTCTCACCAATCTCCTCCCTCATAATCTGAACCACTAACTCAGAGCCTGATAACAAGCCATCTTGGACAGATCACATTTTCATGAATATCACCTTCATGGAAGTAAAGTAGAGACTACACTGAGCATAAATGCATAATAAGCATCTTTTGATTGAATGGCAGGTTTTATGGTCCAAGTCCTCTTTCAACAGAGACACGAGCAGATCAAAAGGCACAAAAAGTGAAAGAAAGAGAAAAGTCAAAGAATTTAGATACTCTAGTAACTGAACAATCAACATTTAAGTAATGAAGAGTTTACTGTACAGTTAAAGGAAAAATGCACAGATTATATATTAAGTGTTTTGAGATTTATCAAGATTTGTTAAAGGTTGATTCAGCAAGTCTTAATGTTAAGGGCACTTACAGGAAAATCAAACAATTGAACATAAAATATCTCCTAAAAACAAATTCTAAAATCATCAGTATGCTAAACACAAATTTTCCCCCAAATTACCCTATACTCAAAAGAGTACATTAAATTCACTTTTGAGATATTCAGACATGCTGATGATGTTGATCACCCCTGCCGGTAATAAATGAAAATACTGAAGTTTTCCAGGAACATGATGAACACCGTTTCGCACAACCATTTGAAATCTCCATCTGTTTTTCAAAAAGCTAAAGCTGTGATGTGTCCTTCATAATGAATCCAAGGAGATTCTGCTTGGGCAAGAATGATACCAAATTTTCTTCCAAAGCAAAACAACAATAATTACTTGAAAATGACAGCTATTAGCCAGGCATGGCAGCACACACCTATAATCCCAGCACTCAGGAGGCTGAGGCAGGAGGACCATTGCAAGTTCGAGACCAGCCTGGTCTACAAAGTGTACTCAAGGCCAGCCTGAACTGCATAGCGAGACCCTGTCTCAAAAAGACAGAAAAAAATGACAATTGTTATGTTAAAAAGCCAAACTGGTAGATATAAAATCTGGAGATAGGAAAATCCAGGATATTTTACATAAAGAAGTGGTGTGCATCTCACTGACACCATCTGGAGACTCTTCCTCTTTCAGGGACTACTCTAGGAGTCTTGCAGCATCCCAGCTGCTAATCTCACTCCCAGTCACCCTGCACCCAGATTTTCCTGTCTTTGGTCTTTTTATCCATCTCTCTGCTGGACACATATCCTTTCTCTCCCTCTTCACTCACCAGTGCTTATTCTACTTAAAATTCAGCTTATACCTTTTCTGGAGATATGAAAATCTGGAGATATGAAAATCCAGGGTATTTTAAATAAAGAAGTGGCATCCATCTCACTGAAACAAACCCACTGAGTGCAGCACTGTTTCTTACTTAGTCATTTTTATGGCAGAAGACTTCAGTAACACAGGGGCTGATATTCAGCCCACAGCAAGTCACCAAGAATCATTCTATAGCTGGAACATGTGGCAGGTCAAACAACTTTTTCATCTTTTACTCAGCAATATTTCTGAAAACAACCATGACTTTGGATGGTTGTAAATTTCAACATGTTACCAAGAAATTCTTTTAGGAGATTAAGTACCAACTCAGTACATGATGCATGTCTCTAACTTGTTCCTACCCCACAAAACATTTTTGTATGCTAGTATGTATTTGTTTGAAACAGCATGTGGAAATAGAGAAGAATGACACAGACTCTTAAAAATACTTTTAGAAAAAGCACAGCATGAAGACAACAGCATTTTCATTTCCATCTGAACAAAAATGACCCTACAAGGATTAGAGCAGGATGTCTAATTAAAACCACACAACTTACCCAGGATGCAAATAGCACACTCATAAAAAAAAATCCTAGATCCCAATTATACTTGAAATTTTACTTTGGAAGTTAAATTAGCATTTACCAGAATTACATTCATATCTTTGTGACTATATAATGCCTCTACCTTCCATTTTATTTTGTTGACTTTAGTTTCTTCAACATGAAAAATACATTTGTACAAGGGTGATGAATCATTTCTATGATTTCTCTTGTAAGCAACAAATATTTACTCAGAATCTGAAATGTTCTAGGTCTGTGAACAGGACAACCCCCACCATATCCTCATAGAGCCAACAGCCTAACAGAAATAGAACTATCCATTAGAAGGATAATATTTTGCAAGGGCCTAAAGCAAGCTATTTCTATGTAGACACAGTGATCAGGATAGACCCCACAGAAAAGGGATAAGCTGAATTTTAAGTACAATAAGCACTAGTGAGTGAAGAGGGAGAGGTAGGATGAGGAAGTGTGTCTGGCAGAGAGGACCAAGGGAAATCTGGGTGCAGAGTTACTGGGGAAATAGGCCACTGCAAGGCTCTTGCAGTAGTCCCTGAAAGAGCAATAGGTTACACCAGGCTGATGGGAAGAAGAAAACAGATGCAAGCAATATTTAAGAAGCAGAACAGTATGACTCTGGAATGGATTAGATGCAGAGTCTAAGGGACAGAGAGAGCAGCCACGGTAGACTCAGAGCTTACGGGCTAAAAGAAAGAGGTTTGTGGCAGGGTTACACACTGGGGTATGGAAACTTGGAAGAGAACCATATTTTAGGTCTGAAGGATCAGCAGATAGAGGTTACAATAGCAAATATCAAATTTAATGTCTTGTAGACAGGACTAATATTTAGCTTACAGAGACTTAGAAATGAGCTGAAAAGAAACTTAAAAATTTCTTCATCAATCATGTACCTGCATAGTTTTAGACAGGTAGAGAATTACACAGGTCTTCAAGTTAAAATGGCAAGTGTAGAAGAATCATCCACCCAGATATCAAAGACAGAATATTAGTTATAGCTATTTCTGAATTGTTACTAGCATCATTACTTCTTCTAGAAATAAGTCATTTATCCACTTAGGTTCTGCACACATGTTCCAAAGTCCTTTTAAATATAGAGTTCACAACAAATGCCAGTATTCTGGAGCAAACAAATCCATCAGTTGCTACAGAATTTATGTTAAGATTTTAGAAAGCAGAGTCCTGCTTGTGAAAATACCAGGGGTCTTTTGAAAATTTTCATTGAACAGGGACCCCCGGAGTTTGTATTGATTGGACAAGATCAATCAGGAAGCTTTCATTTCTCTCAAGTGTCTACTTCTTTGTCATATTAAAGATAACTCATTTAATTATTCTGTCCCTAGTAAAAAAAATCTTTAGTGATAACAATCCTTAAATTGCTTATTTCCAAACAATTCTTTCACATAAAAACAATTTCTGAAGCTCTTGGATCACACTTTTAATAGTGCCCCAAGCCTGCCATTAGACTAGAGGAGCACTTTTCTCTAGACTGTCATAACACTCAATAGTCACCTTCTGCTATAGCCCTTGCTCAACACACAATTTTTTTGTCACAGGTTTCAACTCCAAATAGCATTGCCAAATCCCTCTCTTCTCTGACATAATCTCTTTCCGATTTGAATGAACATTTTCTCCTGGGCCTATTATAAATAACACCAGGGAGCAGCTGCAAAAGAAAAATGGGCACTTTATAGGTGATTTGGAAATTCAGAGAAACATACAAAAAAATCTGGGCAGAGAGAGATTCAGACACAGAAGGAAGGTTAGAAATATAGGACAAGGCTCACAATATATGGCCTTAATGTCCCTCTGACATATAATTTCCTATTATCGAAGTTGAATAAATCCAGGCCAAATTGATAGGGGTTGGGCTTTCAGCAGCCAGGAAATTAGTGCTTTGGCCCAAAGATACCTTGCCTGTAGGGAGGGAGGGAGCTGGGGTGGGAGCCAGTGGAGGAAAAAAAGAGGTTACTCTGGGAGCTGGCGCTGCATTGCAATGGAGCAGCAAAGATTGACGGGACAGTGGAGGCCCAGAAGAATCCTATTTAATGGAATAAGCACAAGGATATTCCCCTTGTCACAAGTCAATCAGACTGTTTATGCACTTGAAATTAATTCTTTGGAAGCAGTCTGCTCTCTTCTGCCAGTATTCTGGGGAGTCATGCGAAAAGAATTTTTTTTTCTCCTTTGCTATCAAGCAATCAATTTTCAGAGGCAAGCAGTAGGAATATTGAGGTGATTTTTTTAATGTTCCTAATAAAAAGATTTAAATAGCAATTATTTGTCCACAATTCAGCTGTTTAACAAATAAATCATCATTCAGCCCTACAAGCACTGAGGATGTCTGATTCTAATCAATTCATAGATGTTATACTGACCAAAAAAGTTAAGGAGAGAAAGCTTTACTACACTTTGTCTTGATTTCTGTCCCTGCAACATACACCTCTTCTTACTTTGGAATCAACAACTCTAAACCAGAGACCTGGGGCCATCACAGCAAAAGAACTACAGGAATTTAGAATCAAACCACCTTTCTTGATTCCAATAACAGATTCCTTGTAGACCTACATTTAATAACCTTTCAGTATCCCAGGACTTAGGAGGTCCCCGTTTTGACATGATTGGGGGATTTCACCAAACCCTTTCTCCATCCATGACTGTCTTCTTGACCTTTTACTAGCATTTGGCTGATGAAAATAAAAGACAAAATTAAAGACCATATTCATGCCATAGGCATTTACTGAGCATCTTCTATGTGTATATTCTGTTTTAACCACTATGGATGTGTAAGAAAAGTCATAGACTTGTATTCTCATAAGGTAAACAGATCACAAAAAGATGTAGAGTGCATGTAATGGCTAAAGGGGAAATTTATAGATAGCACAAAAAAAGAAGCAACACAACAGACTACCACATGGAAATATGATCCCCAATATACTCCTCACCAGACTTTAATCTCAGGCCTGATTACAAATTCCTCCTAAAACACATGAATTTCCTAATAGTCCTTTTGTGATTACATTCAGAAGAGATCCAAAAGAAGAACACAGGTAACACTGTGTAACAGTGCTTTCTACTGACAACTGTGGTGATTATTTCACTTTTGAAATAACCCCACTCTCATTAAACTTAGATCTTAAGTTTTTGATTTGGTTTAACACCTATAAGAAACCAGAGAAAATGACGATGACTCAATGAGACCTAGATGAAACTGCTTCTTTCTAGTATTGGTTAACTATTATTCTAAATAAGATAAATTAGCTAATACAATGTTATATAACTGTTTGGTCTTAGGAGAAAAAGAAGCTAATGAAAAACTGTATGCTTGCTTCTAAGTGGGGTAGACAAGCTATGTATATATATCCTGAGTTTGATTTTTGGGGGTACCCAGGATCTTGTGCTTGCCAGGTAGTCGCCGTGACACTGAACTATATCCCCAGCCCCTAGACCAGCTATATTTTGGAGCACAGGAGTCATGGATCGACTTACCAGAGAGCAAGTTGTTCGAGGATGATATAAATCCTTTTCAGATGATACTTTCACAGGAAGACAGGTCTGTAGGTAGCCTTGGCCAACTTAGCTTTTCTCCCTCTTGTATGAATTCTAGGGAGGAATATACTGAGATCACAATACCTTAATACAAAAAATAAATGTCTGGGACAATGTGAGCTGTATGTCCCTTCTAGAATAAGACGTTCTGAAATGTTTATGGTCAGCCGGCCAAGTTGCATTCAGTATATAAAACCCAAGAGTGGTGTGCTTTTGGAGTCTCTCAACTGCACTATAACACAAACGTGCAGATGAAACCCCCATCTGGCATAGACAGCTTTTCTGGGCCTCAAAGAAATGGTTCACTGTGAATCATAAGCTTTTGCTTGTCATTTGTATCTATCACTGAGTAATAAATCTGCTCTGCCTAACTCACTGTACAAGTGTTCTTTCTCTCTGGACTCATGCCATTGGTAGAGAACCTTGCAATTTCAAGGTTACACACAGGCCCTCTAAACTTTTCCCTTGACAGGAGACTTGTCTGAGCAGTCAAGTTCAGAAGAAGTTACGTCTTCATTCATCACAAGCATACCTGAGGGTATAGTTCAGATTATAAAATTTCCTCTCACCAAAATAAGGGTGAAAGAAAGCAGGAAGAGAAAGTCTGTGCTATTTTATAATTCCAAACCAAAAATTAAACCTCTCTTCCTTTCTAAAGTGATAATGTCAAGAATGCTCAATGTGGTCAATACATGGGCCTAAATTACATTTTGGCCACAACCCCCACAATCCTCCATGTGACTTGACCCTGGTCTTCTTTGACAATATCATCTGCCTGCACCAGTATCTTAATATTAACCTTCCCAGAGCCCCATGACAGAGCAGATGTTAGCACCACTGGCCTGATAACCTTGGGCTCCTGTGCAGATGTACAGAACACTGACTTCTGACATTGCATTTAGGGTTTTTCCCAATACATACAGCCATCTTTGCATCTTCCACCCAGTGACTTGTAAATTTCATTGTCAATTCCTCTATAGAAAAGTCCCTATTCAAATTTAGTTAATTAACCTATTTCCAAATATGCCACTCATTAGGACTGTAGCATTCAATCTGTCTGAATTCCTGTGCCATTACTCTTAACACAACTCATTTTGTAGTTTGTATCTATTAGTCCATACTCTTACATATGCATATCCTTCCTCCCCAACTAGAGTCCATGCTTCTTAAGTGCAGAGGACCATAATTCATATTCTACACTCTTGGTATCTTATTTAATACTTCCCATGTTGCTAGTACACTACAATATTTACTATTTACTATCAGTAGTGACAATGAAGATTTGTTTAAGATCATTTTAGTAATCTTGATTCATAAGCAGGATACACAGATGAAGAGAAAAAAAATCAATCAACCTGTATCCTTAATTAACATATTAAGAATTAGATAAAAATCAGCTTTAGACATTTTGAACAGAAGATGCAATGGGGTTAGGAATATCCGTGTCTTTACTTCTTTTGGATATTATGTTAGCTTTCCATTGCTGTGACAAAATACCTGAGAAAGTCAACTTAAAGCAGGAAAGATTTATTTTGGCTCACAGACTCTGAGATTTCATTCCATGATCACTAGGTTTCATTGTTTCTGGCCCTGTGGTAAGGCAGAACATTTTGGCGGAAGGTCATAGCAGAGGAAAGCTGCTCACTTTATGGTGGTCAGGAAACAGAGAGAGAACATGAGATCTGGAGAATGTGAACAAAATACATTTCAAAAGTTCCCCTCAATGACCTACTTCTTCCAACTAGACACCATGAGTTTCACCACTTTCCAACAGCACGATCATCTGTGTCCAAACTTTCAACACCTGAGTTTTTGAAGGGTATTTATGATCCAACCATAACAGCCATGTACCAGACATTAGATCACTGAATTATACTGTAGCAATATTTTAACTTTTTGAAGTGCCTGTTTTATGGTTTAGATATAAAATATCCTCTAAAAGTCTCATGTATTCCGATCTGAGACTTTCAGAAGGTGTTTGGATCATGAGAGTACTAACCCCATCAATGGATTAGTCTACTAGTGAGTTCATTAGCTTGATGGGTTGCTAGGAGCAGGACCAGTTTGGAAGAAGTAGTTCACTGGCAGGGGGTATAACCCAGAAGGGTATAATCTTGTCCCCAGCCCCTTCCTCTCTCTCTAGCCCTTCTTGTTACTTGTTTCCTGGAAGCCATGGAGTCAGTTACTTCCCTCTACCATGCCCTTCTGCCATATTTCTGCCTCAGAGCCAGCTGACCATGGACTGAAGCCTCTTAAACCATAGGCCAAAATATTTTTTTCTTTCTTTCAAGTTTGTATGTCAGGTATTTTGTTCCAGACAAGTGACTAATACAGCTTCCATACTGTTTTCCCTAGTGGTCATACCAATTTACATTCCCGTCAAAGGTGTACAAGTGTTTTCTTTTTTCCACATTCTTAACAGTACATGTTATCTTTTATTTTTTTTAATAGCTATTCTAACAGATGTGAAGTAATATCTTATTGTGGTTTTAATTTGCATTTCTTTAATGACTAGTAATGATTAGTAATTCACATCCCTCAGTTGACCTATAGAATGTCTTCTTTTGAAAAATGTCTATTGAAGCCCTTTGCCCATTTTTATAATCACGTTGTTTTCCTGTTATTGAGTTGTTTGAGTATCTTACATATTTTGGATATTAACACTTAGCCAAATATTTTTCACAAATATTTTTCACAGTTTATCAGTTGTTTCTTCTCCTGTGTTCTTGCAGTGTTAGTTACAATAGTCAAGAAATGAAAAAAACCTAAGCGTCCATCAACACATGAATAATAAAATGTGCTATAAAAACATAACAGAATTCTATGCAGCCTTATGAAAGAAGGAAAATTTGTCAATTGTGACAATATGAATGAGCCTTTAGGACATTATATTAAGTGAAGTAAATCAGGCACTGAAAGACAAATCTTTCATGACTTCACATAAGTGGACTCTAAAAAAGTTGAACACAAGGAATCAGAGAGTAGAGGAGTATTTATCAGGGATTGAGGTTGGGAAAAATGAAGAAATATTTGAAGGATATAAAATTTAAGACCTGGATGAATAAATTCTAGAGATCTGTAATGTACACTATATCAACTAAAATTAAAATAACTTTGTATATTCAAAATTTGTTGAAAGAGTAGATCTAATTATTCTCAGCACAACCCCTCAAAAAATAACTATATGAAGTGATGAATATGTTAGATTACTTTGATAAACATTTACATATATGTTGTACTTCTTAAATGTATACAATTTTATTGTCAGTTGCACAACTATACCTTGATAAAATTGGAAATGCAGAAGATTGGCTCTGGCTTTTTAGCTGAAGAGATGCATCAAACATATAGTCAGTGTTCTTGTATGAACTCTCCAGTAATCAAACCACCAAACCAACAGTCACTGTTTTCTGCATAAAACAAAGGGTTTATGCCTAGGTAAAATCCAGGCACATGACTATTGAAGAATCCTGTGTACAGACTGTTTAACAAAGATCTAAGTTTTCACTCTATCTCAAGAGTGAAATTGGACATTGTCAGCAATTTGTATGAAACACCCATCTAAAGCCTTGACTCTATATCAAAATACTGGAAAAGGATATACATTCACAGGCATCTATACTGAAATGAACTATGTATGTGTCATTTTTTAGATTGCCATTTTAACCAATCTTAACATTAAAACAGTTCTCAGTCCTGTCGTATTAGGTAAGAAGGCTCTCATCATGCACTTATCCCTTCCTTACCTCCAGAACTCAATAAAGAAATTGCTCAGGACTCAGAAATCCAGAAGCAGTGAGAGTTGTTACCTGACTTGTGACAAAAAAATATATAGCCAAGAATCCAGTGCTAGGAATTCTCTTCCTTTCTGTTGGTTGTCATGAGATATAGATAGATAATAACCTATGTGCTTTTGCAAGTTTCTGGGTCCATGTAGAATATTTATAGAAATACAGTACATAATTAAAATCAATGGCAACAAATCATAAATTACCTACCAATTTGGCAATTCACCTTTAGCAGGTCATCACACATATTCAACATAGTCAAGCTCGCATATGGTCGGTTAAGCAAATGGCATGCATACGATCTGGAACTACAGTTTTGAGATGATACACAGAGGAGATTAGACATGGTCCCTTTCCCTGCATAGCTTAGAATTTCAATAATCAAACAGGGGCCATCAAACTGCATTTAGTTCTTTGTAATAACTTCAAGGCAGGATTACGTTGGAGGGAAAGAAGGAAAGGAGACAATTTCATACATCCCTCGTTCAGTAATTCCATGTTTGCTGCCAAATGGATATTGAAAGTAGAGCATGGGAGGATAGAAATATTTTGTAGAATAGGGCCTTTCCAATCATTTACTCACCAACAATGTGGTAGGCTACACGTGCCTAATGTTCCAAATGTATGAAATCTGATATATCATATTTCTTCCTAAAATTCCTCCTCCTCTTTATTCTTACTTAAAATTCTAATACATACTCTTCTATACCTCTGTAACTTTTTACATTCTATTCCCAATGCTAGGAATATTTTTCTACATATTAACTACTGAGAAAAGTTCATGTGTAAATTATTAATTGACATAAAGATTTCTCTTCAACAAAACAAGAGCAATGTGACAATCTGGAAAAATAACAGTTTCAACTTAAATCCTGTTTGCAGTATCATTATGTAATCAAATGATTTTAACACCACTGGGCTTACCTTTCCTTTGCTTTAATATCTACCTCCAACTGTCATAAGCTTCAAGTGAGATGTATGTGAAGAGCCTACTACAGAAAATGGCACCTACGAGGCCCTCTGCGAACATTCATCATTTTTCCCTCCTTCCCTGAGCTACCGAACACATTTCTGGTTACTGCAGCTCTGTTTGTAGTACTCTCATTCTAATCCTCCAATTCTGAGGTCCTTAAAGGAAAAGCATAGACCCCAGCATCACCAAGGTGTACTCATAGATATTTAATTGCAGTAAACTTGAAAATATCTCAGCACCCAACTCTAGGTCTCAGGATCTTCAGCCAGTGTCGATGGGAAAATCATAGTACAAGTAATAGGAATAGAGACACTAAGGCTTAAATATTCTGTGGAATAAGGTGAAGATTCAGCATGGGGCATATTAAATTTTAAAAAGCAACAAGAAGACATTCAGCAGGAAATTGGGGCTGTGCCTCTGGTTAGAGGAGGAGACAGACATTTAAGTATCAGGGGGAAAGAACAAGTGACAGCAGCAGAGAGAGAGAGGGGACATCAGGACAATGCAGTGATAAGGAAGTGAAAAAGAGAAGAAATTTTAGGAAAAAAGCAGAAGGTTTATGGCACTTGATAAAAAATTGAGGTCTCTAAAATGAAAACAAAAAACAGACTGTGGTATTTTGGTCAACAGAAAAAAAACACTTTTGGTGAAAGAGACCAAAGAGATTTCAAAGTATTAAGAAGCAAGTGATACAGAGAGGATACAGAGAACAAAGGGACAAAAAAATACACTTGTGTCTTCCTGTGTAGAATTATGACAGCTGGGAGGATGCAAACCTGGGTTCTAGCTTTGGCTCTGCAGTTAATAGTATTACAATACAGGACTGAAAAAAATGCATATTTGAACACATGTAGATGCTAGAGCACTATTTAGTTACCTTGGAGATTTTCCTTTAGCTTCTCACTCACTTGCTTCTTATCTAGACGTTACCCTGCTGTCTCACTCAACAAGAATCTGATGGATTCCTGCCTTGCATTGTTGACAATTTCATCACTCAGAGGCTGAGAAAGCAACCAGAAGAGCAGCTTTTCCTCAATTAATTTTAATCAACAGTCAGCCTTGAATGATAGAGTAGAACTGATAGAAACTTTACGGGAAAAGTGATGAAGTTGACTTGCAATAGTCAAGAAAAAAAGCTTGTCACAGACAAGATTGATGGTGTGTAGGGAAGCAGATTTTATGTTTGACTTCTGACCCTCCCCCCACCAAACCACGGAGTTCCTAAATGGAAAACACAGAACCTCAAACCTAGATCTATTTAATTTTTTAAATTAACGACTCAGATATATCCGTGCTTACTAAAATTGAAGATGGCACAAAACAGAAAAAGAATCACTTAGAGCTCAGTATCAGGAACTCAAGATTACTCAATAGGTCAACAGGATTACTGGATTAATCTTAATTAGAAAAATTTAAAACTCTGCCCTAAGGTCAAAGAAAACAGAAGAAATATAGGATGGAAATAGGAAAAGATATTAAATATCCAATTTTGCTCTTTGAACCATATTTTTTTGTGCTTCTGCTTAAAAAAATAGGTCTTGAAATCTTTTAACTTCTCTGTAATGTTTTCTACTTTTCTGTATATAGGTCCTGTAAATTTTGTGATGAGAGTTATTATTCATATTATTATTATTCATTTATTATTTCATATTTTGATGCTTTTGTAAAAAATTTGTTTTTGTTTCTCACTATTAAATACAGTTGCTTTTCAAAAGAAAGATATCAAATAAATTTAGGCTTTAAAAAAGTTAAGAAGATAAGGGAAGGAGAATAGGGTAGGGAAAAGATGGTATAAGGGAGGGTAGACATGGTTAATTCACAATATACACATGTATGAAAATGTCATAATGAAATCTATTAATTTTTATAATTAATACATGTTAATAATGATAAAAAAGAAAAAGAAAAATGTGAGAAAGGACTGTAAAAGCTTTTAAGGATAAGGATTTAAAAACCAGAAATAACAGAAGTTGATAATAGGAGGAAAGAGACTACGAATTTTTAAAATCAAACAGACAACAAGAAAGACAAAAAGAGTTCATAAAGCAACAGAACACATGGCA
This sequence comes from Dasyprocta punctata, assembly GCA_004363535.1. NCBI lineage: Eukaryota > Metazoa > Chordata > Mammalia > Rodentia > Dasyproctidae > Dasyprocta > Dasyprocta punctata. Next base: position 5,952 of record RJWM01000562.1, on the reverse strand, counting down.
TAAATGAGCCCAGCTGTACTGGTTTTTAACAAATGTAAACGTCTTAAATTCACCTATAAAAAGTTAGAGTATCAAACAGAACTTTTAAAGTACATGCTATACAAGAAACAATCTTAAAATAATGGAAATTAAAAACAAATATAAAAGATATTCAGGAAAAACTTTTAGCAGAAAACTTCTAATATACCAATATTTTACAAGACAAAATAGACTTTAAGGTGAAAAGTTTTAATAGAAAATACAGAGCCACTATATATTAAAGAAATAGGTAATAGTCATTTAATTGCATATAGAAATGTAGAACAAAAGAGACCTGATTTAATAGTAGTTCACATAAAAATGGTATTTTGCTTCTATAAGTATAATGCTGGCTAAGGTGCCAACAGGATTATATGCAACATCATTTCAATATTTGCTAACATTAATTGCTAGCTTTTCTGTGTACTGTCAAAAATTCATCTGGAGTGGAATCAGTCTGGGTACGTCTTCTTGAGACAATACCAAACTGCAGAACTTTCAGCAGAGATTGACCAGGATGAAAACTGTATGAAAAAGCATCATGGAAGATACAGTTGAAGGACAGGAGATACTGGGCAAGAAAAGAAGACAGTTTAAAGGTATGTGTCAACCAAAATAGGCCCGGTAGCACGTGCTAGAGCCAGGTCTGGAACAAAGTAGATCTCACTACATACTGTACTGCAAAGCATCCTTCTCTACCCTACTCTACCATGCCTCATGTATTAGTCGGGGTTTTCTAGAAGAATAGGTTCAGAAAAAAAAAAGAAACATATGTATGACTATACAAGACATTTATAGGTAGGCTTACAGGATCAGAACTAAGAGTCCTAATGGCAACCTGCAGGATCATACATGGAAGAAACCAAAATGGTTCTCTGACCACTGGAAAACAACAGGAGCCAGTAGTAGTCAAAGGTCAAAAGCCTGGAAGCTCTCACTGCAGACTCACCTGTACAAGTCTGTGTCAGAAAGCCAGAGTCTGCACTGGAAGACTGAAGAGTCTGCACTAGAAGTCTGAAGGAACTGGAGACCAGTGTTCAAAGGCAATGGCAGTAACCTAAGCTCCTCTGAAGAAGAAGGGAAAGACTGTCCTTCTTCTTCCCTATTTTATTGGGTGCAGGGTATAAATGGAAAGGCTACAAACATATTGATTGGTGCCCCTCAGTTCTGGAGTAGGTTTTTTCCACTCAGATTGCAGCCTACATGTCAGTCATTCACAGACACACCAAGTAAAATCTAACCTGTTAGGTGGTTCTTTCTCAAATCAAGTTGACATATCACAATTAATGATCACACCTCTTTGCTGAAACTATGAAAGGAAAATAAAAAAATCATTCCCATAATGTAAGAGTGAAAACTTTCCTAATCATAAAGATCACTACCACATGTGGAAATTTAGAAGGCTATGTGGAGGATGTGTTACTAGGTATTGAACCCGGGGAGCCCTACCATTAAGCTACATTCCCAACCTTTTCTAAAATTTTGACATAGGTTCTTTCTCAGTTGCTTCATTGCCTAGGCTGGGCTCAAACTCCCAATCCTTCCACCTCAGTCTCTCAGCAGGCTTGGATTACAAGTGTGTGCCACCATGCCCAGCTCAGAGGGCTTTTTTTTCAGTTTAGTTTATTAGTATGTGGGTGTAGTATATAATTATCAGAAACCCCTGCAGTGGGCTCTGATCTCCTTCCAGGAGTTATGGTGCACAGTGAGAAGAAAGAGAAAGAGACAAAATAGTTCCCAGTTATTCACAGGAGAAGAAAGGCCATGAGGCAGCCATAACCTTGGTATTTATTGATTACATGTGTCAAGGGTAATAGATGAAGGGTATTAAGTGTTTCCAGGAACAGTAATGACCACTACCATGGGCTAGCAAAACGAACGAAATATTATTGCAAGGATGAAACAGGGCAATAAGGGAACGCAGTTTCCTAAACTGTCTTATTGTCCTCAGCAGATCTTACCTTGCCCTGTGAGGGGCCACACAGTCACTAGTCCTAGGGCTTTCAGCTGTGACCAAAGAAAGAAAAGAATTTCCTCATTCCAATTTGGCTCAAAGGGCAGGACAAGGATGGTCTCAGACAGCCTCTAGACTCAATTTATAATTTGCAGTTCCAACACACGTTTACATTTTCTGTGGGATGCTGGTTCACGTACATAACACCCCTACCCCAACTATTGATCCCCTTCCCCTTTGACAACAATCTATCTCCCTACTTCCTATTATCTGTCTTTTATTTTGGTCTTTATTTTTTTATTCTGGTTTCTCACATAAGAGAAACCATGTGATATTTAAGCTTGCAGGTCTTATTTGTTTCACTAACATTATGATCTCAAGGTGCATCCATTTTCCTACAAATGATTCAAGTTTATTTTTCTTTATGGCAGAGTAGTACTCCATTGTGTGTTAATAAATATTCTTTATCCATTCGTCTGTTAATTAATATAGGACTGCTTCAAAGACTTAGCTACTATGAATTGTACTGCTATAAAAACTGATGTGCACATATCACTGTCATATGATACCTTTAACTTTTTCAGGAAGATACCTAGAAGGGGAATAATAAATGTATGAAAGTTTGCACAGACAAAGATAAAATCAACAAAGTTAAAAGAAGAAAGGTTTACTTAGCTCACAGTTTATGGAGGTTTCAGTCCATAATCAGCTGGTTCTAAGGCAGGGTGGCATGGCAGAGGGGCAACAGTTCATGTTGACTAAAGATACAAAAGAAACCAGAGCAAAAGGGCAGAGCAAGCCTTTTTTCCTCCTTTACATTGTATGCAGGCTACCTGCCCTCAAACATTGCTGGTAGGAATGTGAAATAGTACAGTCACTGGGAAACACTTCAGAAGTCCTTTAAAATATTAAACAGAATTACCACGTGACCTAGCAACTGCACCCATAAGTGTATTCCCAAGTGAAATGAAAATTTATCCACATGAAAACTTGTATATTCTTTACAGTTTTCATAGAAGCACTATTCACAATAGCCCCAAAGTAAAACAATCCAAACGTCATCATCATCTGATGAGTGAATAAAATAATGTAGTATATCCACACGATGGAATATTACAAAGTAATGAAATACTGACACATGTTACATGCAACTTGGGAAGACTTTGAAAATATTATGCTAAGTGAAAGAAGCCACATATATATGATTTATCCATAAAAAATTTTACAAACAGATGAATTCTTAAAGAAGAAAGGTACATCAGTGGTTACTTAGGACTGCGGGAGAGATGGATGGAGAGCGATTACTAATTGGTACATCTTCCTCAGGGGATAACGAAAATATTCTAGAACTAGTGTTTTAGTTAGCTTTCTGTCACTACAAAAATTACTGGAGATAACCAAGTCATAAAGAGCACAGTTCTTTAGCTCACAGTTTTAGAGGTTTTAGTCCATTATCTGTTAGCCCCATTGTTTGGGTCTGTGATGAAGCAGCACATCATGGTGGGAACATACGGCAGAACAAAACTGCTTGCCTCATGGCCAGGAAATGAAAGAAAGTGAGGAGGGGGATTTTGTCCCCAAAAGCACAACCTCAATGATCTAAAGACCTCCCAGTATAACCCTCCCCCTAAAGGTTTCACCACTTCACAGTAGCACCAAATGGAGGAACAGGCCTTTAATACACAGGACTTTAGGGGACAATTAAAATCCAAACTAACACAGTGGCAGCAAACCTACAGCATGTGTGCTGCAGTAGCCACAGATAGTCCTGTCAGCATGCAAGCCAAGTCACTCCAGCATCATCCCAGCAGCTGAGCATTGGATAACAGTGCGTATTGGCCAGTGTTAGCACTTGGCAATAAATAAATGGGTTACAGTTTGGGCACTCGGTTTGTAAAAGGTTCACTATCACTGCTATAGCAATTATATAGATTGTGCAATTCTACAAATATACTAAAAACCATTGGCTTGTATACTTTAAGTTGGTTAATTTAATAGCACATGATCCCAATAAATATGTAACTATATATTATGGAACTAAATACATACACATACACACAGACAATAATGTGTATAAGTAAAACTGAGTGATTCTGAATAGTATAAGTAAGTGACATTAATATCAGTATCATAGTTATGGTATTATACTACTTTTTTGGAAAATAATATCACAGGTGGAAACTGTTTAAATATATACAAGACTTCTCAGCATTAGTCCTTAAAACTATATGTAAATCTATGGAAACCAGTGCAAAAATTCACCATACATAAAGCTCAGATACTCGCCCATTGGTGCTGCTTCTCTCTGCCTTCATCATTTACGAGTCTCTCACTCACAGTCTAAATTAGAACCCTGCTGATAAAGGATCCTTGGAAGCATGGTCCCAGGCTTCCAGCCTCTCTGATACAAGGAAATCATAGAACAGAAAAGGGATGAATGTGTATACATTAAAATTTATAATTTAAATATATATGCAGATTTTTATACTTATATATACTATTTAAATTTGCACAGAGACACAGCTACATGTAGATACATGTATTTGTATATGTACTACATATTATAAATCCATGGTACAATGTTTAGATAAAATCTGTATCTGAGATTACATATAAAGTATCTCAGCCTGTGTTACCCCAAAAGTAACACCTGCAACAAAGTTTGATAGGTGGGTGGCTTCTTCAGGATGATGATCCCAGGAAGCAAGGAGTAGAGGATTAGGAGGACTGAATGAGGACGGGGGACAGTAAATGTAGATGAATTATCAAATTGGTCACTACCCAGGGAAACATATCTCCATCTTTTTCTGAGAAGCTTTTTGAATGTCTCCATCTCCTTCTGAGGAACTAAAGGGTGTGTTCCTTTGGTCAAAAGTTTGGGTTCCTTTGGTCAAAGGTTTGGGTTGCACATATCAAGCACTTCCCCCAGATACACCACACTAACACCACTGGTCAAAGAATGGAGAGGTACATGGTATGTGCCTGAAGTAACACACTGTTTTTAGTGACATCTGTGAGAAATCAGTTTAATCGGCCTAATATTGACTGATGGCAATGACAGGATCTGAAGTAGGACACAAGCAAAATCTGATAAATATGGAATGATCCTAATACATGAAATGCATTACTGGACTGGGGAAAAAAAGCCTGGAAAGAAATTTAGAAATGTATTAGCAGTATTTATTGCTGGGTTATGAAACTGTACATGATTTTTTAAAATACATGTTCTTGTACTTTGAAGTATCCTACACCAAAGATACACTGTTTCTGCAATCACGAAGTACAACAAATTATTTTTAAGGAGCTGAGGTGTATGGTTTGAGGATGAATGTTTATGCAAAGATGAGAACAACCACATACAGGATTCTTCCACTGGATGAGAAGCCAAGATGACCCTTCAGATTACAGGCTAGGATTCTATGATAATCAACCTGGCTGGAAAAACCTAGAGGAGTACCAGGAACAGAGTAAACAGTTCTCCTTTGTCAAAGGAGTGAATGTATATACTGCAGAAGCACAGAGTTAGAAAAGTCTCCCAGGAGCACAGTGTTTCCAAGGAAATAAAAGAAAAAAGCCTTTAAAAGATAGTTCAGAAATTGCATTCCTAGATATCCCCTCAAGAGAACAGAAAAAATAAGTACATATACACACAAAAATTGTATACCCATGATCACAGCAGCACTACTCACAATAGCCAAATGCTGGAAACAATTGAAATGATCATCAACTGATGAATAGATGAACAAAATACTGAGTATCTTATGCTCATTTTCAATTGGGTTACTTGTTTTCTTGCTTTTGCATTGTTTTGAGTTCCTTATATACTTTTGATATTACCCTCTGGTCACAAGCAGGATTTGCAAATATTTTCTCCTATTTTGTGAGCTGCCTCTTCACTCAGTTAACTGTTTCCTTCGCTATGCAGAGCCTTTTTAGTTTGAGGTAATTTCACTAATCTATTTTTTCATTTGTTGCTTGTG
>RJWM01000561.1:101203-207303 GCA_004363535.1 Dasyprocta punctata | reverse complement strand
GGAGGATTTTTCCCTGTTATTAATACAATGCATGGTTTGTACTGTTCGCTCACACCCCCCCTTACTCCGGGAATTGAGCTGTTACAGTTTATAGACTGCCCAAGGACAGAGCTGACAGGGAAACTGGGTTACGAGATAAAAACTGCCCCCAACCTCAGACCTCCCTATGGTTACTTTCTCCAATGAATGTAAAAAAGCCGTTTAAACTAACCAATGCCATCTGCTTCTGTAACCACACTTGCAAAGACCCCTCCTCCCTTTGTTCTATAGCTTATAAGCCCTGCTCGGGTTCAATTCAGGGCTCTCTGTTCCTGCATGTTCAGTGAGCCCCACGCATGCCTGGACAATAAAAAGACCCCTTGCCAATTGCATGAGAAGGCGTCTGTTGGTGTCTTCCTCCACGTGGTGGGTGTCTCGACCCTCACACTATAAAGCAGAGTATGAGAAAATGAATAGAACTGGGGAATTATGTGAGCAAACTGTATATCCATAGTACATAGCCATCATTATACCCCAGTGCTCTTGCTAGCTCTCTAACAAGATCCTTCTAACATCATCTACAAAGTTTATCACTGTCTTGGTTACTTTTTTCTCATTGCTGAGACAAAATACCTGTTGCCTAAAATTAGGGAAGGAAAGGTTTATTTCTTATAATTTTTGGAGGTTTCAGTGCATACTCTGCTGGCTCCAAGGCTAGAGTGGCACAGGGCAGCTGTTCAGGGTGGCTGCAAAACAGCAAGTGAACTGTCAAGAGAGGGAAGACACGCCTTCTCCCCGCCCTTACACTGTAAGCCGGCTCCACCCCTGGGTGGGTGCAGTACTCACACCACCAATCCCAGTGCCAGACAACAAACCAATCACAAGTGCCAGACTCAGCTGCATCCATGATTACATAAGGCTTGAGGGGGGCCATCCAAACACAAACCATAACAATCACTAACCATTGCTAATCACCCAGCAAATCTGGCAGCACTGTCCTCAGAATACATCCGGGACCCCTGGCCTCTGCCCATACTGCAGGGCCCACCCTCACGTGGGCCTCTCCAGGGGCCTCCTGACCCCTCCCTCCCACTCCAGACATGCCTAGCAGGAGTTTCTACTCTACAGACAGGTGAATTGTTCAAATTGTGGTAAAACAGACTGTCCTTTTGCATGTCTTAAAAGAATCTTAGTGAGGTATAACTGGCAAAATCATACACATTTAAATTGTACAATAATGTCATGATACATGCAGTGTAAAATAATCACCTTCATCAAACCATTGTGTCTTCCCCCATAGTCACTGTGTGTGTGTGTGTGTGTGCACACCCGTGCACAAATGCATATACATGTACATAAGCAGTGAGAGCACATACGATCCATACTCAGGCTGAGGCAGGAGGATCCCAAGCTCAAGCTCAGTCTAGGTAACCTGGAAACGTAGTGAGACCACATCTCAAAATAAAAAAATAAACAGCACTGGGGTTGTGGCTCAGTGTAAAATCCTTAGACTTTGTCCCCATTATTACACCAAAATAAAATGCATCCTCTTAGCAAATTTCACATATACAATTCAGTTTTGTGAACTACAGTCAACCTTATTGTACATGAAATCTATAGATTTTAATTGTCCTTCCTAACATGGAAGTTCATACCCTCCACCACCATCTTCCCATTTTCCCTATCCCACAAACCCTGGCAACTGCTAGTTGACTTTTGACTTCCTGCTTCTATCTATGAGCGTGGCTCTCAGGTTTATCTGTAACTGAGACCACTGAGGTCACGCAGCGTTTCTCTCTGTCTGGCCTTCTTCACTCAGCGTAATGTCCTCCAAGTTCACGCCTGTCATGCACCAGCGGGCCTTCCTCTTTCTTTAGAGTGAATTCAGGCTTTTATTGCTGCTGATCTGGGATAAACAAAGATCCCTATGCCGGCCCACAGTGTCTACAATGACTGCCTTCCAGCAGGAGCCTTTATTCTTTGCATGGATGTGTGGACTTTGACCTTCATCTCTTTTTTTCTCTAAAGCATCCTAAATGGCCTGGCTGCAGTGTCCCTTCTGGTCTGCCAGGAGCTCCACAATAGCAGAAATCCAGCTCCCTGCCACTGTGCACTGTTTACCCTCTGGGATCCTCCTTCTGAAAGCTGGGAGAGGCACACCCGCTCCGGGGTGGAGCTGGAGACCACACTGCCAAACTGTGGGACCACGAGGTAGGCTCAACAGGCTGGCAGGGTGCCCCACCAGCCTCTTCCCACCCAGCCTCCTGCTCCAGCTCCCCAGACCCCTGCATCTCCCTCCTCTGCCACTGACCTTCCTCCCACCGCAGTAACCAGCCCAGCGGTGAGGTTCTGCCATTCTCATTTTTAGGCCTGATGCTGTTCTCGAAGAATAAATAAAAGCAAATAAAATTCAGCCCGTGCTATTGATCTCCAGTCACTTCAGAATGTTGCCACAGCAACCAGCAGGGACTTGACAGTCGATATGGTCCTTTCCTTCCCAGATTCCCCTGCGCATCCCACAGTCTCAGCAGCCTCTCCTTTCTCAGGGATGCTGTCCAGGACCAGGGAGGGTGTGCCAACCAGGGGACGTCCAGCAAGTTGGCTCCACACCGTGGCCGTCACAGCCAGCCAGGGTGGGGAGAGGGTGGCTGAAGGACTGGCTGCTTTGATGCTCTGTTGAAAACACAAAAAGCAGGGACTCAAAGGGACCTCTCTCAAGGCAGTTTTCCAGTGGGCTTTGCTTGCTTGCCGGAGGCACTGGGAGGGTCCACAGCACCTGGGGAGAGAAGACAGATTTTGGTGGCACTGCCTCCTTCCTCTCCAGGCTTCTCAGAGACCCAAGCTGCCCCAGTCCCGCCACCCAGCAGGGACCTGGCCTCAGGCCAATGCTGTCACTTCTTTCCCTGGTAAGGGTCCCATTTAGGAGCCTGTTCAATAAAACACTCATGCTGAGTCAGGGTGGTAGATCACAAGCCAAGGGCTGGGGTGGAGAGAAGCTTGAGTTCTTTCAGGTCATTGCTGGCTAAGGAGATGACCAAGCCGGGACCCAGGCTCTCCTGCAGCCCACTAAAGAGAACCGTGCGCGCAGGTTCCCACAGCCCTGGGCACAAGCCAGGGCCTGAGAGGCTCGGTCAGCGCTGCTTGGGTGTGGGCACAAGGGGTTGACCTGGGAGACCGCTGGCCGCACGGTCACACAGCAAGACAGGAAGAGCTTCATGAGAAATGACTTCTCGGCAACGGGCACCAGGTTCGGAGCAGGTCTGCTCCCTCCAGAGCCAGGGAGTCTGTGAAACCCTGCACTGGCCAGCAACTCAGGCAGGAGGGCGCTTGCGGGGGCCCCACTCACCGCCGTGCCCTGCGGCCTGGGCTCTGCCTGCCGCAGCGACCTCCTTGTTGGCCGGAGAGGCAGCGGCAGAAGCAGAGGGACCCGCAGAAAGCGGGTTTCTGGAGGGCGGGGCGGGGCGGGCCATGACCCAGTTCTTGACTCCTGGTCTCTGGCAGGTACTTCTCCTTGCGTGATTTCTTCCAAATGTTCGTCTCAACTGGCCCCCCAACTTCCCTACCCCTGGAGGCTAAGACCTTTGGAAATAAAAAACCAGGAAGCCTGGTGATTTCTGCTTTGCAGTCTCTTGCCCTTGGAGATCAGAGAAACGCAGCAGCGGAAGGGAGGAAAGAAGCCGAGCTCTCAAAGCGAGGCGGCCCGGGTCTCCAGCGCCGCCAGGGTGCCCGACCCGGCCTCTGCCGAAGCCCCGCTGCCCCCCACCGAGGCCCCGGGGGGTCCCTGGAGGCCCGGCCGGCCACAGTGACACCGCTGGGCCTCAGACCCTCCCTAAGTGCTCTCACGGCCGAGCTGGGCAGAGCCGGGGTGCAGAGCGCGCCAGGAGCGCGCCCAGGTCACACAGCAGGGCAGGAAGGTCCGGGCTCCGGGGCGCCGGCCGTTCTGCGCGCGGCAGCTCTTCTGGCCTCTGCGGGGCTGGGTGGGCAGAGGCAGGAAGATGCTCAGGCCGCCGGCGGCGGGGGCGCTGCAGCCGCGCCGTCCTCTTCCGCAGCGGCCGGGCGCCACCTGCTGCTCGGCGCGCGCTGTCCGCCCCCAGTCCTTCCTCAAAGCCCCGGGGACGGGGCTGCAGAGAGGGCTGTCACGGTCGGCCAGGAGCAGCCGGCTCACGGTCAGCCTGCACGACCTCCCCGCCCCTGAGCGCCCGCCCAGGCCCCACCCTGGCCCTCCTGGGTGAGGGCGGCAGCGGCGCCGCTGGTTTCCTGACCCCGGGGGACGTGCAGGGCGGCTGGGGCTCCGGGGCCTCCGCTCCGAGCCTCGGGCCCCACGTGTCAGGGCAGGGCTGCGACCCCGCACGGAGCCCCTTTGGAATGAGGTCCGGGTCGTGCCTTCCCCTTCCTACCTAAGGGACTCCCAGCTTGCAAGGCTCCGATCAGTAATGAATCACCGCGAAACACTGCCAGCCAGAAACACCAAGGCCCACTGCATTTCGGGAAAGACATGTTCTTCCTTTGTCTTTCGTTTCTGTTCCCTATAAACTTTCTTTGTTAGCCATTTTGTACAGTGACCCCTCTGACTTCGTGGGTTACAGCCCAGGTGCACAAGTGCCTCACCGCCTGACTGTGCTCCGAGACAGGGCCATTCGTGAGAGGCCGTGGGGCGCTCCCAACCCGCTGACGGAGGCCCTGATCGGAAAACGCAGGCACAGGGAGAGACCCCGAGAGAGCACAGGAAGAGGACGGACCACGCAGGGAGGCAGCACAAAGGTGGCCTCTGCAGTCAAGGAGAGGGGCCTCCGAGAAACCAAACCTGCTGTCACCTTGACCTGGACTGCTCAGCCTCCACAGCTGAGACGGGTCATTTCCCGTGGCGGAGCCTCTGATCAGTGGCGTTTTGTGATGGCCCTAGCAAACCCATGCACCACCTTACTAGAACAAAGTCACCTGCCGTGCATGAGCCAGGACGTCAGTCCCTGCAGATGGGAGACCGGAGATGTGGCTGGGGCCTGGCAGGACTCCCCTCCTCAGCAGGGCAGGCAGGGCCCGGCAGGAAGTTGCGCACCCGGCTCCTGCACTGCACAAGCGCTGGACCAAGCAGAATTAAATCACTCTGCCCCTGGCTGGCAGGACCTTCCTGAGGCCCTTGCATGGCCCCTGCTTTTCCTCTCCAGAGAGTTGCCAATGCTCTCTGCAGAAGAACCGACTCATAAACCACAGCGCCCCGCTGCAGGGTCACAGAAGGGCACAGTCACCTCTCTGAGGAGCTCTAAAAGGAGGCTGAAGTTTATGAGTGTGTGAGATGTTTACAGCAGAAACATTTGTTTCTCAAACCACTCTCGGGTTGCTGAAGTGAATTTCTTCTAACTCTGAAAAGTGCCCGTCCATCTGCTTGACGGCCGCTTCCCTGGAGGCAGAGTGGAGACTGGCTGCAGGAAGGGCTTGGATAACAGATCCACCCCAAGGGGAGCCCTGCTGTGTTCTGACAGCGTGGAAATACAGGCTGAGTGTCCCTAGCCTGAAAGTCCAAAGTGCTCTAACTGAGCACCATCAGGACCCTGTCGGTGGAAAACTGTACCTGGTCCCATGCCGCGGGTCACAGTGAAAACACAGGCCGACTAAAACTGCTACAGAAAATGAGTTTTAGCCCGTCAGGTTAAGGTGCACATGAAACGTAAATGAATCTTATGCTTAAACTTGTGTCTTGCGCCCCAGATATCTCTCTATACATATTCAAATATTCCAAAACCTTGGGGGAAAATCAAATACTTCTTGTCTGGAGTATTCTGGATAAGGGATAATTAGCCTATGGAGGAAGAAATGGAGAGAGGCAGGGAAATTGGAGGGGGAGGGAAGGTGAACTGGTTCTACAATCTATATTTATTTAAAAGTTTTTGGGGGGAGGGTTGAAATCTATATTTATTTATATGGAAAGTTCTACAAAGATGTATGAAGTCAATCATATTTAATTACACATTTAAAATGTGCCATATTGAAACTAGTTATCATTTTATTAGAACAAACCCAAATTATTCACAGCCCTGTATTTTTAAAATCTGTAGCTCTAGGTCTCTCCTGTGCTAGGCGGGATCCAGTCCTGAAAAGACTGGGGGAGAGGGCAGGCTCCTACTGAACAGAGGTGCAAGGCGGGACCAGCCCACCTGGGGCCTGGAGGGAAGGACCACAGGATGCTTGTAGGATCCACCCCGGACTGGTGCCTGAGTGTGCAAAATCAGTCAGGTAGCAGCTTTTCCTCCACAGCCGCTGAATAAGCAGGCGCAGGTGGCATCTGTGCCAAGGAGGCAGGTTACACTCTCAGCACTGACGGGTTTGTCTTTGGTGCACTTCTCTCCCCTTCTCAGAGGTCCTCTAGGATGCCCCATGCTGCAACCGAGACTCCAAAGCAGATGTGGACCTGGGCAGAAGACAACAAATCTGCAGTGTGCTTTGCCACAACAGATGTGCCTGGGGCCAAGGCCAGAGAGGGGAAGGAAAGAGACTGACAGGTGCCCGGGGACAGAAGAGTCCGTGTGGAGGGTGCACAGGGACAGCGGAGGAGGACCAAGCTGCCACAGAAAGGCCGGGCATGAGCCATTCTCCAGGGTGGCTCCCTCACCAGCCCGGCCTGGGACACTTGGACACCACTGACGGAGCACGGAGAGAAAACCTGGCACACCTCTAGCAAACACTGGCCTCCCCTGAGATCCAGGCAATCATGGGTCAGCCCCAGAGTTCCGGTGGTGCATAAGACCTGCTGACCCAATGCAGGGGTTGCCCAGCCCACCTTGCATAGCCCACCACGGGCCGTGGGATTTCCAGGGCTGCAGAGCACTAAATGCGGTGTCTGGCAGAGATCAGCAGTGCCTGGTTGGAGACGTGGCTCGTGGTGACAGCCAGAAGGGCAGAAAGGCAGGATGTTCTGGCAAAGGCCACCACACAGTGGAAACAGCCAGAAGCAAAGCGGCCTGTGCAGATGCACAGGAGGCAGGCCCTGGGCCTCCTGGCAGGCTGAAACGCAGGAGGAGACTCAGGCCCCGCTATAGTCCTGGTTGTGCACCCAATGTGTGCTCCAAACAGACAAGCGAGGACGGGGCACCCTGGGAAGCACGCTGACCCAAGCTATGGCTAAGAGGCCGCATCCAGTCTGGGAAGCAAACCTACCTGTCATGGTGATGACGGGCCTGACCTAACGGGGAATGGATGGCACAAATGGTACAGACTCTGTGCAGACAGGCAACATGCATTGTTTGGTTCCAGAAAGGTGCAGAGATGATGCCAATTAGAAAATTCAGTCATAGGGCCAACTTGACCTGCAGCAAACAATATTTTTAATTAAACTGACAGGGCCTGGGTGGATGAAGAGACCAAGGGTGGAGGACAGAGGGTTGAATCCACAGTGACCTGACAGGAAGTCCACAGATAACTGCCTGCAACTGAGAAGTTGAGAAACAGCAGTCTAAGTTCGTAGTCAGGAAACATACCAGAAGACACAGGAGCAGAATGATGGTGGAGGTTTCTAGGCTGGATCACTAGGTGCGCTGGGGAGGGGCCGAGCTGCCTTTGGCTCTCCAAGTGACCAAGGACCTGTGAACCCCCTGCTCTGGGTCTCTGACCCTGTTTGCATCATAATGGTGTCATCAAAGTGACCTCTAGTGACAGTTCAGCCCTGCGGTCTGGGGCTCTGGACTTGTGGATTGAATGATAGCACCTCCTGGTGCTCCCAGAGCCCCTGAGCCCACTCCCCATTTTCCACATTCTGCCCCCATAAACACTGCATCACCACTCTGTCTGGTGAGCAAAACATAAATATGTGTGTAGGCTGAATGAAAGAATGATCGCGTGAGGAATAAACTGAAGTGCAAATGAATGAAACTGCACTAGCCAGCTCCATGTGTGTGCATTCAGTGTCTTTCCTGTACTGTAGAATTGGAGAATTTGAGACAATGAAGCCATGCAAAGCTACCATGCAGATTCCACTCTTAGGGAATAAGGAGCAGTGGTGACAGACACACGGGCTTCCCACAGAGGTAAAATTGCTACGGAGAAATAAGGAAAGTCTCCTACAGAAAGCAACTCATGCTATATCAGGACATCTTCTGGGGCCAAGCACTCAGCAAGGCCACCTGTTGCCATGTGGCCACATAGCCCTATTGTCTACCAGGCAAGGTAGACTGGAAATGCTTGCATGTATTGGCACCCCCAGAAGTGAGGGCTGTCTTCAAGACGGAAGCTTCGCAGAGGGAAGAGAAGCAGCCTGTGCTAGGCACCTACTCTGTGTCACTGATTTTTTTATATATTTTTCTCACTTAGTCCTGGTCATGACCTTGTGAAGTAAAAATCATGACCTTGATTTAACAAGGGTAAAACTGGACATCTGAGAGCTCATCTGTCTTCCCTTGGTTTCCATAGCTAATGAGCATCCAAGCTGGGATTCAGTGCAAAGGCGAGATCTTAGTAAGACCTGCTCTTCTTCATGTCCAGGTTTGTGAAAGACTCGCATCGCCATTCCAGGATGAGGGTCTCTCAACCTGCTGAGGAGGGATACGGGCTGCTGCAGCCCAGGTGAGAAAGTGCATTGCCTGTCTTCTTGGGATCTAGCTCCACCAAAGCCTCTGCACAATTTCCAGGCTGGGGACTGGGTGAAAAATCCCAGTAGCTTGTCAATCAAAAGGGGAAACAGGAGAGGGAGCTCCTGCCACTGTATGTATCTTACAAATGGGGCACTTGTCACACTATATTAATTCTGTGTTCCCTACCAAGCAGATCTCTCTTTGCCATTTGTGCATACTTTAAATGCATCCCAATGAGAGATGATTTAATGATTTCTGTGGGTTCCTGGTATTTATTTTGGAGTATTTTTTATTTGGTTTTTGTTTGACAGTGTTGAATCATCAAAATACTGCAAAGCATTTTTCTGGCTCACTAACTGATAGGCTTCTGCCTAATTGCCTGCTGTTTTGTTCCTTCTTTGTTAGAATGACATGAGGTTTTTTGTTCTGCTGCTTCCAGAAAGCAAACGATACTCCTGGACTACCCCTCCATCTGCACCTCTGCCAGGGTGACAGCACATCACAGATGCCCCAGATCATGGCCCAGGGAGGGTGGTGGGGAGTGAAGGCTGGGAAGGGAGGGAAGTTCTGCCCTGCCCAGACAGCTCCCTGCATTCTTAGCCCCTGCCCAGCACCTTTCCCTGAAGTAGTTAAGGATTTACACACATCTCCAGCAGCCCGAGTATCTGTGTTCTGAATTGGCAAAGGATTTTTGACACTGATGAACACTAGGTGCTCCTGCTGATAGCCGCAAGCACTCCCCAGGTAGTCTCACTTATCCAGCCACAATCTGCAGCCTCTAACCCAAGGGCCTTGCCAGTGCCACAGAACTGCACCCCACTGGTATCTGGCACAGGCGAGGGCCCCACCTATGCTCAATAGGTGAATGCTCCCTGGTATCGCAGGTCTCCATCCGCTGTCTCCGACTCCACCACTAGTTTCACCAGATTGACACTGCTCTTCCAGCCCCACACAGGGTGTGCTGTGCATGCTGACCTTCACCCCAGGCTGATCCTGTCAGCCCAAACTTTGGGCTGCCCCAAGAAGCCATTTTGCCTGGGTCCCAGGATAGGAAACCCAATCCCAGTAGCCCTTGGCTGTATTAGAACTTCAAAAGGGAGTGTATTTGTCAGTTTTCCCATTGCCAAATACAATACCCACAACTTAAAAGGAGGAGAGGCTTAACTGACTCACAGTTCAGGGAATTCAGTCCATGGTCAGCTGGCTCCAAGGCAGACGTATTATGCGGAAAGACCTGGGCCTTGGAATTCTCACCTCATGGCAGCCAGCAAACAGAAAGAGAAGGAGGATCCAAGAAAGGAAATACACCCTCCAAAACCACTCCCTCTTCCAGCAAGGCCCCGCACATTTAGCTATGATCTCATTAATGAATGAATGGATGAATCCACTGATGACTACAGTATGGCACTCCAATAACTCATCACCTTCAGAGGGACTTTGGGAGAAACATTCTAGGTCTATACCACAACAGGAAGGAAACCAAACTAGGTCAAAACATGACCCACCTGGCTCCTGCCCTTCAGTCTGCTCCCCCTCACTGCTAGGGCCAAAGGCCTTGCCTCCAAGTTCAGGGACATTCTCCTCTGACATTGTGCACCCCTTGAGAATTGGGACATGGATTATTTCTTTAACTGCCTGGCCAGGATAGCCAACCTCAAGCCTCTTCCCCATGGTAGAATCTAGGCCTTTCCAGTTGGCCTCATCTCTCCACCTTGCAGGTTCCTGATACCTATCAGAGGAAAACCCTCCTTGCAAGAACTGACAGATTGACCTGTAATGTCATTGTCACAGTTATAAGCAGTACACTGCCCCTGAGAAATCAGGTCTGGCCCCCACACACCTGCTAGCCACCTCTCCACCACCTCTCAGGTCCATAGGCAAGGACAGCAAGGCCAGCCCCAGAGTCAGGAGCGCATGCAGATATTTTGATGTTGGAGTAGCTGGGACAAAATAAGGTGCTGTCTCTTCTTAGAAGTTGCCATTAGAAGTGGGAGCAGCAGCCTCTCCCTGAGTATCCCCTTGTCCACGCCCTCCTCATTGGGCACCCTCTGTCCTTCCATAGACACAGATCAAATCAGAGTTTGCCTGGGAGCCAATGCCACGGGCCCAGGCTCCTGTGTGATGGAGGAGAAAAATGCATAGGCTTGGTAAAGGGCGAAAGCACCATGGTGTGAGCCAATAACAGAGCAGGGACCACAGCCCAGGAGCCAGACTGCTAACCTAGTGCAGTGCTGATTCCAGATTTATATATTCCCGCCTAACACTCAGCATCCTGATGGTTCCCCAAAGAGCTAAGACGTTTAAATGGAGGGCATCAGCTGGTAGACCTGGCTGATCAGGCCTCTGTGGTAAGGGTCAAAGGCCTTGGTTGATTCAAAGGACACTGTGAAAGTAATCATTCACCAAGTATGGGTAACAAATTTGCTACAGTGTGAATGTATTCCTCCAAGTCCACATGCTGAAAACCAAATCCTCAGTGAAACATGACTCAGAGGGGAACTTTAAGAAGTGAGTGGTCCTGAGGGCAGCATGATTAATACCCTTATCACAGGAGCCTGTTCATGATGATCAGAGTGAGCTCCTTACGAAGGATGAGTTTGGCTTCCCTTCTTCCTCATTCTCCACCATATGATACCTTCTGCCATCGCAACACAATGATAAGGTCTTCTTCACAAAATGTGGCCCATAAACCTTGGACTCCTTAACCTCCTGCACCACGAGTTAGTCAGTTTCTGCTTACTAAAAACCACCCAGCCTATGGGAGTTTGTTACAGCACCACAAAAACAGGTTGAGACAGTAATAACTAACTAATCAGACAACAATCTCACACACACACACACACACACACACACACAGAATCTAACAAATGTATGCCAAAGAAAGGGAGACAGGCGTCCTTGAAAAAAGCCCTCTCAGCTAAGACATATAGGTTACATCCACTTGAAGAGAAAAATTGTCAAGCTACAGCATTCCCCCCAAAAAATAACCCAGAAATTGAGCTAACTTGAAGTAGTAATGTGAAAAACTGTTTAAAGTCTAAAGGCAGTTTAGTCTACAGAAAAGAAAACTAAACACAAATTATATCTGAAATTGGGTGGTTAAAAATAGGAGAACAAATTTGATATGGGTCATTTTAGAGAGCAAAGCTGGATTCAATGGAGAGAGATAAAAGAACAGTTTAACCACCAGAACTCTTCAAACTGGAAAATTACCTAGTGAAGTGCTGAGTTCCCCATCATTTCAGAGATACTGTGGGAGAGATCGACGACATCCAAGGACTTGCTGTGTGTGCTTTAAAAGAAATTCGGCAGCAGGGATAAGTCTGAGCAAGATCAAGTTGACTCTGTGGTCTTACGAACTCTAAAAGTTCCCTGTGCTGAAGTTCAGAGCGAAGGGAAAAAGAAGAAGGAAGAAGAGAAAGACCTGGGAGCCACACTCCTTCCAAGTACAGGGCCGGAGGAGGCGACAGTGTGCTTACCAGTGCGCAGCTGTGACGCTGGGTGACGGCCATGTGGACCCTTCCTGTGTCAATTATGAGTCTTTAAAGGCACATCGTTGGCCATATATTTTTAGGCAAAATCCAGAAGGCATTTATTTTAAGAACATAGAATGTCTTGTGAAGAGTGGGAAATTGGTATCTTTGCCCATTTTCTGTTGCTGTGACTGAACACCCAAGATGCGGGAATTTGTCAAGGAAAGAAGTTTACGTGGGTTCACAGTTCTGGAGGCTGGGAAAAGCACAATGCCGGATTTTGCCTTTGCTCTGTTCGGAGTCTTAGCATGGCAAGAAAGAAAGGGGGGCAACCACATGCAAGAGAGAAAGCCTGCAGGGCTGATTCACCATGCAACAACAGCCCGCTCACACTAACTCCCTCACTCCGCAGAGAACCTCCCCCTCAAGAAGGGCACAAATCCACTCATAAGTGTGGAGCCCCATGACCTAATGACCCCTTAAAGTTCCCACCCCTTCTCAGTATTGTGACATTGGTAACTGAATTCCAAACATGCGTTGTGGAGGGAACAAACCAAATTCAAACCAGAGCCATTGGAGAGACTTTCTCCCAGTCTTGCAACTCTGCCTTTGCTTAAACACCTATCTATTCTCCTTTTCCTGCAGACCACTCTACTGGATCCTCAGAGTCTTAAAGTCATGGGCTTAGGATTTATTCTGCAGGACCATTAGAGCACCTAATTTGTCTAAGGTTATTACATGGAGTGCTCATTAAAGAAACAGACCCCAACCCAGATGCAGTGATTTGGCACTTCATGGGAAGGGTTCTGCTATCCCAGTCATTCTTTTTATCAGGATGTTTGAAAAACTTTGCAGGCAACCCGCCCTGAAAGTTTTCCAGCAGGGTGAACACATAAAATCATGATTCCAGGTGATCTGGTACATCAGCAGCTGGGCATGGTCTATTACAATATGCCAAAGGGACACTCCTGGTGTGTGGGTCTTGAGCCTGAGTAAAGGCTCCCAGACCACGTCTCCCCACATGACCTCACCTCTCCCATGGCCACAGTGTGTAGGAATGCCATAGACATATGGTACAGGAGGACATTTGGGTTCTCTCTCCCAGGATGCAGAGCTAGAGTCTAGCGACCCTGAGTCAGCTGCCTCATCCAACCCTGCCCAAGCCTAAGATGCAGGTCACAGTCCTTCCTTCATGTCATTTTGTCCTGCCCCGAACACTCATGTCGCTTGTCTTGGCCTCCCTTCTGAACCTGATGATCTCCCATCCTACATCAGGGATATCAGATATCGTCTATTCCTGGAGTTGAGACTCCTCTTCATTTATCATTCTTTCCGTGTGCTTTGGACATATACTACAAACACATTAGCCTGGACATCAAAAAAGTACTTCTCCAGATACAACAATACCCATTCTACAGAAACCTTGATCCCTCTAAAATTCCTTACAGTCATTTCTCAAAATGGCCAGGAAGTTTGCCACATCAGCTGGAAACAAACCCCTCTCAGCTAAGACATCTGCAGTTTACTCCTATTTTCTAAAAGTTGTCCAAGCAGTATTTCTGAAATGTATTCACTCTGAAAGCTGGAGCTGTGAGCCGATCCTGGGTGAGGCCCAGTTGTTCTCATCAGACACTGAAGCACAGTGTCAGGCACCGAAGGTCAGTGTGGCTGCCAACATCAGCCCCCGGGCGTCAGCGCCTTTTCTCTTCTGCACACAGTGACACACTCAGCACACTCGGGCACTTGCAATCTATTACTGAGGAAATGATTGCCGAGGGTGCTAGATTGACTGCTAGGCTCCAGAGTACTTTAAATATATCCCCACTAGACCTACTTACTTGAGGGCCCAGAGATCTTCAGGGTTGTGAAGTGTAGAACCATCCTCCTGCGTTCCTCCCACGATGGTCCCTTGCCTTGAAGGCGGGAAGGCCTGATGCTATCTTTCCTCTAACTAGTTCAAGTTAGAATGATCCCAAACTCTCCACTGCATTCACTCTCAGTCAAACTCCACTTCCAGACAGTGGGCATAGCTGCAGGCCATACTAACACATAGCTGTCGAACACTGAATACATGTCTCTCCTACATAAACTATACAGGCAAACATGCCCTTCCTGTACCTTTGGCTCCTCTAGAAACATCTTTCCACATCTTGGTAACTAAGAGGGTTTTGTGGCTCTCCGGGGACCTTCTACACAATTAGAATTACAGGTTTCATAGCATCTGCTAGAGGTGATTAGGAGGTATCATTATGTTAATCTTTTTATGAATGAGGCAAGTGAGATTCAGAGAAACTAAGAGCATCTCAGAGCTGCAAGTGTAGACACAGCACTTGAATCCAGGTTCTCTGCCCTGGCTGGTATGTTTTTTTCCAATGCAACCTGTCTAGGAGAGAGAAGTCAACTTGCTTGAGCACCTACTATATGCCAGATGTCTTTATGTGCTTTATTTAATTGTTGCAGAACTTCCCCGAAACAGACCCTGGAACTTGCCCCTCCCTGTTGCATACTGAGAAACAGTGAGGTCAAGTAACTTGCCAAAGTCACCCAGGAAATAAATGACAAGGGCAGGATTCCATTGCAAGTCTACCTGACTCCAAAACCCATGTCTCCGCCCCTTACCATGTGGCCCAGCCTTGTAGACAACTCGACATTCTGTGACTTTCTCTTTGGAATACAGTCCTCATGTTCCTGCAGCTAAAGCAATCTTCATAGAGAAATTACCTCTTTGAGCAATTAAATAACAAGCAGCAAAGATAACTTTAATTCCCAGATTTGCAACCAGCAGAGCAGTGTAATATGTGTACTTGTTCCATGCTGCTCCTGTGTAACATTACACAAATCTCAGATGCATTTTTAAATGCTTTTTAATTTTTAGAATTGACAAACCCATTAGCCAAAACAAAGACATCATGGCTCCACACTGAATGTCCCTCCACATCATAAAACCACCTAAAATCACCGAAGTCCAAAAAGGACTATGATAAGTCACACCTGTAAAGCTTTACATGAAACACAAATGACGCCCTCTACAAATTAACTGGTGCTAATTTTTCTGACAGACATTGAGATAGACTTGCTTTTCTCTTGTCTCCTATAGTCTTCCTTTCCCTATAGTGCTTTTCCATGGAGGGAACCAGGACAGGGGAGGCCGCCCTGGTGTCCACATGGGCCACAGTGTGGGTCGCAGTGCTGCCGGGCTGTGGGTAGATGAGCTAGCACCCTGTCGGGGCCATGGGAACTCCTTCCTGGCACAGGCACTGCCTTGCTGTGCCCTCATGTTCTTGTTCTTCCCATCTAGCAACCAGTACCCCTGTCATTGGTACATGGGCTGAGTATGAACGGAGAGAGGGTACAAAAGCCCACCCACCCACCTGGGTTCTGCCACGGTTGCTCTTGGTCCAGGGTATCTACCAGCTCATAGTTTACTCCTGCACAAGCTGTGTCCATGGTCTTCTCCTTTCATCAGCCCCCACAGACTTCCAGGACGCAAAGGCTTCTTGGATTTAGTCCACTGAGACTTCCCTTACTTTTCTTGCAAGGAATCTACTGAGACCAGGACACGCAGGCCCTGAGCGTCTTCTTTGCCTCTCTTCTCCCTCCTCCCACCTGCCTGCTCCAGGCTGTCTTGTATTCCTGGAAATACTTTTCCTAAATCATATGTTTGAAACAGAGCTGCTATTATGTCCCAACAACAGTGCAGGTAAATGATCACTGCTTTCAAGAAGTACCCTATAAAAGTCAAGACAAGATGAGAGTGGTGAGGAAGAGCAGCATCCTTCTCGCATGTCCAGAATTGTGCTCCTGGGCATTCTCTCTGGGCCAGCGGCCTCTCTGTTCATTCAGTCACCCACTCCAGAAAGCAGGAGTCAGCCCTGAAATCCTGTATCCAATCAGTAGCCAAGTGCTGTCAATTTTGTCTCCTTAATATCCCAGACATGCCATCTTCTCTCCATCCCCAAATGGTGTTACTTGATTCCTGCTCTTATCATCTCTCACACAGATGATTGTCATAGCTTTCTGACTGGTCTGCCATCTGTGATGTCCCCTGAACAATCCAATTTTCCTTCCACTCTGAGGCCTCCATGCTTTTTAGGAAATTTAAACTCTAACCTGAAAACACTGTGCTTGCTACTTCTCAGCTTTCACTGTCAGTCCATCCTTGCCAGAACTGTACCCAGATGGGGCCATGTTGCTGCAACACAGGACCGAGACAGAGCTACCCCTGGTGCACAGGCGTACCCGGCATGCTGCTTCAGGGGATGCTGTTCCCTCATCCTGATGCCCCTGCCCATGCACTCCTGGGACACCCCCAGTGGTCCACTCAGAGGATCTCTCCTCTGTCCACCACCTCGTCAGGCACTTCCTGATGCACAGACACTTGGCAACACCTCTATTCTCCTGTCACCATGAGTGGTCCCTGCTGTGAATGTTTCGTAGACTTTGCCAACATAATGCTGACTCTCAGAACTACTCAAGGACAGGGACCTTGGTTTCTTTCTCACACGTCTGGGGGTAGTGTCATGCTCAACGAGGTGAACTAAATTCATCCAAACTCGTTACAGGAAACTTGTGAAATTTGTTAATTCCCTTTCTTAAGAGTTTGAGTGTATATGTCTTATCTTCATTGAAAACGATACTTAATGGCAATAGATCCCAAAGTACAAGACCTATTCGTATCCCAGGCATCAGTCAGCCAGATGAGGCACCTTGAAGCTGCTAGGAAAGTGAAAGATCAGCGAAAGCTTTAGATTGGGTGGAAATCCTTGTATATGAAGTCAATTTGTGCTGAAATGCAATCATTTTATGGGAAATAGTTCAGAATCTTATTCTGCAGAGTCAGGATATGGTTCCTCAACATATAGAGTAAAGAGAACGTATAAAAATGCACCATGTATCTATTCTATGTCAAGCATTTTGTTAAGCACATTAATCTTGCTAGTCATACAAAATACCTGCTATTAATTATTTAGCAAATAAAGAAATTAAAATTAAAAATATTCTTGGTTTTGTGCTAATAAAAATATTCCTGGTTTTGATAAAACTAGAATTGAAGCTCAAATCTAGCTAATCCAAAGATTAACTTTCCAGACCAAATGTTAAATTAAATTTTAAAAACATAAAAGTTATAGCATAAAGTGATAAGCAATAAGAATTCAATGCCTCAAAATCCTATCTGCATCAGGTAGGATTAATAGCTACAACTAACAGTAACAAGAAATGACAGTAGCTTAAATCAGCTAGATGCTTATGTTTCTCTAGCCTCAAAATCTTGGCGGCCACACTGGATTACGTCTGCAGGATCATATGCTGTCATCATTTGCAGGTGACAGCCCATCTAGTCCCTCCCAGAGTAAGTTTCCTTCACGTTCCGACTGCAGGGGAGGGGAAGGGCCAGATTGTCTCTGAAGACATTATACATCAGAGTCACCTAGCCCCATTGCCAAGAACCTGACTGCATGGATTCACCCAATTGCAAGGCAAGATGGAGAATGTATTCATTGTTCCATGCAGCCATGTGCATCTGTGCAAATCAAAGGTCCTGTGAAACAGAAAAGGGTGTTAGAGTAACCAAGTATTTGTCTTTGTCACGAATGCTTAATATTAAATAGAACTGTCAATATTGTGTGGATATTATTTCAAAGCTACCATGCCAATAAATCATTTTTCCTGCATGCACTTACACACTAAGAGTGTGCTTGATCAAGACTTTAAGTCATAGTAGTAAGTAGAAAGTGTGAAAGGAAATGACCATTAAATTCTTCAAGCACTAGGGTCAAATGGAAAGAATGAGTTTTATCCTTATCTACGATAACATAAATAATGCACTGTTCATAGCATATGCCATATCAAACTGGAAAGGCTGGGTGCTTTAACCCTGCAGCCAGATATGAGACAACATTACTACTTTGCAACTCTCATCCACACCCCAGACCTGAGAGTCAACTCAACAGGCAAAGAAAGAACCACAGGAAGAGCAAAGGAGAATGCATGAGTTTTTATATATCAGCAAAGTAAAACTCAACCTCCCTAATGGAAAACAGCAAAAAGGAAAAATATATACGACAAATAGAAAGTACGACATAAAATGGCAGAAGTGAGTTTTAAGCTAGCAACAATAAAGTGGGTTAAATTTACCAACTTAAAACAAGACACATTGGCATTGTTGTGGATTAAAAACAGGTAGTCAACACCAGCTGAGTTGAATCAGCATGGTGCTGAGCATAGATGGCCCACCTGATGACTGTTGCCAATATAAAAAGGAGACCTGGAGAGGAAGAGGGTAGCATTGTGGGTTCTTCTAAGTGAGTGTTGTTGTTTGGAGCTCTTGGTTCTTTTGGAGTTGTTGGTTCTCCTGGAGGAGCTTGTCATGCTGATTCCCCTGATAAGAACTCAGTTGTTATTATTGGACAGGCTTGGGACCTGGTTGCTGAGAATGGCTGCAATTCACTTTGGGGGAGCTCTGGTCTATACTTTGGTCACTTCCTGGCTCCAGAGGGGAAGATGTGTGCTGTTCAATATCCAGGAGAAACTTGTCTTGCTGGCTTCCTGATATGAACTTGCCTGTTCTCATCATCAGAGAAGCTCGGGACCTCATCATCACTGAGGAAGGCTGTGGTACTTTTCAGGGCAGCCCTGGTCCTTATTTTGAGCATTGCTTCTTGGCTCCAGTGTAGAACCCTCAGCCTCTTCTGGCACAGATCCTTCACCCTGCTGGCATAGACTGTCTAGCTTCCACTGCTAACCTTTGGGCCTTCCCAGCACAGATCCACCAGATAGATTTCCATGAGTCATTGTCATGAGCTGTAGGTGTTCAGCTGGACTCAGGCAGACATTGCTGTGTGATTCAGGCCCTCAACTAGATTTTCTAGGTCTTTAATGTTGTGCACAGATCTCCTGCACTTTCTTGTATTTAACTCTGGGTGACCATCATAAAATAATATTATAAATTCTGTGTCCTGTATGTAATTTTTCTCCTTGCAGCCCCTGGCTACAACAGTCATGTAGAAAATCCACCAACAGCTGTGTTAGACACATTTGAAACCAAAGAATAGAGAAAACCTTAAAAACAAAAAAAGGAAACTAGCAAAAAAATACACCAGACAAATAGGAGGTATACAAATCTGGGGGAACAGTAACTGACAAAATGAAATTCAAAACACAAAGAGAAAGGTTATATACGGGTCCAAGCAGAGTAAGAAAATAGAACCACGAATATTTATGTACCTTACAATTTAACTTCAAAATATACAAAGTAATAACTGACAAGCTATGGAAAGCACTACACAAATCAACAGTTACAGTTGAAATTGAATACCTCCACTCAAGGACTGACAGATGGAACAGGAAAAAGACAAGTAAAAATATAGAATATCTGAGTAATGGAATTGTTGAACAAGAGGACACTATACTCAGTAAATATCAAATACATATTTTAATTAGATATTGTACAAGCTAGGTGTGGTAGTGCAAGGCTAGCTTGGCCTACATAATGAGATGCTATCTAAAAAAACCAAAACTTTAACTATGTCTTAGTTACTTTTTACTCATTGCTGAGACAGAATACCTGACGCCCAAAATTAGGAAAGGAAAGATTTATTTCTTACAGTTCTCAGGGGTTTTGGTCCATACTCAGTTGGCTCCAAGGCAGTGTGGTGTGGCAGGGCCACCATTCATGGCAGCCACTGAACAGCAAGGCAAACTGGTGAGAGAGCAGGCAAGAGAGAGAGAGAGGAGAGGGACAGAGAGAGAAAGAGAAAGAGAGAGAGACACCTTTCTTACACTGTATGTCGGCTCCACCCCTGGGTGAGTGCAGCACTCACATCACCAATCCCAGTGCTAGACAACAAACCAATCACAAATGCCAGACTCAGCCCAGTCCAAATTACATGAGGCCTTGGGGGGACACAGGATACAAACCAGTACTAAAAATGACCACATATTAGGCATCAAAGGAAGTGTCAGTAAGTCTGAGAACTCAATATCACAGAGGACATATTCTCTTCTCATAAAACATGACATTAGAAATTACCAGGAAAATGTTAGTTTCAAAATCCTGTGTATCAAGAACAAGATTATATGGTATTAATAATATTTGGTTGGACAAAATCAGAAATGAAAGCAGTAAGTGCTTAAAGCCCATTAACAATTAAAACACTCTGTTTCAAATTTGGTGGAGAGTGTTACAATTTAGGTCTAAAAGGTCTCCCAGGGGCCTCATGTGATCAGATGTGGGGCTTTGGAGGATGGTTCAACTGAGCCTTGGGCTACATGCCCCTTGTGGGAATGCCTGCTGACGACCTTTGTAGACTTACCTCCTTGGCTGTCCCTCTGAGTCCTCCATTTCTCCAAAGACACGATTCTTCTTCCGACCTATCTGCCTTTCCCTCTGCCTGGAGTACCACTTTCCTCATCCTTTACATAAACTGACAGATTCACACCCCTGGGTGCAAAGCTTTGACCTCCCTCTGGGTTGTCCTGGAGTATACAAAAGTTCTCCACACAGGGATCCCTGAAGTTCAGAATGTTTTTCCACCTCTGGGCCCTGGGAGGGAAAAATAAAGAGAAGGGAAGAGGTAAAGCTGAAGCCCTGCCCATCTCTCCAGATGCTGAAACGCAGCTGAAACTAATCTGAATCCTTTCTGCTGGGCCCAGCATGCACAGAACCCTTGGGGACACTCTCCCTGCATGACAAGGGCTGCTTACGCAGGAATACCCAAGTGCTGGTGGCTCATACAGTTGTAAGGGGGAGGGTACCTTAGGAGAAATTATTAGAGGAGGTTGTTTCTAGAAGGACAAAGACACGGACCTAGGGCATCAGGAGTGGAGAGACATGGAAGCCAGCTTCTCACCTTCTCAGGGTGCAGGACAGAGTGGCTGGTGGAAACACCAAAAAGAAAACATGCCCCAGTAAAGGAAGCAGAGAGGACGCTGAGACATGGTTCAGACCTGGGGATAGACCCTAGTTTCAATCAGCAAAACAATCCATATACCTTTCTGAAGGAGCTTTGGCAAAGCTTAGGGATATGTGGCCACAGCTGGAGAGTCCCCTGCTCCCTTACTCATTAAGCTTAACTCCTCCAGAGGTTCAGCAGTCCAGGGGACCGCCAACACTGGCCTAGTTGGGGTCTGACCACCAGCCAGAGCATCTCTATGGTCAGTTTGGATCTAATAGCACTGGGATCAGATGCCATTCTCCATCCCTGCAGCCACAGCTGATGTTTAGACATTCCCCCACCCCTGAGCCTTACCTAACACCAGACAATAGCCTTATGGGTTCTTGTGCACACTCACCCCTGTGGGTCAGGACCTTCACTTCTGTCCAAATGACTCAAAGACTGGCCACTTCATGAGCTAGACCTAAAACAGAACAGACTCTTAAAACCCCTTTCCTGCCTCTTCTGGTTTGTTATTCTCAACTCCTCTGCAGCTCTGTGGAACTGGATGAAATCTTAGTACAATTTACATCTATATGGCCACCAAAGATTCATACACTCCTGGGCTACCTCTGGAAGAAGAGTGGTCTTGCTGTGGGAGTGGCATCTGGTCTGAAGCCGAGAGTCACTGAGGACGTGGCCAGGAAGGGTTTATCTCCCTGCCCTGCCCCTCCCTTCACTCTGCACTCTGCTCTGGGCGAGGCAAGCAGCTTTCCTCCACCAGATCCTTCCACTGCACCTCCCTGCCTCGGCCCCAGCCAACTACAAACTAAAATCATGAGCCAAAATAAATCTTTCCTACTTTGAGTTATCAGTATTTTGTCCTAGCTACTAGGAAAATGACTAAGACAAATCCCTTACAAGCCTCCAGCTTCCTTTCCACCCAGGCCCCTTGAGAAGTGAATGTCTGTGCTTGAAAACTGGGGTAGGCAATGGAGCAAACACCAGGGACCCACACATAGAATCTACTTTGCAAGTAACAGATTACACTTCCATTCACAACCCCTTCCCTCATCTTGTGGCAAAGAATGAAGTGAGGATTAGGAATGAAGAGAATCCATAAAGCTAGGCAAAATTAATTAGCTGCGATTTCACTGCTGACTGCCAGGTAAATTTCACAGTGTAATCACTCCAAGTTCCTGCAGTGCTGCAGCAGTAAGACCTTACATGCCTTCAATTTCACATTTTCCTCCATGCATGAGCAAGCCTAAGGATTAGGTACTAGCCCAGCTGCCACACGTGGCTTGGAACAGGCGATAATCAAGTTTTGTACAGTGTTTCTCAGAGAAAAACACAATAGCTGCTGTCTCCATTTCTCTCCTCCGTTACTCACCTCCCCAACTCTGGAAGTAGGTTGGGTGCCCCTCTCTAGGCCCACAGTCCAGATGCTGCTAGGCAGAGCCAGGTCCTTGGAAAGGCAGAGAAAGCATAGAGGAAAGCCTGCTCTGCCACTAATGGACAATGTCACTTCAGAGCATTTTCCTCAACCTTCTGGATCTTAGTTTCCTCGTGTGTGTAACAGGAGCGATAGCATCTGCTCAGGGGCCTCCAGGTGCGGGGTCACATAAGATTATGGAGGACACAACTGCAAACTGAGCAGTGATTTTTGCCACAGACAAGTATCATTAGACAAAAACAGACTGAAGTTGAAGACTCAGGTTATTTAGATACAAGTACTCACCACAAGCCATACACCTCCAACTCCCAAGCACAATCAGGGTTCAACACAAATTCTGGTAGCTACAGATGTGGGTGGGGCCTCTAACCCCTACTGTCCACAGCTGATATTTAGGGAAGAATCATGTAATTCCTTAGCTAATATTTCTGATGTTGGGTCCACACCAAAACATCAATGCCTAATCATTTATTTTCAATGACTTACGGGAAAAAATGCAAAAACCCTATAACTGATATGTACAGTTGACAAGACAGCTTACACATTAGCCTGAACCACTTCAAAAAAAAATTGTAATGCCAGAGTCTGGTCAGAATTATACACAGGAATTGTAGGGACAAACTGTGGAGCCAGGTTACCTGGAATGTGAATGTTCCTTCCCCAAAGTTGAATTTCTGGATTTTCCTGCCCCTTAGTGGGCGTGGTGACCCCCTGCCTCACTAGATTGTTGGGCTGTGCCCAGCCTGGCACCTGCAGATAATCTGTGCTCAGCATAAATGTATATGGCAGCAACACCAAATTGCAGCTTTTCCCTGGCTGGTTTCCATTCAAGAAAACTGAAGATATATGAAGAAAACCTGTGTGGGGGAAGTTGGAAGGGAGATTACAGTATCCAAGTTACACTTAATGGCCTAGAAAGCGCTTCACTTCATAAGAACATTGGCTCCCATGAGGGACTTGTCACACCTGAGGAGCAAGAGAAGAGGACAAGGTCCATGCCTCTGTGACCATGGCTGATCAGCATCTGCCTGCTCACTTTCACCAACTGGGAGTGCCCGACCCGTGCCCAGCTCCTAGAACCCTAGGGACTGGAGGGGCTTCCATGTGTCCAGTGAAATTTTCCTCCCGTTGGCTCCCAGCATGGTCCTGGCCAGTGCTCTGGTGCTGCATGAAGCAGGTTTGTGTCTCCATACAGTGGTACTGAAGAAAGTGCCTATACATCTGCTAAGGGCTCCTTCTCCTTCTCTCAAGGCCCGGTTGTCAGGAGGCAGGGTTACCAAGGGCTTAACTGAAAGGGCTCTTGAGTCAGGCAAACAAGAAGTGGATGGAGGCTGGCCTTGGTCCAGTTCCATTACCCTTTTAAGACTTAATGCCTCTTCTATAATATGGAGAATTTAATAGAGAAGATTCCTTGTGGAGTCTGGCCCACAATGTGAGCACACATCCTAGCTCTCATTAAGAGCTAAGTGTTAGTAATTTTTATGAAATGGTGATTTTAGAGAAAAAAAACTCTTACAATTTTGTGCATAAGGCAAACGTGTCTTAATGCATTTTAAGCACTCCATTAAATGCTAATAATCATTCTTCCTTTTAAACTCTCTTGTTTTTGTGGTTCCAACTCTTTAATCATTCTCACACATGTACCATAATGATATAGACATTAAAGACTCATGGAAAATCTCTAATGTGTTACTTCACTGGCCAATACCACTGTGCCCTTTGCTGACCTGGGATCTCTGGATGCCTGCTCTAACTGGTGGAGTGCCCAGGTTTTGTCCTAGGCCCTCTAACCTCATCTATTTACCCCTAGCTTTTGATATGCCCCTACACCTAAGGCTCCCAGACATTTTAGCTCTATCTTAGTCATATCCATTGAATTCTAGATTCATATAGCCAACAATTTACTTGACATCTTCATTTGAATGTTGTGTAGTAAAGAATTTACTTTGCCCAACAGGAAAGGTCTAGCTTTGGTCTTAGCTTCCAGGAGGTAAATTTCTAAGCCTCTGAAATGTCACAGCTAAGAGGAGCAGGACTCTAGCAAGGAATGTTCACATCCTCAAATCCCACACCACATGTGGATTCCCCAGATTCTTTATGGTTCCAGTCAATGGCACTGTCTGCATGGGAAGGGGCCTTGTCCACTGACTGCCCCCTCTCAGACACGTGAGAGATCAGCCACGTCTCAACCATCATCTCAGGTACTCTGTGCCTCAAACAGGCATGACTCCCTCTAGATGACGGCTGTTTGGGTCTCGAAGCCCATGTGTTACAAGCTGAGTCCCTAGCCTGGCACTGTCAGAAGGTGGTAGAAACATCAAGAGGGGCCCAGTGGGAGATCTTAGGTCACTGGGGTTGTGCCATGAAAGTGACTGTCCTGATCTCGTCCTCTTTCTCTGCCTTACTACACTGTCCACCCTTTTTTGTACCAGTGGGCAAGAGCAACTGGGTCAGCTGACCATCGACAAAACCCACCAAAACTGTGAGCCAACATAAAACTTTTCTCTTTATAAATTGGTTTGTGTCTCAGGCATTTGGTGCAGTAATAGGAAGCTGACTAACACAGATGGTCGCATATTTCATCAGAAAGTCTAAAAGTGGGATTCAGTGAACTTGGCTCTTCCCCAAGTTAGGGACAGGGTTTGAGGTGGCTGCTGCTTCAGTTTGTGGAGCCAACCACTGCCCCAAGGTTCTTACTGAATGCTTCACCTTCCATCATAAGGACCTGGCCACTCGTGTTCTGAAAGTTAACGTTCAGAGAGCAAGCAAGAGAAGCGCTGGCCTTCCGACATGGTCTCTCAGATTGGCCTGGTCACACCGTGCCTGGCAGAGGGTGGACGCCAGGAAGAGGCGAGAAGCTGCAGGCTCCGCCTGCTGATGGGAGCAGCTGGAAGGAAACTGAGTCAGGAGTTGACACTAGCTGCCAAAGCCTCCCATCCCCCACCTGCTGGGAGCACCCCAGTCCCGTGGCCACCCTTCTCCAGTGCAGAAGGAAAGCCTAACAATGGAGGAGTGAAAGGCAGCTCGGGATCTCTCTCTGGGCACAAAGGTAGCTGGAAAAGAATGAAAGAAAGAAATCGTGTTCTTTTCACTGCAGCAGTTATTTCTTCTCTCATAAACTATTGTGTTCCAAAGGTCACTTTGTGAGGTTGATAGCTTTCTTCAGAATGCACCTTCTAGTCTTCAGTCGTGGGATCTGCATGTTACGATGGAAAGGCCGACGTGGCAGCTGCTCATAAAATCTTAAACTGTGACCAGATGAATAGCTAAAGTAAAACCAGCTCTGAGGTCCTGGCCTTTTTAAAAATTGAATTTATGGGTTTCTCTGCTTTCACATTACCTCACTGCTTCTGGATTTTGAAAAGAAATCAGAAGCCCAGCCTGACAGGCTAGCTTATGAAGGCATTTCAGGAGACAAACACCCTGGTTCGTCCTGTGTCCACCCATCCACCCACCTACCTGTCCACCCACTGACCCATTCTTTCACCCACTCACCCACCTATTCACTATTGCTCAGACAGCCATCTACTCATCCACCCTCTTATCCACCCACTCACCTATCCACCCATTTATGCCTAATGAGAAGGAATAAGGCTGGCTGTAGCCCTCAACCTTAGCTGCAGATTAGAATCACCTGGTGGAATTTTGGGGCATTCCTGTATTCCAACTGCACCCAGACCAATTAAATGAGAGAATCTGGTGGTGGGCACTAGTGGTCAGTAGTTCTTACTTTTCCCCGGGGGAGTCCCACGGGACTGACTCGCGCGGTGAGGCATTTGCTGCTGTAACATTCAGGGGGGGGGGGGGGAGTCTGTTCCACCCCTCACGGCCAGCCGCAAGGAGGCAAGGGCTTGGGTTTCTGCTCCGAGAGGAACCACAACCCCTTGCAGCCTGCAGTGCAAGGATGGAATGTCTCAGACGTGAAGGAGCGCCTTTGGGGCTGCCCGGGCTGCAGGCCAAGGGAAGGGCTGGCACAAGCTCTCAGTTACCGGTGCTGGTAACTGTGGCACCCTTAGTCCCAGAACGAGGGAAAGGGCAGAGGCAGCCTTGCAGGTGGGGTGACCCTCCGAACTCTGCCTGCTGAGAGCCCAGAGATGACTGGACGCAGCTTCCTGAAGGGCTGAACCTCACAGTGGAACTCATATTGTTTAGAACAATTAAGAAATATGTTATTCTGTGTATCACCACTATTTGCTAGATAATGTGTAACTTAAGACCCATATGGGGTGGCAGGTGGACTTATGGGGGCTGGAGTGAGGCAGCTGCAGGGGCGGGAGGGAGATGCCTCAGCCGGCCCATGTCTCCTCTTAGAGGACCCCACACCACCCACCCTTGCCCCACTCAGCTCCCAGGCACATCCTGCAGGCACACACGCTGGGCCCACGGTGCCGGGCTTCATCAAGGCTCCCAGCGAAAGGGGCACCTTGCCTGAGGCCCGAGGGGTGCAGAGGGAAACTCTGGCAGTCAGTCCTCTGAGGACCAACGAGCTTCCTGGACCGACATCCTCAGCCTCGGGGCTCCCCACCCTTTCGTCCCTCCCTGTTCCAGCCCAGACTACTGGCTTTTTTCTTCCACACTCTCTTCCTTTAATAAATTTAAAGATTTCTAAACCGATTATCCTACACTTCTTTTGCAGAAGCCTCTATTGTGTTCCTTCTTTCTGCTCTCCCTCTGAATTTCCTCTCTGGGCAGCAAAACTCAGACCCCAATTTTTCTACTGAAGCATATGGCTTTAAGACTCCTCCTTCACTTCCTACTCGGACTACTGGCTGTGTTTTACAGAAACAAAAAACTGTAGGCTTGTACTCTCTGTTGGCACAGCCAACGAGGAACAGCTGGCAGTTTTGCAAATGGCTCCATTAAATCCTAGCTCTGTTGAGGGGCACAGACTGCTGCAGCCTATTGCCTCTCTGCCTGAGCTGCCACTGGTCTGCCATCCGGATGGGTTTTTACATATGAGATGCCTGGGCCCCTGCTCCCTGGAGACTGCATTGCAATTAGGCTGCCTCGGGAGTCCAATGTGGGGCCGGCAGAGTCAACTAGCACCTTGCCTGCCTGGAGGCCTACCTCGTGGTACAGGGGCGCTTCTCAGCAGGACCACAGGCAGAGAGGGGACGTGAGTAAACGAAGCCCCGTCACTCCTCATTAACCCTCATGGCTCCTGCCTGGTGTTCCCGTCTCTCCAAACTCTCCCAGTGGGACAGGCAATCCTGGGCCACCCCCACTCGATTCTGATGTATTTTCCAGAATAAGTTGTTTGGGCCTGGTGCACTTTTCAATCTTCAGAAAACCCTGGTCCAGCTGGGGAGGTGAGCATGTGGCCAAGGGCCGACCTTCAAGCCATGGTCTACAATTTCAACAGAAAAGCTGTGGGAGTTAGAGGAAGCGACAGACACAGAGCATGCAGGTAGCGACAGCAGGATCAGAGTTCACTTGGGTAAGGAAGACAGGAGGCAGAGAAGGGAAGAAGCGGGGAGGGCAGCAGGTTCAGCAAACCCAGAGCCAAGGAAAGAGGTGGCTGGAGAGGAAAATGGGGAAGAAGAGGGGCTCTGTGGCCTGCTCCTCAGCTGTGGTTGGGTCATCGCCTCTCTGAACCTGCATTCTGTCTCCCTCTGCACTGCCGAGCCCCTGAAATTGAGGGGTGCAGGTACGAGAGTGGTAACGACTTGCTGAGCCTTATCTAAACTCACTGTATCACATATAGTGAAAACTCCCCATACAAACTAATTCCATGCTAAGTTCAGCTGTTTCTCCATACAGCAGAAGCAATGTGAATGGCTTTTTTCAAATGCCTATTAAAGAAAAAAATAGAATTTAAGCTCAACTAATCAAAAGTAGCCAACAAACTTATAATTATCTAACTGGGGACTTTGCAGTAAGATAGGTTACACCAAATAAGACAACTTTATGACTACAGCCCATCAGAAATGTTCTTTGTTTTACTTCCAGATACATCCTGTGAAGTCATCTGCAGAGCTCCTGAGCCACTTGAGTTTGTAGCTGCCTGGGCCATACATTACTGTCTGCTCAGGTAAATTCTTCAGTTCGCACTGGCTCAATTCACCTTTTTAAAAATGTTTCCCTTATTCTGCATTTTGCTCACTGCATCCTCATATGAGGTTTGAGAGAGACAGAGAGACAGAGAGAGAGACAGAGAGGGAGACAGAGAGGGAGACAGAGAGGGAGACAGAGAACAAGAGGCAGGGAGACTGACTTAAGAAATATGCTCTAGATAAATAAACAAACCATTCCTTTCCTTTTTTACACTAGTCTCTCAACTTGCAATCTGAAATGAGAAAGTAAAGTAGAATGCAACTATTCCCATTCCAAGGCTATTTTGGGAATGTTCCCAACTTTGGGGAATGTGGGAAACATGGTAATGGGAACAAAGGACCCATCAGGTAAGAGGGAAATGACTGTAAAGTTTGAACTAGTTCAAAAGAGATAAAGGAAAACTGAAGCAACGAATGAAGTTTTCCAGTCCCCCACATCCTCCTGGAGACATTTCCTGGCAGGAGCAAAGCCTCACTCAGCCATAACAAGCACCCACACCGCCCTCTGCAGGTGGAAGTTGCTTACCAGTAAGGGTGCAGAAGGTACTGGTTGGCCTCTGGGCATATCTAATGCCCAGACACATTTTATATCCTGCCGTGAATGAACAGAACTGCCAGTCCTCCCACACCCACCACCAGAAGCGAATGAGGAGTGGAGGAAATCAAAGGTGTCAAACATAGTGCTAAATGCCAATCTAGGAGTCTTTAAGTCGTAGCGTATGCACGATTCATGACAGAAGCCAGGATTTAGTCAGGAGTTCTGTCCAGAATATGCCCTGGAATGTAGGACACAAACTGATGAGCCCACCATAAGTTTTTTCTTCTGCTGATGAGAATTGGGTGTAGTGTGACTTGTCAAGTCTCGGGCTTAAAAAGCACAATCCTGCAGCAACGTTCAGAGTGGTCGCACTGTGTCTGACCCCTTAAGCCTCACACATCCCTGCTCTCAGTAAGAAAGTGGACATCTTTGCCTGAAATCCCAGCACTTGGGAGGATGAGGCAGGAGGATCATTGCAAGTTCAAGACCAACCTGGATTACAAAATGAGCTCAAGTCCAGCCTGAACTACATAGTGAGACCCTGTCTCAAAAAAACCAAAAAAAAAAAAAAAAAATTGGGAATCTTGTTCATCTCTGTTAGAGGAGCAGCTAAGTCATCTTTTTAATTCTTTGAAAGAAAAATATTATAAAATGGCAATTACCTCAAGGGATAAAGCCTCGTCTCTTATAGAGATACACCAGACAGTTTAGCAAAACTACTATGTACACTGTCTTTCAGGCTCTAGGAATATTCAGGGTATTTGGCAACTTATTCAAATGCATGATTTTCCATTTTAGATTTTCACTCTTCTACAATTTAAAAAACTTAGAAAAGAGGTGAAGATCACATAACAAACCAGTTAAGGAGTGTTACATATATTCATAAGTCAGCCAAGATGACACCCGTAAATCTGTTTAACCCATGTTTTAAACAGTGAAAACAAGTGTCCCTAAGATTGAAGTGGAACTGTTTTTGCATATTACGAAGGAAAGGAAATGTCCCATTAGACTTCGTTCTAGCCACGCACAACACTCAGACTTCAACCCACAAGATCCCAAAAGAATGCAGCCAGGGCAACGTGGCCCAGAAGTGCGTCCCGAAGTTTAGTGCTCACAGAATCTTGTTGCAGTGCATGTACCAGAGCCTGGGGCCCTGTATGCCTCAGAGCTCCCAGGAGAAGCTGCTGACCCAAGGACTGCATTGTGAGCAGCAAGATTCCAGCTGAAAGTGCAGGGACTCTGGAGTCAGATCGAACTGCCTGGGCGTCAGCGTCTTCACTTATCAGCGGTGTGATCAAAGCAACTCGGACTGCACACATGTAAGATGGGGTGTCCACAGCTACCTGATTGCTTGCCCATACATGTGTAGACCTAACATATACTGCAGATGCTTTGCATAGCTTCTGCCACACAGTGGGCATCCAGTCAGTGACAACTGTTAATTACCATCAGGGGAGTTTTCTCCCGACAGATTTGCAACCTCACTGCTCATGGATCCTGGCAAAGGCCAGTGATTTGCACAGACAGGTAAATCCCAGTAGCTCAACCTTGGGAATGCCATGGTTTCATTTACTAGCCCCTTGCTGCCAAAGTCAGACCCTCAACACCTGTAAACCCAAGGCCTACAGTCAGTTCTGAGCTGAATCTTTAGCAGTGGTCTCAGTTGTCCCCAGTATGCGTTCATCTTCTCTCATATCCAAGCTAGAGAGATGCAGAGGTGTAAGATGGATGCCTCCACACTGCCCCGGAGGTGAGCTGTATTTCACAAGTGCCCCAGGCAGACACTGGAACGTGACCTGCAGGTACAATTATCTGAGAACACAGTGGGAGAGACTCAGTGCTATGCAGCAAGGATGTCAGGGTGCGTGGACCAGCCCTGTGCTTTGCACGAAAGCAACCCCCACAAGCCTTTCATGCTCTTTGAACCTCAATTTTCTCACTTGTAAAATGAAACGATGGGCCTGCAGAACCCTGCACACATACAGAATGTGCAGGCTGAAGATCATGTTCCCCTTGTCTCGGCTCCTCCTCTCTGAGAGCACCTAGAACTTAAGATAAACCGGCACCCATTCTCCTCCACTAACTCTGGACCTGTGGATCCAGGCTGCCGGAAGCAGCAGACGTTATAGCAGTGTCCATTTGTTAATAAGGCAGACAGCAGCTTAGGTTGCAAAGAGTTTAAGTCACCAATGGTTAAGGCTCACCTGGGATACATCTTGAAGCAGAGTGCCGAGACTCTGAAGCCCCATTTCCCTCTGCACTGGCTCAAAGTACTCTCAGTCTTGTCCCTGACACAATCTCCAGGAATGCCAAGTTCCCAGCATCTCCAGGATGGTGCCTGTGCCACCAACAACCACCTGAGGTTGCCAGCCTGTGTGCCTGGGCACCACCAATATTGCCAACCTGCAAGGTCCCCGCGGCCACCCTGTGAGGATTACTACTGCCACATGAGCAGCATGGCGGGCAAGGCCAGACACCCCCGCCCCACCGATGCTCTGTGACCGGCTTAGTGCAGGTCCCAGGAGCTGGCCTTGAGAGGAAGAAGCATGTAGAAGAGGTGCACAGAAAAGTTCTCCTGGGGGAAACGGGGGGAGGAAATGGGGCAGGAAGAGGAGACATTCACAGGAAGGGTGAAGCAGAATGACTTCGGCCTCGTAACTGCCTTGTAATTGTTTCCACCCAGTGGCCTCAGTGATAGCAGCCAGGGTTGGAGAAGGAGCACAGGATCATAAATACCAAGACACCTCCTTGAAAAGTGACAGCAGTGGCCCAGTCCTCCAAGGAAGAGTAGCAGGTGGGAGCTACTGGAAGCAGGAATCAGGCACCATCGAGGGAAAGGGCTCCTGGGACCGGCCCCTCTAGATCCATCAGCACTGCCTGTACCTAATTGTCTCCATGCTCCCTGCACCACCACAGGCCAGGAGGCCCCCAGGAAATGACCCCCGGTAGGAGACTAATTGAGACATACGGCTTCCAGGGTGTAAAATGAAGCAGGAGGTAAACAGGTTGGAACTGGGCATTCTAACCCAGAACCACAAGCCTTCATTGTCTTACAAGTCTTGGCCACACTGACTCTGTCAAAGGAAATAATCCCAGGTTTTTCCAAGACTGGAGACAACTGATATTGTGAAGGATCCAGCAGGGTCCCCTGTTTGGCCCAGTGTACACTGCATCTGCAGTGAGAGGACCCAGCTTCTCCTGCTCTCAGACACAGCAGTCCCATCCCCTCAGAAGAAGGGAGAGGAGAGCAGAGGAGAGGAGAGGAGAGGAGAGGAGAGGAGAGGAGAGGAGAGAAGAAGGGAGGAGAGGAGAGAAGAAGGGAGGAGAGGAGAGGCTAGGAGAGGAGGCTAGAGCTAATGCATTCAGCTTCCAGCAGTCACATAAATCCCTGGAGGATTCCAGCAAGGGTGCGGCTGGTCTCTTCTCCTTGCCGCCAGTGAGTGGCAGGCTGGACAGGCTTGTGAGCCCTGACAGATCGGCTTTGCTGACAAAGCCGGGGTGCACACACAGACACACTCAGTTACCTGCCCCTAGACGCTCACCCATTCAGAAGCTGAGACACAAAGCACCCACCAGAGTTATCATCTCAAGGGAGCCAGAGAATCTACATGTCAAATCCTCACCTTTTCGAAAGTTTCTTCCAATTTTTATTAAAGAAACTTACAAACATACACCCGAGTAGAAGTAATAGGATAATGAATCCCAAGGCTCCAAGTCCTCGTCACCCAGCCTCACAATCACCGAAGGACAGTTTGGCTTTAAATTCATGGCTTTCTGAGTGGTGGGGATGGGGTACTAGGGGTTGAACAAAGGAATGTAGCAGGCAAGCACACCACCAGTTATACCCCCAGTCTTTCGGCTTTGAATTCAAAGGCTGCTTTCCAAATGAATGACTTCCAAGACTACAAATTAGACCAACCCATGGACTAGATCCTCATGGCAACCCTTGGACCAGGTCCTCCATGTTGGTGAGGGGAGAATGAATTGGAAAATGCAAACAGTTATATTCTACTGAGCAGACCT
The DNA here is from genome assembly GCA_004363535.1 of Dasyprocta punctata. Lineage (NCBI taxonomy): Eukaryota > Metazoa > Chordata > Mammalia > Rodentia > Dasyproctidae > Dasyprocta > Dasyprocta punctata. The sequence continues at coordinate 174,347 of RJWM01000561.1, read as the reverse complement.
GGAGGAGAGACCTGGAGTCCTGCAGTCCGAACTCAGAGAGAGACCGCTGGCTTGGTTGGGTCCAGAGTAGACAAGGAGCCTTCCCACAGCCGCCGACCTCATCAGCCTCAGAAGAGCAAAGCACAGTGTGGATGGCACCCAGGAGGACAGATGCAAATAGTATCACAGAGTCCCCATGCCTGGATGGAGGGAAACTGGAAGGCAGAAAACCCAACTCCTGTGTGGTTTTGAGAAGGCTCAGACCTGGAAGGCTTGGAAGCTGGGGTGAGACTGTCAGCTGGTGTAGTGCAACTCCTGCAGCTGAGGTCAGGGGGCACCTCTGCCAGAGTTCATCAGAGAAGCAGGAAAGACGCTGAAGATCAGCAAATGCTGCAGGAGTTAAACACCTTCCGAGAGGCAGATGCCTCACCAGTCCTACCACATGCCACAGTGCATCATGAACCCCACTTTGGAAATTCACCTTAGAAAGAAGAGGAGAGAGTGAGCCAACTGACTTTATCTGAGATACCCAAGTTTTATTCTCAGTAGAGTGGAAATTTGAGATAAGTTTAAGTACAGAAAATTAAAGTTGCATGTCAAATTATGAAGATTAAATGTCATTATTCCCACAAAGAAAGAATATCCAGTGCCCTCGGAGGGGGCACTTAACCCAGAGACAGAATTTGCATTACTCGTAAATGTGCTCATGCAAGGGCTCCATGCCCAACCAAGGCTACTGGCATCTCTAGAATAAGAATGATGCTGTTTGTTTGTTGAATTGTGTGAATACAGTTGGGAACTCTGTCAGATCTTACCCACACTGAGCACCTAATCCCACAAGGCACTTGCTGGACAAACATAAGCAGAGAGCTGAGGGTGTTTTACCTCCTCGCTGGTTTGTTTTCTGTCCATCTATTTCACATGCAGCCACTTCAAACTCAAACTGAAGTCCCAACTAGAGTTACATTTTACCACTGCATTCTAGTCCGCTGGAAACTACCCCAGTAATTTTATCTTATACTCAGATTAGCCAGTGAGGACAAGAACAACCACTATGCTCAATTCTTCATAGAAACACTGGACAGAGCTGCCTGGTGGGTGGGACACAAACTCAGATCTTCTACAAGCAGAGCTGTGACTGGGAGCCCTGGAAAGATCCACCCAAGAGCACTGAACCACGGGTTCAGATGAAGACCCTCAAGGAGGCCAGGGAGAGAGAGCACGAAGTAGTCCAACTCCAACCATGACCTTTTTTCATAAATCCCATTAGGTTCCCATTGCTGCTGTGTCTTAGAGACCCCAAAATGAGAGGATCTACTCAACAGGAAGAGTAGAGAGATTTGGAAGCTGTGGAGTCAACGTTTCATTAGAGGCAGTTACAGAATGTGTCCAAGGTTCCTTGATAAGAAATGAAATAGCCTAATGAAAATTGACCAAGTATGCCTTCCCCAAGGAGAGTTGGAGTGTCAAGCATAGGCAACTGGCTGTCCCAGGGTTGGGGTGTAGTCTACCTCCTCAGGTGTAGAGGGAAAGTTGAGGGTTGTCACATGGGGCATAGCAAAATTGTAAAGTCAGAGTTTTGGTAATGAGATACAGCTTCCGCCTTCAAGGCAAGAGAGAAAAGCGTATCATCAGACACTGTGAGGGAGCTGGGAAGAGGACTGTTGTGATGGAAGAGGAGAAACACTATCTTTAAGTGTCTGAGAGGGCTCAAGGTTGGCAAGAACTTGGGACACTGATATTATAAGAAACGATATATATATTTGAACTCTGCCCTCAGTCCCTAAAACACTGCTCCTAAAATTCTTGAAGATAAAGATTCTAGGAGACTCTTTTGTTCTTATATTTGGTCTCTATCCTGGGTTCATGACTGCTAAGACCTTCATAAGTTCCTAGGTGATGAGTGCATCTTTTGTTCTACTGACAGGACTCCTAGTGAGCTCCTAGACAGCTTCAGGATGGAGGCTGGTTGCCAAGGGAACCAAGGATGTGATTAGAAGATTGGATCTTTCAGCCTCACCCCCACAACCTCAGAGGAGAGGACAGAGGCTGAAGACTGAGTTGGCCACCAATGGCCAATGATATAGTCAAACACACCCATGTAATGAGCCTCCACAAAAACCCAAAGGACCAAAAGACAGGATCCAAACAGCTTCTGAGCTCTGAACATGCGGAGATGTCTGGAGGCTGGTGGGCCCTTCCTGCAGGCCTTTGTCTAAGTGTCTCTTCCACCTCACTGCAGCCTTTGTAATAATCAGTAAGTGCAGTACAGAGTTGTATGAGCTGTTCTGGCAAAATCACTGGACCTGAGAAAGGGGTCACAGGAAGCTTGATACCCAGGCATGGAAGCACAGGTCACCACCTGGCCTTGCAGCTGGAATCTGAAGTGGGGCTGTGTTATCAGGCTGGGCCTTCAACTATTGGAGTCTGATTCTAAATCCATACAGGTAGGTAGGGTCTGAATTGACTTCAGTTGTAGGATACCCAGCTGGTCTCCACTAAAGAACAGGTTGATTGTGAGAAATCCACATAATCTTTTCTGACTAACCAAAGTCAGTCACCTGTGACTAACAGTGAAGTGTTCAGTGTTGCATGTAAGAGTAGGAAAAACACTGGATTTTTCCTAGACATTTATAAGACACCATAGGATTAACTTTGACCAGATATGTGCCATGTTCTCTTCCGACTCAGGAGGCTGACTTGCATAGGTTATGCCAAAAGTTCATAACCTGCTAGCTTTGGGCTGGTACAGCCAATAACGAGCCCAGCAAGAAGAACAGGCAAGGTCAGTGTATGCCATGTGTTGCTCTGGTTGCCTGCCTGCAAGGTTGCCTCAGTCTGACTCATGCTTGTGCATAGCTCTACCCTTTCAAAATGGCCAGCTCTATGTTCAACATTCTGCTTCCCCAGAACTGCCCCCTCTCTTGTCCTCCTGGCCTAACTGGGTAAAGACTGAGACACTACTGAGTAATCTCAGGTGACCATAGTTTCCTTGTGACTCCCTACCTCCCTACCTTTGTAAATGAGCTGAGACAAAATTAAATTACTAACACCTGTAATTTAAAGGAGGAGAGGTTTATTTTGGCTCATAGTTTTAGAGGTTTCAGTCCACGGTCAGCTGGCTCCAAGGCACAAATATGGTGGAAGACTATGGCAGAGGAAAGCTGCTGGACTCATGGTATCAGAAAGCAGAGAACAGGGAAAGATCCAAAGAGGGAGGGACCAGAGACCAAGGACACATACTTATTGATATAGGGGAACGATCTCAGTGGAAGACCTCCAAATGATATAGGGGAATGAAACTCACGACCTACTATATGTCCAGTGCAAGTTCGTGTTCTCTAAAATTGAAGAATGAATTTTAGGAACAACGGAGGTTAAGAACAGAAATATTTATTGAGAGAAAGCTTCTGTCTGAGAGAGAGACAGAAGGGGTCCCGAGTGGGTTGCCAAAGACTCTGTCTTTTCTAGTGACTTTTATAGAGTAGAACCATGATGGGAAAAACTGGGAACTCACAAGACAGACAGGTGTAAGGTGGGACAGAACTGTGGTCAACCAATAAGATTAATTGTTTAGGTAAAATTGACCAAATCAAGGACAAATGGGGAAGTGAGTCACGTAGTAAGTGAGCATTCTTACAGATCAGTGACTTTCTGTTGGGGATTGGGATGGTAATTCCTGGCTTTTCAAGATGATCCTTACCTAATCCCTAATGTTTATACTTAAGGTGTGGTTGCATTTGTTTTGACTTCTGTCTTGAGATCTGGCCCACAGCAAGAGGTGTGTGTCTCTTCCAAGGTCACAAGACATCTGGTTATCTGTACTGGTTCTTTTGAGGGCCTAGCCTTGTCTGACTGCCTATAATATTTCTAACTAACTCAGTTGCCTGTAACACTATGACCCACCCAGACATACACCAGAAGCATCCTTTTCTAACTACTTAGACACCTCTCAAGTCAATAAAATTGACAATCAAGATTACCACGTAAGTCTTCCTCAAATGACCTCATGCAGAAGCTCCCTACTCTTTTCCACAAGGACCCTAACATTGACCCCAAATCCCCCTGAGCCTTCTTTTGCCAGCCATTCTCTGATGCCTGTGGAGAAAGACAAACTGCAGTGAGAAAGAAGAAAGGGTCCTGAGGAAGTAACAAGCACCCAAGAGAAAAACCCTGCAAGAATCTGGAATGTATCTTTTTTCCTCACTGAGTCATCATTGTACTTCTGAGTGCAATTGGTTAAAAATTAGAGTTCAGGGACTTTTAAAATTGTTAGGAGAGATGGTAACTCCCTTAAACCAATAACTGAATTGCTTAATGGAGATCTTCAATCTGTATTGTGAATACTGATGCTTTCTCTTTAATGCGCTGTGCACAGGATCTACCAGCCTGGGCCTTATCATTTTCATGTATGTGTCAGGTAAATGCTGTTAGCACACAATATTCCTCCCTTGATGTGTACTAAGCAATAAAAGTTAAGTTGTTGCTAAGATAACTTTGCATCTCTATTTCAGCTATATCTTAGTGCCTACTTTTTGAGGTTAAGATCGCAGAGTGCCATTAATTAACTTTCCAATGGCCCATTTGTTCAGGGATTCCGTGCCTCTTAAACAAATTGCAAATTGCTAATGGAAAAGAATATTTTGCTAAATAGCCTTGGGAAAGAGTCTGGTTTGTGCCTAAGACACTGCTAGAGCCAGACTCTGGGCTACTGGCTCACCGATTGTCTATTATGAACGCACTTATACACTGAAATACTACTTTTTCTTCTTGTGTGATATTTTGCTAGTTCTGTTAGTTGTGTTTGCCAAAAGTGTTCCTTAATTTTCATAAGTTCTTTGAAACAGGAAATGGAAAAAAGATGCTTAGTTATCCCAAAGAACTTTTGTGGTTTTGTTCAGCAATCAGCTGCCAATAGAAATACAAGCCTGAAAAAAGCACACACCCCAGATTAAAGGAGTCAGGTTTTCCCCTTTATTAAGTTGCCCAGAAGGAAAAAAGGAATCATTGAAGAATAGTAGAATGAAAAGCAATAACTGCAGCCCATCAGAATAAGCCCAATACAAAAAACAAAGATGTGTGTTATGGCTTGTGTCTAAATGTCCCTCCAAAGACTCACATGGTCATAGGGGGGCTTTCAAAGGCAACTGAATCTAGAATTTGTGATTGGTTCAATTGTCTAGTGCTGGGATTGGCAGTGTGAGTGCTACCTGTGCCCTCTCATAGGTAGCTTGCATACACTATAAGGGAGGAAAAGAGGCTTACTTCTCCATTTTGCCCTTTTACCTGTCGCTTTTGGTATCTGCTGCAGCCACCATGAATGGTTGCCTCTGAGCCACACCACCCTGCCATGGAGCCAGCTGAGTATGGACTGAAACCTCCACAAACTGTGAGCTAAATAAACCTTTCCTTCCTTCATTTTGGGCATCAGGTATTTCGTCTCAGCGATGAGGGGAGAGTAACCAAGATAATGTGAGAACAAGAGAGAAATTATCCAGAGGCATGCCAGCATATGAACATGGCACCTCACTTGCGATTTACAAGTCAGGAGAAGCTGCGTGTCAGGCTAAGTCATGCATGGTCTAGCTAAATGACCAACACTGAAGTTGTTAGTGTAAATTTCCCTTGCCACGAAGGTTTCCAGAGGTACCTAAAACTCACGGCTCATGGCTAGGAATCTGGACAGAATATGTACTATAAAAATCTGGTTGTGCAAGTGTTTATTCTGTGTGTGAATGTGTATTCTGTGTGAGCAATAGTTTGCTGAATAATCCATTTGAGGTCTATACTGATACAAGCACACAAAAACACACTCTCACGCCTCTGAATTTTTGCTTGTGTCCTACTCCACATGGTAAGAGGAGAGAAGACACTGGATATTTTCTAAATTTATTTTTAATTTATGTGGTATTTGTACATATTTATACAATTTGCAGTATTTAGACATAGCACATACAGTGGATAATGCAAATATGTGTATGTGTGTAGATTGCTCAAATCAGGGTTATTGATATTTTCATCTCTTTAAACATTCATCACTTCTTTGTGTTTGGAGGCTTTATACTATTCTCTTCTAGCTCTTTATAAAATACATAACTTGTTATAAACATAGTCAAGCCACTGTGCTGTGGAACACCAGACCTTAGTCCCCCTAACTGTATTTTGATACCTAGTATCCAACCCCCCTTTACAACCTCACTCTTTGTCCTGCCTAACCCTTAGTAACCAATCATTATTATACTTCCTTCTGTGAGCTCAACATTTTACCCTCTCATAGAAATGAGAACACACAGTATTTGTCTTTCTATGGCTAGCTTATTTCACTTAGCATAATGTCCTCCATTTCCATCCACTTTACCACAAAGATTTCACTCTTCATTGCTGAATTATACACCATTATATATGCTATAATTTTAATCTATGCATCCATCTGTGGACACCTCAGTTGATTCAGCTATTGAGAACAGTTCTGCAATAAATGTGGGAGAGCAGGTCTAGCTTTGACATATTGATTTCATTTCTTTTGAATATATATAAAATGTGACAGAAAAATAAGATAATTATGTTTTAGAAATTTAAGTGTAGTACAGTGAAAGACACATTGTCATTAATCCTTCTCAAGATCCTCCACCTTGCTTTGAACACAACTTTTTTGCCACTTTCTGAAGCACTTCTGGAAGTCCTTTGTCTTAGTTACCTTTCTCTCATTGCTCAGACAAAACACCTGACACCCAAAATTAGGGAAGGGAAGGTTTATTCCTTACAGTTCTTAGGGGTTTCAGTCCATACTCAGTTGGCTCCAAGGCAGCATGGCATGGTGGGACAGCCATTCATGGCAGCCTCAAAACAATAAGGCAAGAAGGGGAAGACACACCTTCTACCCACCTTTACACTGTATGTCAGCTCCACCCCTGGGCAGGTGCAACACTCATATCACCAATCCCAGTGCTAGACAACAAACCAATCACAAACACCAGACTCAACCCCATCCATGATTACATGAGGCTTAAGTGGGGGCCATCCAACCACACTACAACATCCACTTTCATGAATTTCTTTAGCTATGCTGTGGTGACTGCCTTGATGTTCTGAATTGATTCAAAAGGTTTATTGCTCATGGTCACTTTGGAGGAGAGTCAGAGGGTGCACAGTGTCAAACCTGGGGAATCAAGTGGATGAGGGTACACTGTAGTTTTAATAACCCTGCCTTTCCACCGGATGGCACTCAGCAGCATTAATGACACTCATAAAAGAGGACTTCCAGAACTGCTTCACAAGTGACAAAAATGATAGGATAAGTGTGTTCAAAGTGAGAGACCGTTAAGGTGGATTCATGACAATGTATCTTTTACTACAATATAGTTTTATTTCAATATTCATCACATACAGTATTTTGATCATACTTCATAGTTCTGTTTTTAGGTTTTTTTGAGGAATTTCCCTACTGTTTTTCACAACTGTACTATGGGCTAGGCCTGTGGCTCAGCAAAGGAATGCTTGCTTGCCATGCATGAGGCCCTAGATTCAATTCCCAGCACTGAAAAAGGAAAAAGAAAAAAAAAGTGGTCATAATAACTGCACTAATTTATCGTCCCACCAGCAGCATGTAAAATTCTCTTTTCTCAGCATCCTCATCAGCATTTCCTATTTTTTTTTTTTTACTTTCTGATAATAGCCATTCTGACTCAGGTGAGATTGCATCTCATTGTGATTTTGATTTGCATTTTGCTGATGATTGCATATGGAAAACACATCAAGATATCAGTGTAGGCAGTAAATTGTTATAAGTTCCCAAAGGTCTATACAACAGAAGCATAACTAGAGAAATGGGATTACATCAAGCTAAGAAACTTTTGCAGAGCAAATAAAACAATCAATGCAGTGACGACACAACAGATAGGATTCATCCAACAGGATACATATTAATATCTAGAAACACAAGACACTGAAAAAGTAAAAAAAAATTTTTATACATGGACAAATTATCTAAATAGACTTGTCTCAGAAGAAGACATACAAGTGACTAAAGTATGTGAATAAAATACTCGACATCAGAAATTGTCGGGAAAAATACCAATCAAGACACCTGAGGCTAGCCGGGCGTGGTGGCACACGCCTCTAATCCCAGCACTTGGGAGGCTGAGGTAGGCGGAGCATTGTGAGTTTGAGGCCAGCTTGGGCTACAACGTGAGTGCAAGGCTGGCCGGAACTACATAGTGCAACCCAGTCTTAAAAAACTAGGGCCAGGAGTTTGGCTCAGTGGCTTAAGCACCTGCCTAGCAGGTGTGAGGTTGTGAGTTCGATCCCTGGTGCCACACACACACACACAAAAAAAAGACACCTAAGGCTTATTGAGTGTTTATCATGGATGGTTTCAAGATGTTTTTATGGACCATCAGTTAGAGCCTACCATGAACACACATGCAACTACAGTTAGGTTTATTCAGTTATTAAGCAAAGGAGACCACACACCAGAGGACTCATGGAACCCCAAAAGGACAAGTTAGGAAATAATGCTTACCGAGGCTGAGGAGCTTAAGGTAAATGTCTTTGGCAGTAATCGATCAGAATCTTTAAACAAGGGAATTGCTGAAATAGTCAATGACTTTATCTTGAAAGCACAAGAATTCTGGGCTGTACATGTATGCCTATCACAGCATTACCCATGGTGGCCAAAAAGTGGAAGCTACACAAGCATCCATCTGCAGGCAACCGGATTAATAAAATGTGCACATACAATGGAGTGTTACGTAGCTCAGAAAGGAAATTCCAACGTGTGTTACAGCATGGATGAGCCTTGAAAATATTATAAGTGAAAAACCACAAAAGGACAAATATTGTACAATTTCACTTCTATGGGATACCTGGAATAGTTCAACTCATATAGACAGAGAAAAAAATAATGGATGTCAGGGGTTGGAGAGGGCTGGAATAGGAAGTTATTATGGGAAATTGGGTTTGCTTTTAATGTTTGCTTGCTTGCTTGCTTGCTTGCTTGCTTTTGTGGTGCTGGGAATAAACCCAGAGCCTTCATAATCAGCTACATCCCCAGGCCTTCTTTAATTTTTTATTTTGAGACAGGTTCTCACTAAGTGGCTAAATTACCCAGGTTGGCTCAAATTCAGGATCTTCCTGTTTCAGCCCCTCAAAGTGCTGTGTTTCCAGGGAAATTACTTCTCAATATTACACAGTTCCAGTTTCACAACATGAGAATAGTTGTTGAAAGATGATGGTGATGGTTGTACAACAATGCAAATGTGCTTAGTGCTACTGAACTCTATACTTAACGGTTTAAGTGATAAATTTCATGTTATGCACATTTGACCACAATTTTTTTAAAAAGTCATGTAGTGTTCCTATTGGATCCACTTATATACAAGATATCTTCTTTTCCACACAGATTTCATGAGCTGGTTAAAAGAGCAAGTTTAGACAGTTCTTCCTGGATGCTTTGGCTTGCCTCAGTTTTTCTGTTTGTGAGTCACAGAAGAGATTTGCCAGATGTGACTTCTGTTTCAACTCTCAATATCCCCATCTCAGACTAGTTGTCAGCAGAACTCTTGTACTTTCTCATTCTCATTTGTTTGTATGCTTGTTTCTGTATTCCTCTTAACAATTAAAAGTAGTAGACTTAGGATTCTAACCCAAAGTAGTGAGAGTACGCAGTGTAGGCTTTTCTGTCATAGAGGTCCCCTGAATGTTAAAGCACTCTCCCCCTGCCACTGCTCCCTGCCAAGATGCACCATACTACCAAAGCAATAGGGCCAAGTGACCATGGACTGAAACCTCGGAAACCATGAGCCAAACAAAACCTTTCCTTCTTTAAAATTGATGTAAGTATTCTGTCAGTGTTGAAAAGCTCAATAACACACAAGGCAGAGAAAGAAAGCAAAATAATTCCTAACATATGTACCATAATTTAAAACAGAAATAAGCAAGAATTTTCTACAAAGGGCCAGATAGTAAAAATTTTAGCACAATCAAAACTTGTATATAAATAAATGAGTGTGGCCATACTCCACTAAAACCTTATATGTGCACATCAAAACCTAAGCTTAATGTAATTTTCACAGATCACAAAATAATATTCTTCTAAAAACTTCTTTCAACATCTAAAATACAAAAACCATTCTATCTATAGAAACACAACAGGAGACCAGATTTAAGTTGTAGTTATAATTTGCCAACAACCCTTGTTTTAAAAACTGGTCTCTCAAAGTGTGGCCCACAGTCTTGGGGGGGTGGGGGGGGCCACCAGTTAGAAATTCACGACCTCAGGTCCAACCTCAGATACCTGAAGGAGAATCTGGGTTTCTAGCATCACCATGGATTCAGTTCACACATCAGTCAGAGCAGCACTGGCTTAAGGCTCGCACGGACCCAGAAGCCATACTGTGACCAATCTGTGAGTTATACTATCGCGGGGAAGTGACTCTGGGAAACTACGAACCTTTCCATGCCTGTTTCCCAAATACAAGGAGATGAGAATATTGTCTTCTTCAAGCCTGGTTGTGAGAATTCACACGCATGTGGCTTTTAAAAATTTGACATTTATTATCACAAATTTTTATGCTGTTTTCACTGCCTCCTTCTGAAACACTCAATACTCACCCCATTTCACAAAAAATTATGGCCCAGAGATGGGGAAATTCATCTGGGATTCCAAGTTAGTCCTGAGGATAGGAAAAATCTCAGAGACTGAAGTGGAATTTCCCAGCCCATGCATGCCTCTCTTTAGAGACCCTCTCTGTCCATGCCCCTATTTAAGCCCCTGAACCACTGGATAGTTCTTAAAAACCTATGGCACCCAGGGATCCCTGGATCCATATCTCAAGCTGCCTTTTCATTCCCTGAAATTTATCTTCCATTAAGTTGTATAGTGTTGTTTACAACTTCTCTTTCTAGTTATAGAGTGTAAATTTCTCTCTGCTGAGTGTTGTAGTTGACTGTTTTTCATTATATTTGTAGGGCTCAGGGAAAAAAAAAAGAGGCAATTCCTTTATTTGAGAATCCTGACATTTATTAGCATAATAAAACTCTCAAGATGAAATTGCAGTTTTCCAGACAGTAATTTCATTTGCAGGACAACTTATAGTTTATTTTAAAGCCAGGTAAAAACCTAAAATATATGAGACATGCAGAAAGTGCAGGCCCCAAATAAAATGAAACGTATGTGTTAGGGATGGAAAACTCAGCTGTTGTCTCTTACACATTAATCAGGAGGTGACAGCAACAACAGGGTAGAGATTCAGGTTCTCAACCCATATTGGTCTGCTTTCAAAGCTGCTGCTGGAAACTTCTTCCAACTTGTCCAAAACCATCACACCGCGCCCCTGATACATCACTACTCAGTGTGACATTGTTGCAGTTTGCAGTTATGGTGAGCAGCACCTCTCCTTTTGACAGTTTCCACACTCGCCATCTAACACATCTGCCAAAAACGACTAATGACTGCCATAGAGAAAATTTCCTTCCATGTTATACAGAAGTTTTTCAAGATTAAATGCATTTAACAATTTCAATTTTCTTTAAATTTGCTGGAAGATAGAGTAGGCAAAACTCTTGAAGACATTGGTGTAGGCAAAGACTATGAACAAAACCCAGATTGCACAAGAACTATCACAAAGAATCAACAACTGGGATCTCACCCTACTGAAAAACTTGTGCTCAGCAAGAGAAATCACTAACACAGTGAAGAGACAACCCAGCTGTTCCTCAGACAAAGGGTTACTATTAAGAACATATAAAGAACTCAAAAATATTGATCCTCCCCGATTTAAAGACCCAGTCCAAAAGTGGGTATCTGAGATGAATACACACTTCTCAGATGAAGAAATATGAACAGCAAATAAATGTGTGAAAAAATGTTCAACATCACTGGTCATTTGAGAGATGCAAATTAAAACATCACTGAGATCTCACCCCAAAAGAATGGCTACTATTAAGAAATCAAGCAATAACAAATGCTGGAGGGGCTGTGGGGAAAAAGGAACCCTTCTCCACTGTGGGTGGGAATGCAAACCGCGACAACCACTGTGGAAATCAGTGTGGAGATTCCTCAAAAAGCTATGCCTAGAGGTCCCATTCAACCCCGTTATTTCCCTGCTGGGCATCTTTCCAGAAGAATTAAAAACATCATACATCAATGATACATGTGCACCTATGTTTATAGTAGCACAGCTTGTAATAGCCAGATCTTGGAAACAACCTAAATGCCCATCGACTGAGGAATGGATAAAAAAGATGGAGTATTTTAATACAATGGCATATTACTCAGTCATAAAGCAGGATAAACTAGAGACTTTTATAGGTAAATAGCTGCAACCTGAGAACATATTCATTAGTGAAATAAATAAGACACACATGTGTAAAAATTGTATTGTTTCATTAGTGAGACTATATGTGTGTGTGTGTATATATATATATATATATATATATATATATATGTAGTTAAGATAGTTATACTACTGATTTCTCTGAGTTCACTGAAGAGAAAGACCTGTGCTGGTATTGTTTGGACAATTGAATGCAGATGTCTTGTGCTCTGAGTGAATGATTTGGGGATGACAATGCACAATGTATGTACCATTGTTGCCCCCTGGTTGCTGTGTTTTGAAATTCTGTTGTAGCTTTTCTTCCTCTTCCTCCTCCTCTTCTTCTTTTCATCCTTGAAATAAAATGGATTTGAAAAAAAATTCAATTTGATGCATAGCAGTGCCAAAATAAAATTTTTAAAAACTTGGTTCTGCCAAGTCTTCATAGATATATGGTGACTTTGATAATATTTGGCTGTGGTTTTAGAATATTTTAGTCCTCAGAAGCCAGGGTCCTCCCACTTCTTCACTTCATCCACCTGGGGAGACAGGGAAGGAAGCTCTGGGTCCGAATTGCAAAGCTGATGTTACTAAACATGTGTGTGATGCGGCTTCCCTTGGGTCCCCAGAGGGCAGAGCCTGTGCCCAGTGCTTCTGGGTTATTCCTTGGTTCATGAGAGCAATCTCAGAGGATCTAGGAGATGAAGATGGGATGAGGCTGAGAGGTAGGAAGCACAAACGGGGGTGTCATCTGATCTGGCCACTACTGGGTGTCGTCGCAACTGGCTGCTCCATCTTGCAAATCTGTCCTGTAAGAGGCTGTATGAAATGCTGCCTCGCCAGACAGTCCCTCCACGAGGAACAGAAGCAAAGAACTGATCTGCCGCCTCAGTCTCCTTTGGTCCAGGGCTCACTGCATGGGCACTGACCTCCCAGCTCTTCTGCATCCCAGCAACCAGAGGTGAGGAGCCTGTGACACCACTGGCTTGAGGCTGATCAACAGAAGAAGAAAGAGCAAAGCCTATGCAAAGCAGGTTGCAGTGACAGTGCCTTGGGAAACCAGTGGCCAGAGGTGTGAGGAACAGCGGAGGCAAGAGGGGAAGCAGGGCATAAGAGAGGTTTGCTGCAGGTACCAAGGAAGGTTACATGGCCCCTGATGTCCCCAGAGTTCATCTTGTCTGTATGGTCACCACGCACTCTGCTGCGAGGTGGTGAGCACCAGGGCTGTGGGTCCGAACCCAGGTCTTCTGGGCCCGAGGACCTGTCATTTTACCATCACAGTCTGCTGTCTTCTGGTCTATGGATCACACGTATGGAATGTGGTTATGCACAAACAGACACCATCCATGAATTACTGAGCCATCAGTGGGAGAGTCTTCCTATTAATACGAAGAACATACTGAGATTAAGTAGACAGAATCAAAATCAAAAAAGCAATGATAATAGAGCTAATCATTTGAGTAACTTCAGTTGGACAGTAACTTAGAGAGCAGTCTTGTTAGATGTTTAAACACCATTCTTGGATTAATAATTCACTCTTGGTCTTGGGCACATCTGTAGGAATATGTAAGATCACCACTTTAATATGCCAAAGCCAGGGCCAAGATATGACTTAAAGACAGAGGACAGTGGAAGACAGATTAAATAACAAAGCCATTGCAGACTCAGTCACCCGTCCTGGAAGCTGGGGTTTGGAAGCCTCAGGTAATTCCAGTGAAAACATCAGCAAGGGTGATGAATGTCATGGAGAACGTCACATCTGTGTTCTGCATATAAATACTTTGCAATTTTTCTTTTTATTTCCATGACTTTATAAAGAGTGAGAAACAAGAAATAATAATTACTGGGTTACGTTGCAAAACTTTCAGAAGAGCTGCATTTCTTCAACAAATGTTCACTGAATGTCTGCCATATATTAGATTGACAGTTCAGCACTAGAATTATTCTGAATTATCAGAACATGGTCCATGCACTCTAGAAGTGTGGTTTAAGGCAGTCATGACAAATAAGTTTCATCTTCTGAAGTCATAGCTAAACTCTCCACAAAAGAGGTCGCATCGGCCACTAGCGATATTTGTCCTGCACACAGGTTTGGGTCCAGTAGCACAAATGCCATGGATTTAGCACAGCTTGAGATACATATGCTAAACCACTGTGCCTCTGGATTGTGGTGGACTCGCTGAAGGTCATAGAATTTGAGTTGCAAAGTTCTTAAGCTGAGTTTAAAAAAAGGAGGAGGAGGTCCCAAAGGAACCCAACTGATAAAGAGGAAAACTATCATTCAAACAATAAATGGTAGTCTGGCGGGCTGTCTCTCTGTCCACAGGGTTGCTGCAACAACTCTCCCCCAGAGATGGTGATAATTTCCTCCTAAAAGGGAAAAAAATGTATTTATAATGAAGAAAGGATTATAAACATTCACCAGAAAGAAACTGGTTCAAACAGAAAGACTAAGACCACACATCTGCTTCCCCCTTCAAGTTTACAAAAATAATAGCAAAAAAATTTGCCTTTGTGAAGACATCAATTTTAAGGTGTTGGAAAATAAAAGGTCTGGCCATCAACAATGTTACCTGTCGAACAATCACTGAAAAACAAAAGCCCACAGGATGCGCTCTTGGCAGGCGTCGTGGGGCTAGGCCCAGGGCAAGTCGGGACAGGCGGGGGGCAGAGATCTGAACAGGCATTTACCTCAGGCAGATGGGAAATGAGGAGACGCACACAGCTGCAGAGGAGGCCAAGGAGACCAAAAGATGAGCTGCCCAATGTCAACTGTGACACAGGGAGAACTGATCTGGGAAATAGAAACTGGATCCCCTCAAGGATAAACAGGAACTTTTAAGTTGGAGGATCACTTTGGAGCCCAAAATTTATAAATATTTGAGGACAACCAGAACGATAAAAGCAAGATGCCAAACTCAGTAATACAACTGATTCCCAAAAAAATAATCAGTTTATAAAACAAACAGAGGGTGCCTTTGAGAGATGTGTATTAACTTGCTCAGCGGAATAAGAGAAGTCATCCATAGAACAAGAATGGGCTATTATTTTCTAAAAATAGATCTGCAAATGAAAACTATGACCAGTTAAATTAAAAAGAAAAATTTCAATAGGAGAACTGAAAAGCAGAATGGACATAACTGAAGAGCAATTTAGCAGCTGAAGGAATTGTCGCATCAATAAGAAAGAGACATCTAAGTAAAAAAATGGGCAAAAGATATGAACGGGTGAATCACAAAGAAATCCACAGGGCCATTAAGCACATGAGAAAGTTCTTCAGCATTATGGTAATCAGAGAACACAAACTAAACAACAGCAAGTTGCCACGACCCATGCGGCTCCTGAGGTTCTTGGGGTGAAGGACCACGAAGGGATAAGAAGATAAAGAGACCAAGTTGGGGTCAGGTGGAGCCCTTACCCCGCTGAAAGGAGGAAAGGTACTGCTCAGCCAGTGTAGCACACTTACTTATGTACTCCGTACACTGGGAAGAAGAATGTCACTTTCAACCCACTGCCTAGCAACTTCTTTGCCTCGCTGGCCTGGGCCTCTTGCTTTCTTGGTGCTGGAACAGCTTGTTTACATGGCTTGTTTCGGGCTCGCTGTGTTTTCAGGGCTGGCCTTGCTTTAGCCCCACATGTATGATCAATATCCAGCTTCAAGGGCTCCCTACAGCAAGTCACAGAGCCTGCCTATCTGTCAGGAGAATTAAATGATCAAGTTCTCAGTGTTGGCACAGCGCAGGGCTTACGCCTCTTGTAGCTTTGGCAGGAACATGAACTGGCATGTTGCTCTGTTGGGCAACCTGGCAGATTTTTTAATTAAAATGTGCATGTTTTTCTTTCCAGCAATTCCAGTTCCAGGGATACTCAGCATGTACCCACCACAACAGTGACATATACCTAGTACAGAAGTCTCTGTGGCAGTGTTCACGATCATGAGAAGCTAGGAAGTGGGTAAGTGGACAGAAGAAGACAGTGGGTGATTAAAGTGCTGCGTACATCCCTACGGTGGAATACCATAAGCATTTACCAGGCCAGAGTATGCACTGACACCAACAATCTCATCAGCACATTTTAATAACAGTTGACAGGGCCTGGTGACTTGCAAGTGCTGGGAACACTGCATTTTTCAACACTTCACACAGTGATGCCTTGCTGAAACCTCACCAGCACCCCAATAGGCAAGTGCGGTTATGAAGCCCACCTGCTAAGGAGGGAACCAAGGCACAAAAGTTTGAGTGGTTGCCCAAAGTCACACAGCAGTGAAGCTGGGGCTTAAACTCAGCACTCTGATTCCAGGGATGATGCTTTGATGCTGCATGATGTATTCAGGGAGTTCTCTTAAAAACCAAGTTGCTGAGTGGTATGGGAAGAGCTAACCAATTTCTTTGAAAAATATCAAAACTGTGTACTTTCCTATGAACATAAATTTTGATGCTGCTACCCAGGTGATCCTCGGATAAATACATGCAAAGCTGTGATTCATCCCATGGAGGGGGGAACAAGGGTTTGAAATGAATGAGGTTTTCATTTTGCATTGCATTTGATTTTTCTTAAAATGTAATCATGAATGAATTGTGTAATGAAATTTTTAATTTATGAAATCTGGCCACCAGATCTCTACATGGTGTAGATAATATCTCTCTGTATTGCCAATCTCGAAAGTTTAGATTTGGCAGAGAAAAAAGCTTTCAAGGATATCTGGCACAGCCCTGCTCTTCAGAAGTTGTCCTGAGAGATGGGCGTTTACCCTTAGCTAGAAACAAACGGACGAGGCGCTCCTCGCTGGTGGAGCAGCGCATACTGGACCCGCAAATAGACGCTGGGATTTAGTGGGAAGCACACAGGCTTTACAGGCACAAAGCCTCGCGCTTACGTAACTCCCGGAGCCAGCTGGCACAGCTTCTCACCCTCCCTGGCCTTGGTGTTTGGATCTGCGAGCCAGGCTCATGTGCACCCCCAACTGGGCTGCGTGAGGACAGGAGGACTGAGGCTGGGTGAGAGAAGAGGCCAGGGGCATGACTCAAGGTGGGGGGCTGGCGCCCCCTGTCCCCTCTGGCTCCCAACACAAGCAGCGATCTGCCCCGGATTAGTCCGCCTGGTCAGCTTCCAGTTAGTCCTGTTTTCTGGGAAGCACTCTATCCTCAGTGTCCAGGTCCTTGTGACGGGTGGCTTGCTATGTGCTTTGATCACAAGACCGGTTACAAGCTAGGTATCTCTCCTGCCCTGGGGACAGCCACAAAGGGATGAAGAGAAAGCAACACCAGTCCAGGAGGCCCTACTGTATCAGTGCCCAGCAGGAGGGTCCAGTGATTCTGTGGCTCTTCCCGTGCCTGGGTGCAGTGATGCACAGGAACTCATCTAGAGCTCACCCAGCCCTCCAAAGCCATGCGTGCAGGGCTTGTGAAGGGCGACAGAGTGGTGGAGTGCCATGACTACACATGATACTAGGAGGAAGGGCCTGGTCAGCAAAGGGAGGTCGCGGGGGCTGTGACCTGGTAGAGTGTATGTGTCTCTCACTCTGCCTCCTGGCCACCGTGATGTGAGCCGCTTTTCCACCGCCAGGCCCCTCTGCCAAGCCTTCCTGCCTTGGAGCCAGTGAAACATGAGCCAAAATAGAATCTTCCTCCTTTAAATTCCAGACGTCAGGTATTTTGTCCCAGCAGTGAGGAAAGTGACTAAGACACCAGGCAAGTATGGTGGGTGCCGTGCGCCTCTGCTATGGCTTCACTGTGCCCCCCAACAAGCAAGTGCTGAAAGCATGATCGCCACAGTATGGCATGAAGAAGTGGGACCTGTCTGAGCCAATCAGGCCAGGAGGGCTCTGCCTTTGTGAGCAGGTTAATGCCCCATCTCAGGAGTGAAGTTCAGCCCCCTTTTGCTCTCGCTGAACCTCTTGTCCTTCCACCTTCCACCATGAAGTGACGCAACTAGAGGGCCCCACCAGATGCGGCCTCTCAGCTTTGGGTTTCCCGGCTTCCAAAACTGTGAGAGACAAGCTTCTGTCTCTGTAAATGACCCAGCCACACGAAGTGCACTGAGACTCCTGGCTAGCCCCGGGAGCTCAGAGAGACTGCACACTGCCCCAGGTCACACACAAAATGAGTGCTAAAGCTGGGATTCAGAAAAGAGAAGGGGACTAGGGCCATCCCTGGAGAAACTGCTCTGGCCACAGGGCTGCCAGCTGTGCTGCAGTGAGCTCTGAAGCTTCAAGAGGCCCAGCTAGAGCATACTCCAGGGGCACCCTGAGCCGGTGTGGGCTTGTTGCGGGGACAGGCACCTGGGAGCACCAGGGCCTCCAGGGGAAGAGGTCTGGAGCAGGGTGGCAGGGCACCGAGAGTCAGAGGAGGAGGTAGGGAGGGGCAGGGGCTCTGGAGCCTGGCCTGGACCCCTCTGGTCTCCACTCCCCTGCTGCTCTAGGTCCCTGAGACTCCATGGCCCATGATGTGGAGCTGCGGGCTTCCTGTGCTTCCAGGGTCTCTCTAGGCCCCTTGTTTCACCATTTCACCCCGGACCGGCACACTGAAGAGGGACACCTTGTGGAAATCAATGAGATCCGTGAGAGTTGCGTGGCGATTGGGGTCCACACCCAGGAAGCTGTAAAAGTCCCCAGATGCATCCACAAGGAAGTGCTTGAAGCCTCTGTGCAGGCGGTAGGAGAGGGTGTAGCCCCAGATCTTCTCACTGACGCGAACCAGAAACGCACCCTCAGTCATGTTCTCCAGGAGATCCTCTGCGTTTTCTCGGCTAATAATTCCTGATATAAAAAGAAACAAAAAACAGTCAGTGGATTATGCACCTGCCCCCACCACTCGCCTGTGTGCCCCTGTCCCCCAAAGCGGCTTGGTCCCTGAGCAGATCCTGCTATGCAGGGAACCAGGAAGGAGGACAAGGCCTGGACTGATCGCGCTCCTCTCCATCCACAGCGAGCACCCGACTCCGAGCACCTGACTGTCAGCCTGGAGGCACTCTCCACCAGGCCTTGAGTTGAGCACCTGTTCTTCCAAATTAAGCCACACTACTTTGATTAATTAGTTTAGCAAGGAATTAGTAATGAGCCAGAATCATAGTATCTATTGATTTCAGATCCAGGTCAGCAGGCACTGCTTTGTGGAGAGCCTTAGAGGTCTGCTTTAAAGACTCCCCAGAATGACTGATGATCTCAACCCCACTTACCTCTCTGGTACCATAAGTAACACCCTGAAAATGGTATCTTCCCTGATGGCCTGAAAGAACTTACTCCAAATACAGACTCTTAAATGGGACACGTGATGAAGCCGAAGCTTCCCGCCAAGGTGTCCCACCCTGTTCAGTGCAATCTCATCCTAGAACAGAGGGCACATCTGGTTCTGTGACAGCTCAGACCTGAAATGCTCCACAGTCATGTGCTGAAGATGTGGTCCACAGTGATGGGGTTACTGGGAAGCAGTGAGACCTTTAGAGGGGGGGGCTAGCTGGAGGAAGGAGGCCACTGAGAACACGCCCTGGAAGTAGCCCTTGCCCCATCTCTCATACACTCCCTGCCATGATGTCTGCCTCACCACAGGCCCAACAGCCATGGAACCAAGTGACCATGGACAGAAACCTCTGAAGCCATCTTTCCCCCCAATGCCATTTTCCCAGGTGTTTTGTCACAGAGATGAAAATGGGGAGGGACTGTGTACTTGATGGGTCAGACTCTGGAGGGCAGGAGCTGTGGAAAGAAGAGGGAGATGGAAAAAACAAATTCACTCCCCAACTCTGCTCTCCTCTGGCTATCCAATCTTTTGCCAAGCCCTCAACTTCTCTAGTGTCCTTTGAGATTTAAGTTGCCATAGCCACTGACTTCAAAGACACACTAGGACTTTGAGTCACATGGAGCTCGAGATGATTTTTGACAGAATAGCTGTGGAGATACTGGGTCCTGGATCGTCTGCTGTTTTGAAGGAGCAGTGAATTACAACACATTGCCCTTTTGCACACACACTCACTGGGCCTTGTGTGCATTCAGCCAGGGGGAATATCATGGTCAGTGCCAAGCAGACGAGTGGGAGTAACTGAGCTGCTCATCTCTGTGACTCTGAGAGCTCCTTGCCACCTGTGGCCACCTCCCACTGAGTCCTCGGGGCCACTCTCATGCTTACTTGTGCTCAGATCCCGCCCGCAGCTCGCCTACCCAACATGATACACATCATGGTCAGAGCAGAGGACACAGAGGGCACTTCGCTGTCAGAGGTTACACCCTCTGAAGGCTGCCACATGTTTGGGGGTCACCGATTTCCTGCTAGCCAGGACTCCCTCCAAAAGGCAGCCAGGCTGTGCAGGGAAGAAGTAAGAGAGAGGCGGGCGTGGGGGCTGGAGGAAGAAGGGGCGGAGTCACTGCTGCCTGCCCCTCGGCACCTCCCGCAGCTGGAGAGGCTGTCCTGTGCGGAGTGGGCTTCACAGTTTCGTCTGGGTGGGACTCAATTTGTCAATTTCTTTTCTTCTAAACAATGTCTTTTTCGTCTTTCAGTTATTTTTATTTTTTAATTGACATAATTGTATAGATTTTAGTATACAACCTGGCATTTTGATAGTGCATCCATGGCAAAAGGGGTAATTCAAACTACTTATCATAAGCATTACCTCGTGAACAAGCCAAATTATTGTGGTAATAACACTTAAAATCTATTTGCTTGACAATTTTGAAATACAGTGGTACTTTGGTTTACAAACTCAATTTTATCTACCATTTTGGAAAAGATGCCACTTCTGTGTTTGTGTGTGAAGGATGGCCACAGTCATGTTTGTCACCTGATACAGTTTGCACACAAAAACAAACTTTTGCCAAATGCTCCTGTTTGCAAACCAGCTGCAGGCGTCACAATCTGTCTGAGCGAAATTTCGAATCCTCTGACCTGCATCTCCTCCGTGTCCCTTCCCCGGCCCCTGAGTACCACCATTCTTCTGTCAGCGTTCAGGAGTCCAGCGTTTTTAGATTTCACACGTACGTGACCTCTTACAGGACGTGTGCCTCTGTGGCTGGCGATGTCCTGCGGGCTCATCCGTGTTGCTGGAAGTGATAAGATTCCACTCTTTACAGCACCCATCCATCCTCAGGCTCATCACCTACCTCGGCCGTGGGAACAGTGCTGCGATGCACATGGACACACAGATGTCTCTTTGACAGACAGACTTGCTTCCTCCGGACATATTCCCAGAATGGCTGGAGCAGAAGACGGCTCTACTTTTGATCCCTTTGGACCCTCCCTGCACCTTTGCATGTGGCTGCAGTAACTTACGCCTCCACCAATGTGCCGGGGCACCTGTTTCTCCACATCCTCCACAGCGTTTCTTACCTTTGGGACTACACTTTTTCATATCCAAAGTTGACAGCAATGCCATCCTGGCCCTGCACTGTCTCCCTTGAAACCCAGCCCAGGAACGGTCAGTGCAGACAGGGCTCCCTGGCCCCACAGCCTACCTCCCTCTCTAGGTTTACCACTCCTCTTCCCTGTACTGCAGCCTCTGCCAGTCCCCTGCCCTGTTCCCCTTGGCTCTGACTCCTTGGAGAAGGCCCAGTTTCTCTTCTCTCAAGAGCAGGCTATTGGCCTCCTGCACTCCCCTCACCTTGGTGCAGGTTAGCGAAAGATGACCCTCTGAGTGGTGGAGCCCACACAGCAAAACCAATGGCTTGACTGGGGTGAGTCTGGGGTTACTGCGTGTCAGTCCCTGCTCTCTTAACTGGCCCCCTTGGCAGGGTCCCTTTGTTCAGTCCACAGCCTGCTCAACAAGCCAGGAAATCACTTCTACCCCAGAAGGTGACATTGGAAGCTCCACTTTGGGTTTTCACAACAACTCGCCCAAACCAGGTCAGAGCCAGTAGCAGCCATGGCACTTGTGCCTGGCCTCCCCTTGGGAGAGACCCCCACAAGCAGCAGTGCCACAGTCTAGAGGATGCACCCTGGAGAAACCCAGCCAACCATGGAGCATGGGCCCTGAGAGCTGCCACTGCTACCCAGCCCGGACTCCTATGGGACGCAGTCTTTGTTCTGGGCTCCCCAGAACCAAGGAGGGGTTCTTCTTCCCTCTCCTTCCCAGGGGTCAGACTGACACCATGCCTGACCACTCACCCGCCTTCTCCTGATGCCTCTCCCTCTCTTTCCATCTCCATGTTGTCCTTCGCTGGCATTTTCTCTCATCAATCCCTGGCACTTCTGCTCCCTGAAGACCTGGACCAACACAGAAACCTCAGGTCTTGTCTTTAGGTCCTGAATGCCCAGGGTGTTGGGGTAGGGACCAAGACATGAACTCAATCCTGGCCCAGGCACTTGGTCCACAGAGACCCTGGCAGGTAATGGGCTTGGTGACTATTCTATTCCCCGGTGCTGTTACAAACACTGACATCATAAAGTAGGTTAAGAATTAAGTTAATGGGTGGGTATGCAGAGCACAGTGCCTAAAACCATAACACACATGTAACACACTAGAGCTCGTCATCCTGGATGCCCTAGGTACCAACGCATGCACTGGTGTGAGGCTCCCTGCACTGGGACCGACAGTGGTCGTGACACTACCAGGTGTGGCCACTCCCACCCACCCCCTGCAATCCAGGCTGCTAACAGCAACTTTCAACAAAGGGACCAGTTAGCAGGCCACGCCCAGGAGACCATGTAGCCATCTATGGGTTCTCTGCCTCTTCCAGGCCTGCCTTGAAATCAAAATTATAATTTGGCACAAGATTGAAAGCAAAATAAAGCCTCTGCCCTCAGGAGACAAAAAGTGCTGCACAGAAAACCGACCGTTAAGGTTTCTATCCAGAGGTCCTCTGACAGCCTCAGGCACCCATAGGTGGGGCTTGGAGGTTGCCAGCTGATGTGCTGTTAGGTGGTACCTGGTTGGAAGAGGAAGGTGGAAGGGGCACAGCCTGAGAGAACTTAGTTCCACCTTGGGTAGATGTTGTAGGTCAAGCTAAAAGAAAAAATCTTATAAAATGATTAATAATGGTGTCTCAGTTACTTTTCTCATTGCTAAGATGAAATGCCTGACACTCAAAGTTAAAGGAGGAAAAGTTTATTTCTGTTCACAGTGTCATTTGTTTGTTTGTTTGTTTGTTTGTTGAGACAGAATCTTGCTCTGCACTTCAGACTGGCCTTGAACTCCCTATGTAGCCCAGGCTGGCTTTGAAGAGTGGTGACTCTCCTGCTTTGGCCTCCAGAGTGCTGGGATTATAGGTGTGTACCACCATGCCTTGCCTTCAGCTCACAGTTTACAGAGGTTCAGTTAATAGTCAGCTGGGTCCAAGGCAGAGCAGCATGGGAAAGGGACATCACAGAGGAGAAATGGTTCACAGCAGGCAGAAGACGGCAAAACCAAGCAAGCAACAAGAGACAAGCCTCTTTCTGTCCCTTCTATCTTATCCAGGGTACTGGCCTTTAGCACTCAGGCCTAAATCCTTGCACCCTTGATGCTAGCTAGCACTGAACCATGAATCTATCCCACTGTCACGTAACCTAGATACAGCCACCTCTGAAAAGTCCCAGCCATGACCACATGAGGCTCTGGAGAGACATCTAGACACAAGCTATAACAAACAGATAATCAGAGGGTCTTAAGGTAGAACCATAATACCAGACAACACCTTAGCAATAGGGAGTGGGATGATTAAAGCTCACAAGTTGTCCAGGGTAAATAAGTAACTAGAGTTTGTGAGACGTGCATGCTAAATAATTTGAATTAACCACTACAGGTAGGACTGAGGGTGTACAACCTTCAAAAAACATGAGTAAAAAAAAGAATGAGAAGAATTTTTGAAATGAAGTAGGAATAAAGCAAATAACTGAAAAATAGACTGTGAGTCCACTTGGGTTGAAAAGCTCACAGAGGTACGCACTGGAGTGATTAGAGAACGATAGGAAAGAATAAGGGAAGCAAAGAAACGATGAGTGAAGCTCTAGGGACAGACCCTACCTAGCGGAGGGACCGGGCTGGGGCATGTGAGGTACACAGAAGCTGCCAGGACTGCCACGGTGCCCACCTCCTGCACTTTCTTCCTGCCCTTCGTGTTGGTAAGGGCATACATGGGCCGTTACATGCTAAGAACATCTTAATGCTGCTGCTCTGCAGCGTCCTGACCATCACAAACCCCCACACACGGCCACGAGGGCACTGGTTCCAGATGGGCCATTGACACCCAGAAGAAAAGGGTCACTCAGGTGGTTCACATCTCTGTGCTGGCTGCCCTGAATCCCTGCGCATGGCTCTTGGCCCAGGCTGATGTCTAAATTCCATTCTAAGAGAGTCTGGTTTCATTCATTGGGGATGCAAAAAGCATCCACACTGCTTAAAATTTTCTAGATGATCCTAATACAGAAGCAGGTTTGAGGCTCACAGAGCTGGAATGTCAATAGTCTTGCAAGCCAGCTTGGCCCAACTGGGAAAGTGGCTTTCCCAGGTTAGAAACCCCTCTACACTCACAGCAATGGTGGGAGGTCCAACAACAGAGTTTTACAACCTGCTCCAGAGGGGAAAAGGAAGGAAGAGCTTTTCCTGGGTGTGGGTCAAGGCAGAGGGAGAAAAGGACTGCAAGGAGTGGCCTCAATCGCTCTTCAGCAGCCCAGTCTCCAGACACAGGTCAGGGAGCTGAGAGCAGAAGTCGTGTACCCTGGGTTTCAGGGACACCTGGGGAAGGGGACAAACCAGAGGCACACCCATGGGTCCATCTGGGTGCAGTGCTGCATGTGAGTCCACTGCAGGGGAGTGACTTAGGGAAAGGTAGCTGCCATGGCAACAGTATCGCTTTCCATCTCTCCAAATCCCCACACACAAACGGGCAGTGCAACTACAGAGCAGAACCAGAAGGCCACGGGCTAAGTTTACAACAAAACTTGGTGGCAAGGTGCCCCCAAGAAGTCTGTGGGTACTGAATGAGTCCCCCAAAGTTCATATGTTGAAGCTGAATCCTGAGGCCCAGCTGTTAACAGGTGGGGCTTCAGGAGGTGATAATGTGAGGAAAGCCGAGCTCTTGTGGGTGGGACTAGGGCTCCAGATAAAGGACCTGAGGAGCAGGTTCGTTCCCTCTTGCTTTTCTGGTGTCTAATGACACAGTGTTCAAGGCCATTCTGGAAGCAGACGCGAGACCCTATCCAGGCACCAAACCTGCTGTCATCTTGATCTTGGATTTCAGCCTCCAGACTACAAAGAAAGGAGTTTCTGTTCTTTACAAATTATCCATCTCATATGTCTTGTTATAACAGCCCAAACAGACTATGAAAATCCCCCAAATGCAAATGGTTGTGGAAACAAACCATTAACACAATACCTTCATGATATCAGTGTCTACACAGGAGGGACAAACAAAAGTGATAGTCAGGATGGATGATGGATGGGTCAAAAGAAATTCACTGGAAAGCAGGAAAACAAGCACCCGCAGCTAGGTGAGCCCTGCCCTCCCCAACCCTGGGTGGTTACAAAGGCCCACGGTGAACCCCCCAGGCCACATCCACCGAAGGGAACGGAACCACCCTGAACAGGATGGGAGCAGCAGGAAGAAAGAAAAGAGCAGGTCCAGACCCTCAGGGCCAAGAACACAGTTCGTGACCGTGGATACAAGCTGCCTTTGTAAACCCTGAGTAAAAACAACAGATGAGGAAGTCAGAGTGTTTTTCCTGGCCCTTCTCCCACTGGAAAAGTTCAGGAAAACTAACTTCACAGAAAAGCACTGAGGTGAAGTCACATACAATATTATCATGAGAAACAAAAAAGAAAAGAAAGATCAGAACAACTTCCCCAGAGGTGAGGTACGTTCAGTACACGGGTGGCTTCCGCTGGTCCTGCACCAGCGGATCCAAACATCAGCAGAAAGAAAAACTGAGGGTGCGTGGTCTACGTCTGTTCTCAACATATACATGCCCTTTTCTCATCATTGTTCCCCAACCAGCACAGGATGGCAACTATTTACATAGCACTTACATTGCATTGGGTATGACAAAGGTAATCTAAAGATGATATAAATTGATAAAGTGTATGGGGGCACGTGCACGTGTAACGTGCAAATACCACACCTTTTCATACAAGGGACTTTGGCATCTGAGGATTTTACTGTCCATGGGGTCCTGGAACTAATTCTTCACAGATGCCAAGGAACAGCGGCAAACACAGCAACTCTTCCAACAGCAGGTGTCAAACGTAACAGAATGGGAGAGAGGAGAATGCTGGTGGAAAACAAAGACAATGAGAGTCGGTAAACAAGGGGAAGCCTTGTTTCTTCCAACAACAAGCCAGCAGGGCCGCTAACCAAGCAGACTCAACCTTCAGCATCAGAGTTTCTAAAAGATAGAGCACTGTCTGGCTTCCTAGAAAGGGGCAAGATGACCCTGTAACCAGGCTCCAGGGTAAACAGCCTCAGTCATGGCCCATGGATGGGGGCTCCAGAAGGAGCTGAGGCAGGGCCACTGTGCTGGGGATGACCACTTTCCCCCAGTCGTGGCCCCAGGCTGGGCCCCAGTTACCCAGCAGGCAGGGCCTTCCTTCCGCCCCTCCTGAGACCTTGTGAGCTTCCCTCCCACACAAACACTGCTGCGGAGAGCCAGCCATGGTGGAAAGACCCAACCAAAGAGATGGATAGGAATTTGAGCTTAAAATGACTAAGTATTTGCTAAAAATCAGAAGAGTTAACCTGAAAGACTTCAGGGAGAGAAGACAGGATTATCTTTATTTTTTGACAGAAGAATTTGACACTGCTTCTTCTCTCTTTTGCTAATTATTATATCTAACTGATGCATGAAAAGTGTACTTATATATAGGGCACCATGTGATGTTTGGAGAGAAGATTATCTGTGATTGGAAGGCTATATTTTTTATGAGTCATTAACAGGAAATAGAGGTCTGAGGTAAGATAAGATCACTTACCAAAACAAGCAAATAAAATGTTCCATCTGTTGTAATTCTTCGAGTAAAAGTTTAAAATCTAAAGAAGAAACAGATACAAATATAGCGATAGAACAAGATTTCTCAACCCAGGCACTATTGACATTTTTGGATCAGGAAATTTTCTGTTTTGTGGGGCTACAGGGTGTTTACCAACATCTCTGGCCACTACCTACCAAATGCCAGAGGCACTTCAAAGTTGTAACCACCAAAATCTTCCCCACATATTATCAAACATCCCTGGAGGCACAATCACCCTGCCAAGAACCACTACCATGGACACAAGCTAGGAATCTCTAAACATACTGATAGTTGAGAGAGTATAGAACAATAATATTTTGATGTGTGATATAACTAATGCAAAAAAACACAAAACTTCCACAACTGTTTATATTAAAATTATCATACTTTTACAAACATAAAAACTAAGACAGTAAGAATTTTGCCTGTTTTCTCCTACTATTCTTCATGTCTAGAAGAGGCCTGGAACTTGGGTCCTCAATAAATAGCACTGAATAAGTCATTAACTAATTAAAATTACAATTCCATAACTAGGTTTATGGAACAAGAGCATTATGCCAAGCTCCATGCTAAGAGGTTGATAAACACCACATCCTTCGATCACTTAAGCCACTGAAGCAAACTCCCAACCCCAGTGTTTTAAGACAGGGTCACACTACGTAGTTCAGGCTGGCCTTGCGCTCACGTTGTAGCCCAAGCCAGCCTCGAACTCACAACGCTCCTCCTACCTCAGCCTCCCGAGTGCTGTGATCAAAGGCATGCGCCACCAACCCTGGCCGATCCCCACTATAATCTCTTGAGGTGGGTTTTATTCTCCCATCTTGCAGAATGGAAAAGCAGGGGAAGAGAGATGGACCTGCTTGCCTGGGCATGCAGCTGGGAAGCGGCAGAGCGGATGGAGGAGCAGCGGGTCTTTCATGTCAACTGGATGCACAAGACCCACAGGTCAGACTCTCTCCCCTGTTGTCCCAGGTACAGCCCAAACCCAGAGCTGCCCAGGCAGGAGCTCCCGGGCAGCAGTGCTGAGAACAGCTTAGGGAAGCTAGCCCACGGCCCAGGCTCCCTGAGCTCCCACCAGTGACCTGAGGATTCAGCACAGATGCCTGTGGCCTGGGCCACTGCCATCAAACCAAAGTCAGGCCTTCAGGCAGGTGCAGGCCCTCTGTCCTGCTGGCTGCTGCTGAAGGAACAATGGCTTGGCCTACTTTGTCACATGCAGCAGCCAAGGGGCATGAGATGGAGGTGAAAACATCTGCAAACATCTGCAAACAGCACTTCTGCCCAGAATGGAGGTTGGGGGTCTTTCCCCTCAGACAGCATCATCAGCAGGGCCTGGGAGACAGAATCATCACTGAGTGTCCAAGGAAAACTGGGTGGCTATAGGACCTCCCTGTGGATGGCAAACCCCAAAGACATTCCAGTTCTTTATCAAAAATGCTGTGGTAGCTTGCACATAACCCACGAACATCCTCCCATCTACAGAATTTCATCTCTAGATCACTTCCGGTGCAAAAGTATATGCTGAATGCTGGGTAAATAGTTATTACAGACTACTAATTATTACCAAAAAAAGAGCCAAAATGGAAGGCGGCCCAGTGGAGGGGCTGTAACTAGTGGGGCAGCCGTGGGGGTTGGTCCCAGGCAGCCCTGGGTAGCAGGCCCAGTGCTCCTCTCCTTGGTCCCCAACAAGGGCCCAAGTAAGCATGGCGTACTTTTGCCTCAGTTTCCTTATTACAGCTCTGTCCACTTCTGCCATGACCTTTGCACTGGGTGACCAACATCAAGGCCAAAGCCAGCTGGGTTTATAGCCCATCTGTCACCTGCAGCAGCCTCTGTGGTCTCAGTGCCCATGGTACCAACTATATTTTCGATCCTGGTTGAATCTGGGGATGTGAAACCCACCAACATGGAGGACTAGTTTATATATTCTGGCAGAAAGTCCGTACTAAGTCAAACAACTTTCCAATTGTATCTCTGCTACTTATGGCCTGATTTTGAGCAAGTAAATCTCTCTTTGCACACAAAACTGACTCACCTTGGTGTCACCCAGAGTTCTTGGCCACCTTAAGTGAAATAATGGCAGCAAACCATGGGTGATGAGGCCACAGAGGCTGCTGCAGATGACAGATGGGCTATAAACCCAGCTGGCTTTGGCCTTGACCTTGGTCACTCAGTTAAAGGTCAGTGGCAGAAGTAGACAGAGCTGTAATAAGGAAACTGAGGCAAAAGCACACTGCACATACTTGGTGGAAGCCGAGGAGAGGCGCACTGAGCCTGGTACCCAGGACTCCCTGGAACCAACCCCCACAGCTGCCCCGCTAGTTACAGCCCCTCCCCTGGGCCTCCTTTCCCTCCTCTACCTGTCCCCGCAGGTTGCAGTGGGATGGCAGGAAATGCAGAGGAGAAAACGTGCTGGCCTGGTCAACAAGTCAGGGGGCTTTTGCCCTCCTGCTGTCAGCGTTTCACCTCCAGCGAGGAGGCCAGCAGTGCCTAGCTCCCCGAGCCTGAAGGCTGAGCGCGAATCACAGTGTGTGCTTCTTCATACCCCCAACCGTCTCCCTGGGTCTCGCAGGAGTGCACTCAGACACCACCCCCAAATGCACGTTCACCCCCAGTATTTTCTCCTTCAGCACCAACAGATGGCAGCCCCAGGAAAGGAAAGGCACTTTACAATTTTGAAAGTCACAGTGCCCTAATGGACCCATAAATCTGCCTCTGAACAGATTCGGAATTCCAACCCCAGCACTCGCTCCAAATCCATTCATCCCCGGAAGTTATTAGCTCCAAGTTGAACCTGATAACCAAATGAGGTCTTTTTATTTCTCTGTTAGCGCTTTACCCTGAGAACAAAGCAGTGCAGACTGGGCAGCCTAAATGCTCTGCCTACTTTTTATGGGTCTCAATTTATCTGACGCACACATTTCTTAAATATTCTCCTGCCACTTCACCTCACTGGCTGACAGCTCCTCCATTACTACGCTACTATTTCTCATTCATTTTTGCAACTCTCCTTTCTTATTGCCACACTTTCCAGGCAATATCATTAAGGAGGCTGGAATTATTAAGCTCTTCATGCTCAACAGATTCTCAAAGCATCCCAAAGACCTGGAGATGGTGATGAATGAGTTCAGTGCATTCATCTTTTATGACTCCAAATGAAATTTAACCACAGCTAACTGCTGAGACAGGGCTTTCCTGGACGAGCATCTTGGTTCCAGGTATATTTATGTACAAGAGACACTATCATGCCCACGGCAGTGACGCGACAGCCTCTAATCACTAACACCACTGTTCCACTCAGTTTTCCATCACTATAACAAAACAGCTGAGAGAACCAACTTATACAGACAAAGAGAGTTACTTTGGCTCATGATTTTACAGATTCAGTCCCAGATCAATCGAATCCATTACTCTTAGGCCTCTGGTGTAGGTGGTGAGTGGCAATGGCCAGGAGTGCATGGCAGGGCAAACCATGTACCTTGTGACCAGAAAGCCAAAGAAAGAAAAAAGTGGCGTCCCACAACCCCATTAACCATCCAATAACCTGAAGAATCCCATGAGGCTCTGTCTTTTAAAGTTTTTCCACCATTTCCCAAAAACAGCCCAGGGACTGAGTCTGTTTAACAAACATGGGTCTGTGTGCAACATTCAGATCCAAGCTGTGGCATCACTATTCCCGACAGAAGATGTCACTTCCCAGCAAAATGACCTGGGAAGCTGGCTATGTAAGGATCCAACGCATCCACTGGATAGATAAATTTATAGTATGAGTATTTGATATTCTCACAACCAGCCTGGCTGCTTTGCTAGAGCAGAAGTCGGGTTATTTTCCTCTAGAGTGATCTTCTGGCAGGGGAACTGTGCCCTTCTTTTACTCTCAGTCTACAGGGTTCCAACAGGGTGGAGTCTTCCTGCCTCTCCTCCTCCAGGCCTGGTCATGTGACCCAGGCCTACCCAATCAGGCAGCTCATTCTCCCAGCCAAGGTGACTTGTCCAGGAGTGGACATGTGACCAAAGGAGACCAAATAAAGCAGCCAACTGGGACTCAGACTGGTACTGTTGAGAGAAAATCTGCCTACTCTCCTAGGGGACTTGAATCTAGGATTGATGATTGCTTAAGAATGAAGACAACACAGAAAGCAACAGAGATGAGAGTTGGAAAGAGGCAAGTCAATAAACAGCTTAAGTGTTCTGAGTCAAGCAAAGCTTGAAAATAGATCTGCCTGTGGGTTTTTCAGTCATGTGAACTGAACATGGCTCTTTTCAGTTATAATGGCTTACATCTTTTCTGTTACTTACAAGTGAACATAAGCTCCATGACATTAGGAAAGTGATCAGTTCTGTTTGCCACTTCATACCCTGTAACTTAACCCACATTTAATAGTTAACTAATTGATTACTTAAATGTCCTAAAAGGGTAACCAGCACAGGCAGGGAGAAGCAGCCATCCCAGTACGAATGTATATGCAGGCCACCATTGAGACTCCCATGGGCAGCCAGTGGGACAGGAGAACCAGTCAGCTATGCCTTGGAGAAGCCTCAGGTGTCTCGAGAAGCCCTCCCCACATCTCACTGCCTCCTGGGGAACCTGGATTAGGATAAACCCAGGTGCCTGGCCCATCCCCCTACACTGGGGATGGGTAGCCAATGTGGGAAGCCCCTGGGACACCACAATTTGCTCACCCAAAGGAACCCAGGAAAATGTCAAGATGAAGGAGCAAAAGGCAGTATCTAGACTTCAGCCCAAACAGAACAAGTCCAGGAGACATGGAAATGCAAGAAAGTAGAAGTCACACACCTGAAATTTCTGAGATAATGGCAACTGAAGTAAAGAAACTACTTCATAAGACTGTAAAAGAAATCAGATCAGATATAATAACTTAGGTAAAAGAAGAAATGACAAACATAATAAAAGGGTTGCTGAGTGTATCTAAAGAAGGCATAAATTAAAAAAAAAAAGAGGAGCATAGGGGAATGAGGGAGACCTTGAATGAACAATATAGAGAAGAGTTAGAATGCATGGAACAGACTCAAAGAGATATCTGGGAAATTAAAAACCCCATTGAAAGCTTGCAAAACCACTTGAAAGAAACTGACGATAGACTTTTAGACCTTGAAGACAAGATAGCAGCCGGCAATAGTGAAAAGAAAGATATCTTAAAAATAACAAGGAACCAGAAAATAACAATTCAATAGCTGCAAGGCAACACCAAGAAAAACAATTTAAGAACAATAGGTGTCAGCAAAAAAGCTGGAGTCAACACATGACATGTGGTTTCTTAAAAATGTCCCCCACAAAGCCTCATGCAGTCATGGAAGCAGACCTTTCTAGAGCAGCTGGAGAAGTATTTGTGATTGGTTCATTGTGTAGCACTGGAATTGGTGGTGTCAGTGCTGCACCTGCCCAGGGGTGGGGAGCCGGCACACAATATAAAGGAGGAAGGAGGCGTGCTTTGCTCCTTTTCACCCTGTTTGCTCTTGTCACTTGTGGCCACCATGAATGCTGCCCCTCAGCCACACCACCCTGCCTTGAAGCCAGCTAAGTGTGGACTGAAACCTCCAAAAACTTTAGGCTAAATAAACCTTTCCTTCCCTAATTTTGGGCATCAGGTATTTTGTCTCAGCAATGAGAGAAAACTAACCGAGACATGACATAAAGAGACTATTTACAAAAGTAATAGCCAAGAACTTCCTAAGCATGGGAAAAGGACTTGACATACAGATAAGTGAGGCATATAGAACTCCAACTAGCCATAACCAAAATAAATCTATACTCAGACATATAATAATCAAGATCTTAGAAATTCAGCACAAGAAAAGAATATTAAAGGCTATTAGAGAAAATAAACAGATCACCTATAAAGGAAAACCAACCAGAATCATGGCAGACTTGTCAACACAAACCATCAAGTCAAGAAGAGCTTAGAGTGAAGTATTTCAAGTCCTGAAAGAAAACAGTTTCCAACCCAGACTGATGTACCCTGCAAACTATCTTTCAAAATTAATGGAGAAATAAGACACTTCCATGACAAAGAACAACTGAAGGAATTTTTATGAACACCCAATCAACCCTACAAAGAGTGCTGAAGGACATTCTAGAGAGAGATAAAAAATGACCACAGCCCCAGAAACAGCAGCAGAGCAAAATTACTGAGTGGAGCAGACAGTTGAATGAGGGGGGAAAGTAGGGAGCCAACAGCAAGAAAAAAGCATGACAGAGACCAACCAGTGTATGTTGGCCATAACTATTAATATAGGTGGCCTCAGTTCACCGATAAAAAGAAACACAAGCAAAATGGATCAAGATGTAAGATCCATCAATATGTGGTATACAAAAACACATTAACTTGAAAGAAAATTCATAGACTGAAAATCAAAGGAGAGAAAACAATGTTCCATGGGATGAGGAACCAGAAAAAATCAAGAGTAGCTTGCCCATCAACCATAGAACAGGTAAGAAAGATAAGTATTACTCGGCTATAAAGAAAGATGATCACGAGGCTCTTGGTAAATGGATATAAATTGTGATCACACTCTTGGGTGAAATGTTTCGAACTCACATAGATGACCATCTTGTTGTCTCCCTGGTATAAAAACCTGAAGGAGTTAGTGGGATCCAAAATGTACAATAGATATTGTGAAACAGAAAGGGGAGGAAATGTCTAAAAAGGGAAGGTTTGTAGCCATTGTTAATTCCCTATTATTTTGTTTTAAAGTCTTGTATCATTTTCACTGTTTGCTTTGATTGACTTTATTCTGTTATTTTGTTTGATTTTATTTTATCTCATGGCATGGGCAGCTATTTTGAAGATAACAAGATATATTATGGCAGCCATTGTTGATTTCCTATTGTCTTGTTTTGAAGTTCTTATCACTTTCACTATTTTGTTTTGATTGGCTTTACTCTGTTTTATTTTGTTTGGTTTTATTCTCTTAAAAATAAAAAAAGTGAATAAATAAATGCCCTAACGTGGGAAGCCTGCTCCAGTAGCACAATGACCCCAAATGCTGACAGCTGCCTGTGTTACTCCACTCACTGGGAGGAGATGCTGCCAACTGAAGGGAAACTCAGATGGCGACCTTCAGGAACCCTGTGAAAGGATGGCACCAGGCTCAGGAGGATCAGCCACTTGCTCCAGCCAGGGACCAGGTATGGCATCTAAAAGAGCTCACTCCACAGGCCAGGGATATCTGGTGCCTCCAGAAGCAGCAGCCATCTGTCTGCCCTCACAGACACGTCCCTAACTGGGGGGAACTGATCCCTCAAGCGCTGCATGCCCCGGAGCAGTCACCTCACTCTCAGAGTCTCTGATCGTCCCCCTGGGAGATGGCAGCGTGGCTTCACTGCATCCCAGTTACAGTGTGGGTTCTGAAACCAGGTGACCTGAGTTTGAACCCCCTCACTGCTGTAACCTTGACAAGGGGCCTCACCTTGTGTCTCAGCTTCCTCACTGGTGAAAGGGGCTGAGGCAGCAGCAAGTGCACGGGAATGTTACAAGGGCACAGTGAGTGAACTGCCTGGAGGCATGCTGAGCACACGACAAGCAATGCGTGCATATTACTAAAAATCCCAGAGAGCTATATGAAGGATAAATGAATACTGGACGTTCAGTGTTCACTTGATGCAACACCAGCACAAAGTAAATGTTCAACAATTACTGGTTAAAGTATAAAAACCCAGCACGAGCCCCTGGGTGCAGTCACCCACCACACCCCACAGACAAAGCCAGTGCACACCTGAGGATGGGTGTGACCGGAGGTGGCCCACGCAGGGAAGTCATCCATCCAAGCAGCATCATTATGGGCCGTCAGGTAGACACCATGCAAGGGCATGGGGCAGAGCAGGTGCTGGGATTCTAGTCGCTGAAAGGAAAGAGGTGAGGCCTTGGGAAAATCTTGACAATCCATGCTTTCCTGATACCAAAATCTGTTCTTTGCAATGCCTTTTTGAGTCCTTTATTTCTTAGGTGAAACAGCTTGAGCAAGAATTTAAAAAGGGACTAGGAGTGTTGCTCAGTGGTGGAGTACTTGCCTCGCATGTGCTAGGCCCCAGATTTGAGCCCCAGCACCACAAACTGCCAAAGAAAAAGAGAGAAAGTTGAGAAGAAAGTGAGTCAACTGACCTACTTTGTTCTCTTTTGAGATCACAGTTGGTGGATAATTTCCATTCCAAATTCTGCTCAAGAGAGGAAAATTAGCAATCTAACCTGACATGTTAACCATTCTTCCAAATGGCCTGTGTGTTACACCTAAGAGCTTTTAAAAACTATTCCAAAATGTGTATCATACTCAAATTGAAAGAAAATTTAGACTTATGCTTTTTTTGAAATGCTAAATGTTATCTTCCTTCTGTGCAGTCGCTAAATGTCACCTTTTTCTAAATTTCTGACGGCACTGACTTGTAGTAAGTATGCCCTAAAGACACAAAGCCACCACTGTGCATGCGTCAAATTCCATCATGCACCTGCAGAGGCCACCATGTTGCTTCATTCCATAGTCAGGCAGTAGCGAGGCAGGAGACAACAAAAGAAAACACTGGAGGAAGAAGGGAAAAATGGCCATGCAGAGCCTGTTTTCTGGGCTAGATGTGAGGCATAAGGTAGCTAAGGAAGTAGCTGGGAAAAGAAATGAGCAGCCACCTTGGAACTCGCTTTCTGGAATAGATCCGTGTTCTGAGTTAAACACTGGCCCAGGACCAGGGTCTAATACAACAGTAACCTACTTTATGCACAATAAGTCCGCAAATATGTGCCCAGTGGTCGAGAGCCCTTGACTGATCCCAACCCTAATTATCATCTCACTGACTGTGGAGTTTTGACCCTGACGTGTGGGCTCTGAACACAATTTATGACAGGTCTTTCTAGGGGTCATAAAACGTGGAAACTCCACTGCCCAAGGGAAAGACTGAGTCAGGCCACTCATTGGAAGGAGTCAAGCCTCAGACAGAAGCCCTCCATCCCACCCCAAACCCTAAGGCTTAGGACTCACCACTGAGCCCTCTCGGGCCTGCGCTCCTCCCACTGGCCCATTCCCACCCGTGGAGTGGATCTTGTCTTTTCTCTTCCAAAATCATTGATTCTGCTGTTCCTCTTGGGTGTCCTGCTCAATTCTCTGTGTAGGCTACCAAGAACCTGGGTAAGACCCCCAACCCAGTGACAGCAGCATTCATTGCAAACCAGGCATGTTTTAAACATTTTATAAATATTAATATATTTAATCCTCACAACATCACCGGTATTATTATTTTTCCCACTTCCTGGTTTCTTCAGCAGTTCCTTGCCTATCCTGGGTTTTAATGCCTGGGTTCATAAATATCCAAGCCCCCAGTACTCCTTCCTAGCTACTGCCTAGATTGATTCCACTACAGGAAGCCAAGGAGGGGCTGGGCTGGCTCACTCTCCCCAGAGACTTTGTCTCAAATATGAAACAGGACACTCCCAAGGCCGGGCAGGAGACCAGTCTCCACTCTGTCTTGTGAGGTCATGGAACGAGAAAGGAGGTTTTGGCTGTGCCCAGGAAATTCACAGCAGAGATCTTAAGTCCAGACCGAACACATTCTTCTCCCTACTTCCACCCATAGACTGCCAGGCATTCGAGGCTGTAGTCAGAATGGAGCAGGTTAAACCGAGCCAGAAAGCCTCTGTCTTCTCCCAGTTCTCCTACTTAACCGCTGGACAAAAATCTGTCAGTTTGTCAAGCTCTCTGGCCTCACTGTGATTTCTTGTTGTCTTAGTTACTTTTCTCTTGTTGCTGAGACAAAATACTTGATGCCCAAAATTA
Organism: Dasyprocta punctata; assembly: GCA_004363535.1. Taxonomy (NCBI): domain Eukaryota; kingdom Metazoa; phylum Chordata; class Mammalia; order Rodentia; family Dasyproctidae; genus Dasyprocta; species Dasyprocta punctata. The sequence goes on along the minus strand of RJWM01000561.1, from coordinate 137,367 downwards.
AAGAAGAAAAGGTTTATTTGGCTCACAGCCTGTGGAGGTCTCAGTCCGTAATCAGTTGGCTGCAAGGCAGGCTGGTGTGGCTGAGGGGCAACCATTCAAGGTAGCAGAATACAGCAAAAGCAACAAGAGCAAACAGACGGGGGAGCAAGCCTCTTCCCCTCGCTTATTTTGCATGCAGGCACCCACTCCAGGGCAGGGGTAGCACTCACACCATCTCCATGCCCTGTTCTTGCACAGGCTCAGGATGTTTACAAAGCGAGGCCCGGCCCTCTGCTGAATCACTTCAACTTCTAAACTTCTCAAGTTGACACAACAGACAACATCCTAGAGCAGTAAGGGGCTGTCGTCTACACCCCAGGATGGAGAGCTGCTGAGTTGCTTAGCTTCTGGACTTCCCAAGTTGACACAATGTATCAACCATTTCGCTTGTAAAGTGCTAACCACAGCCAGATCAAGGAGCAACTGTCCGCACCCTGATATGCTGTGTATCTGGGTTGGCAGACACTTTTCAGACCACCGAAGAGGCCAGCCCAAGGACAGTGGGCAGCTGGTACCGGTCAGCCAGTCCAGCCCTTCCTGTTCTATGAGACCCAGAATGGAGGTGAGCTCCAGTACACTTAGGTAGGGGACCACGCCCCAACCCCACTCCTACTCTCACCTGCTGGAGGGAGTCAGCGCTGCTCAAGCTGCTCAAACCCAGAATCTAGAAGCAACAAAGAAAAAAGCACTAGGAGGCCTGGCAGCCAGAGTGAATCACACACTTGCTTCTCAGCACACGGACTCCCAGGAGCACATCGGAAGCTGGCCCTGTGTCCTGGCCGGTGTCCCGATGTGCACAGCCAGCTGCAAGGCAGCAGAATGTGCCCTCAGAAGTAGTGTCCACTCCCGACTTGGGAGCGCACAGGCCGGGGAGGCTGCCCCCAGCAAGCTGCGAGCAGCAGGGAGCTCTGTCCTCTGTGAGGTGACAAGTGTCTCTTCAGACCCCCATCCTGGACCCCTGTTTTGCCTCTTCAACAGTCTCCAGAGATCTGTGGTGGTGGCTCTGTCCTCCATCCATTACACACCATAGCTTCCTTTTCCCAGGACAAATGATTGCCAAGTGACCCTGTAAAGTCCTGGCTGTAACTTCTGCTCTTTTCCCTCCCCTCCAACAACTTTGTGCTGTGGTGTCACCCAAGCAGCAGCACACTCAAGGGTCTGAGGACCCAGTTCACCCCAGAACCAGCAGCCTGAGGCCTGCGCTGCTCCGCTCCAGGTACGCTCGCAAGTCTCAGTGCCAGAAGGAGCTCATCCACTTTGAGCTCTTGCTTTACACAGAAGCTCCACCCAACCCCAACGGCTGGGCTGCCACAGACTGCACTGCTTACATGAATGGGAAGCACCTCCCCTCTGGCAGGCACCCCCCGCCCCGTGCTTGTCAGAAGAGACATGGAGCCAGTACGTCTCTCGAGTGCAGCTTACTCAACCGGAGCCCAGGGCAGACCCTCCCCGCACCTGAGCAGGGTCCCACAGGCATCACCGCCTACCACAGTCCCACTCTGTGCCACCTCTTGAGGCAGGCAGCAAGCCAGCCAGAGGCCTTCACCAAACCGATAAACCAAGGGCCATTCTGTAATTCCTTTCTAGCTGTAAAGTTCGGGAAGAGAAAGGTTCAGACAGAGGACATGGATGTCAGAGCCTAAAGAGAAGAATTTTCCCCCAACATCAATATTATATGCACTGGCATTTCCCAGGAATTACTTCCATATTACTGGAAATCTTTTACAACTCCTAGAAAACAATGAGCAAAAGAGAAACAAGGAATTACCTGTGCACTGCTCTTTTAAAAAGGAAATGTTATGAGAGACCCCCGATCCCAGAGGCAAGCCAGGCTCCTCCCACTTCTCCAAACCCTTTCCCAGTCCCAGACTCCAGAGACATCAGCATTCCCACTGACCTGTCCCCTTGTGGGTGACAAACCATTTTTGTCGACTTAATTTTCTTGAGTAGCCTGTGAGGCAGATGTCATAATGCCAAGGTCACAAGCAGGGAATGAAAGAACTCGCCTAAGGTCAGAATGAAGACTGCCCCATCTTCAGACCCCCTCACGCACAAGGCTATTTGGGTTACACCTCAGCATGTCCACATGTGAGAAAAAAGCCAAGAAAATGGGAGTCACAGTAGCCATTTTTAACTTGCTCCTAAAATGCAGCTAAATTAAGTAGGAATGTTTTACCCCGGAAAGCAAAGCTCCATATTGGCATCATGATGGCTCAGATTCTCCTCCCCTCCACATCTCCATGCCTTTGACATGTGGCTCTGAAGTTCCCCTCAAGAGAAGAGCAGAATATACTGCCCACTGCGCAACTCTGAGACACACTGTGGCCAATAGCGTGAGGCGGAAGTGGCAGCAAGCCGGTGCGGAGAGCAGACCTCAGGTGCCACCCTCACTGCCCGCGGCTCCCTGGGCCTGTACTGTCACCACGAGAAGTGCAGGCCTGAGCTACCCAGACCGCCCAGGAGCAGCAGGAGAGAGGAGCAGAGCAGCCTCCCCGGCTAAGGAGCCCAGTACACGCGATGCAGGGAGCGGAGCCCGACCAGTCGGCATCAGAAACCCCGAGCACTTAGGCTGGGGCAAAGTTCCCCAGGGGCGGTGAGCCCCCTGTCACTGTAAGGATGGGACAGGGGTCCTGCCTCCTCCATCGGGGAATCCCTATGCTGGGCAGAAGCTAGAGAACACCTGTTGTTCCAAGTTATTAAAAGTAAAAGTCTTGGGAACCAACATAAGGCTGTTAACATTTTCTTTTCCTAAGCGAAGACCATATATAAAAATAACCACTACTTACCGTCACCACCATCTCATGAAAGGTAAGACAGTTTTGTCCTAAAACTAAGGCTATAATCATAAAACAAAGCATGGTCCTTTCCAAGCAAAGACACTTGGCTATTCTCCAGACGTGAGCATCTCCTCTCCTTCTCATGGGTGACAAGGAACAGAGCGATGAAAACCTGGTCACGTAACAGCTCCCTTCAGGGTATTAGCAGCTTTGCTGTGTGCTTTACAGTAGAACTGTCAGGAGAACATGCAATCGGTTACATAAATCGTGATTTTTAAATCTTAGTTTTGTTTGTTCTGTGACAACATAAAAGTTACCTTTTCACCCATCGAGGTAGAAAATAAAACTAAAGGCACCTCCGCTGTGCCTTCCCAGGCGACTGCCAAAGCCCTGCTGAGCCCAAGACGCAGCAGCCGACCTCCCTTCTCGGGACATTCGAGCCGTACCCTGTGTCATGCCTGCCTCAGGACGACGATGATGCACGAAGGGGAAGCAATGATTCAAAGGGAAGCGCCTCCAGGGGTAAGGGACGCACAGCCCGACAGCAGTGGGAGGAAAGAATGCTGGACCAATTCGGGGGTCCCGAGGCTCAGGCTCCCACAGATGCCGTCTTCTGAGCCATGGAGCCTCCTCAGGCTTACAGAGAAGGAAGAGGTCAAAATGCGACCAGTGATTGCAACACATTCTCCTGTCATTTAAAACCACGGGGTACATCGAAGGCGCCAGCCCGCGCTGGATGGGGAAATCGTGCAACTGTGCAGAAGCTCCAGGCTCTGTGTGACTTGCCAAATCTTTCTTTTCTCTTCCGTGAGCCATCGGAGTTTCCAAGGGAGGCAGCTCCCTGATCTGAGGCCCTCGTTCAACTCTTCAGCTAGCTCCTAGTGGGCCTGAGACATGGTGAGAAGCAGCCCGTGGCTGGAGTCACTGTCCTTTCAGGCACAAATGCTACAAAGGTAAAACCAAGCCTGCCCAGGCACCGTGACCTGCCCAGCAGGGGTTCTGCCTGTGGAGATGAAGACAGTGGTCGTGTCTTGGATGCACTTCTGCACCTGACCGGGGCAGGTGGGAGGCAGGTGAGGTGGGCACAGAGGTGCTGAGACAGCAGCCTTGGCCCCGCTGAGCACATGGCCCTCTGGGGCAGCAAAGCTAAGCCTCTCCAGTGCAATTCCTGGTTTTCCAATCATTCTCAGTTGCTGACGGGACTCTCACACCTCCCAGAACCCAGTGCAGAACAGTGAAGGATGTTTCCGCAGATGGGAAAGCCTGGACCTCATCCCAATTCTGACCCTTCATCCTCCCCTTCTGCCATTCCTCCCTTGGGTACTGGGGACACGGATGAGGTCCTCAGCCTCAGGGGCTAACATGCAGCTGAGAGATGAGAAGAATCCCACTGGGGTGAGCGCCCTCAAACAGGGTGCACTAAGAAAAACTGAGGAAAAGTGCCGCAGGCAAGGAGCTCAGAAAGGCCTTGTGGAAGAGAGGTTGTCTCAGATGAAAACGAGGACGTGTCAGCCAGGCAAAGAGCGGCAGAAAGACAGCAGAGGTAGCAGAGCAGCAGCAAGGACAAAGGCCCGAGGTGGAGAGAAGGAGGCTCATCTGGAGAGCGGAGAAGACCGGTGCGCTGAGGCAAGGTGGGTGGGGAGCGGTCCTGGCACACGGTTGGGGTGGAGGGATCCGTCCTCCGGGGCAGAGCTCACTGCAGGGGTAGGGGCTTGGAGGGCACTGAGCGGGGCGATGGGGCTGGGAATACTGGGAAGAGGATCGGGGCAGTGTGTGGAGGGGGACTGTGGAGTGAAAGCCATTGGACCCTTGAGGACCCACCTGCAGCCCGTGTGACCTTTAACCACTACTCACAGTGCTGTGCCTCCATGTCTGGTCTGCATACACTGCCCAGCCCAGGAACGAAGGGCACGAGGGTATATCTGGACCTGCCCACCCTGCATGGCTTCTTCTCTGGAGCCAGGCCATGCCCAGAGCTTACCCTGGGAGCCGCTGTTGCCCGTTGCCTGTCGGCCCTCAAGATACCAGAGTGGGGGAACTGCAGGCCCACGTGGAGCCTGCTCAAGCTTCCAGCAGCAGGCAGAAGGCAAGCAGAGACAGGCACGGGTCAGCAGGGTGTGACCATGTGGGCAAGGACAGTTCTGACTGGCATATTGAAGGCAGACCCAAGCTGGTTGGAGAGAGACTTGGGGAGCAAAGCACTTGTGCAGCTCCTGTGGAGGAGCCTAAGGGCCTGGGCCAGGTGCAGGACAAGGAGCAACATGCAAGCAGACCCGCTGAGCATGTCCTAACTGGCCGCCAGCAGCTCCACGAGGTCAGCTGAGGCTAAGTCACACCAGAAGATCTCAGTTGATTGAGAAATTTATGAATACATAATGCCTGCTTACTTCCTTTAAGCTACTGAGTTTAAGGAGACTTGTCATGCAGCATTAGCTAACCCATACAGAGGGGACTGACAGCCAGTAGCCATCCCTGGTTCCCTGTAGGAAGTTTAGGAGAAAGTCACGGTCCTGTTTCCCTGCCTGAGGCCACTGCATATTCAGATCACTGGGCTGGGGTCATGACTCTCAAGAAGCATTCTTGAACTTGACTTTCCCCTTCTCCTGGTACCTTATTAAAACTTCTTCCCCTCATTAAGCCTTAGTTTCTTATCTGTCATGAGGGGACTGGAAGACTTCCACGGAGCCTCCCAGCTCTAATGCTCCGTTCGGATGCCTGGACCTCCTTATCCAGCCATCTGCTGTGTAATCAGCAAGGATTTGTCCAGAGACCGCCTGTGCCAGGCACTCCATTCAGACAGCTCCTGGCCCGCTGAGTGCTCATTGTGCTCTGAATACAGGGAAGATGCCGCAGAGGAGCCCTGCTGGCCATGGGGTCGTGAGTGGTCAGCGGTGGACAGGACTCTTGTTCGCCCGCTTTCCAGCAGACAGAGGGAGCCAAGGATGCCCCGAGCCGGGGACTCCTGCTGGAATTGTAGGGAGCAGAGGAGAGGCAGTTGGAGCCTGAAGCCCTATCCCCTGATTGCAGCTGTCCCCCAAGACCCCTGTCCATGCAGAGGACACAGACACGTGGACAGCACCTGCCCAGGGCCCACAGCGAGGTCCTACCATGGAACCAGGGGGCGATGGATTCAGTGTTCCTCTCAAAGCCAGCCCGGCGAGGCAGCTGCTCCTCCCTAAACCAGCGGACGATGACTTCTCTGGAGACTGGACGTAGTGGTCGCTCCCACGTCCTGCTGAGGAGAAAGGCGATGCGGGGGTTAGGTGGAGCGCAGAGGAAGAGAGGAGGGCGCCCATGAGAATGAGTAAGCACAATGCCCAGCTTCAGGCCCGTGAAGGGGACTCAGTAAGCCTGGGTACTTGAAGGTGCTTTGCAAATTATAATGTAGCAGCTACAATTATTTTTTCACAATGAAAACAGCACTTGCTTCGAGAAAGAGTAGACAGCTGGGAGTGAAAAGAGGGCAGGGGGAGAGGCCTGCAGTGGGAGAAGATACGGTTCTCCAGGAGGACTGCCGGGCATAGAGATCAGCGTGGATGAAGACAGTCCCAAGTGGACAGGGACCAATTTACTGTGTGGGTGTTCCATACCCAGAAGAAGAGTCCTGGTTTGGGGCCCCACTGTACCCTCTGCAGGGACCCCTGCCTTTCCAGCCAGCCAGGCTTAAGCGAGGCAGGGTCAGGACAGTGAACAGAAAGAGAAACCACAGAACTGCGATCTGCTCTGAGAGAGCTGAGAGTCCCCTCCCAGGAAGCAAAGAGACAAGGGCTGAAGAAAGGGGAGGGAAGGGAGCACAGCTGCGCACCGGTGACCCTGGCCCAGGGGACAGTGAGGGACCGAGGACCACTGGAGGGATGCGCAGAAGCAGGTGGCGGGTCTCAGAGGGATGGACCGGGCCACTCACAGGGAGCCTCACGTCTGCACAGAGGTTCTCGGGGCACAGAGACCTAGCCACCCAGGACCGTGGTGCACACAGAACGCGCAGTGAGCGTGACAGCCCAGGACAGGACAGGCACCCTACAAGCGCTGAGCCACAGGGCAACAAAGCCACAGAGCCTCAATTACGGTGCCGAAATGCAGTGTCTGAAGGGGACTGGTCTCCCGGGAGCAAAACTGCCCTCTCCATTGCTTCTGAAGAGCAGCGGGAAACAGAAGCTCTTATTTTGTCTTTGCTATGTCCCTAACATGATTCACACTGAAGAGTCACCCCTGTTGCCACTGCTTTTTATAAAATAAACCAGATTTGCTCTGTGCAGACACTTTGACACTTTTCACAGTGGGTCCACTTATGCACATGCATAAGCATCACACACACACACACACACACACACGCACACACACACACACACCCCAGAGGCCTGAGCACTACGGATTTCAGGAAAGATGTGGGAAGAAAGGCAGGGCACAGAGCTCACAGCCAGTGTTGGTCAGTTTTCTGTTACTGTAACAAAACACCCAGGGCAGGCTGCATAGGAAGAAGAGAGGCTTTTAGCTGGTGGTTTGGGAGACAGTAGTTCCAGGATCTGGAGGGCCTGCTGTCCATGGCATCGCTGCTGCGGGAGTGCATGCAAGGGGAAGAGGTCACATGACAAAGCCGCAAACACACTGCGACCAGGCTGGGCCTTCAGAAGGACTAGCTCTCCAGGGAGCACTCCCAGCTGGGCATGTGAGCTGCCCTAACCCATGCCACAGGCACCCCTGCCCACGGGGCGAGGACCTCAAGGGCACCACTCATGCACTGGACACTAGGACCCGGCCACACACGTGCACCGCGTGGGCACAGACACCCTAAGATCATGTCTGGACCACAGAGCACCCTCTGGGAGTACGGACTCCTAACCCATCCCGTACCCAACTCCAGGCTTGGCCTTACCCACACACCATGACCCTGCAGCCGGACCACTCTCTCCTCTCCTCCCCTGGGAACCCACTCCTTCCCTCTCGGGGGCCCAGGACCCCCTGGCCCTACTGGGCAGCAGCCCTGCTCTATCTCTTCTCCCACATTTGCATCCCCCCAAACCAACTGCACCATGGGAAAAGATCCTTGCTGCTTCCGGGACTCCAGCTCCTCAGATGCAGCAGCAGGTGATAAACCACAACAAAGGAAACCCGCTCCCGCAGGGCTCTCTCCAAGCACTGAGCGAGCACCTCTCCACGCAGAAAGTTTGGTCCCTCAGAATACAAGAACTGGGGTGGGTGCTCCCAGCCAGCAGCCCCCTGCCACACCTTCAGCAGCGCGACCACCCCTGGGCAGCACTGGCCATGGAGCTGCGGGCGGGAGGGAGACGCTGGCCTCTGCAGCTCCACCTGTGGCCACGGCCTCTCCAGGCTCAAGCTGAGGCCGCCCACCCCTCCTGGCCATGCAGCTCCACCACATACACCCAGAGACACGTTATAGTCCTCCTCCAAAGCACAGAGGGGAGGAGGGCTTTTCTAACTGTGCCTTTACAGCTGCAATCAAAAAGGTCCTGAAGCCCCGGGGTTTGGAGAACGGTGGGCTCTGGGAGCGCTGTACTGGTCATGGATCAATTTGAGGATCACTGCTGCTGGATGGTGGGGCCCAGCTGGAGGCCGTGGGTCACCAGGACTTGGCTGGAAGGGTGGAGTCTTATCCCCTGCTCTTCCTCTCACTGTTTCCTGGCTCCCTGAGGCGGGTGGCTTCACTCCTGGGCCGTCATCCATGCTGCTTCTACCTCAGAGCCAGCAACCAAGAACCGGAAGCCTAAGCTGGGGCCCAAACAGAACCCCTTGTCCTCCAAGCTGTGGGTGCCAGGTGTTCTGTCCCAGGGACCGGAAGGCTAACTCATATGATATTCTATGCCCTCCCTACCAGAAAACAGTTCTCAAATAGTAACACCATAAAAACTCAAGAATTCGCACATGCTGGAAAACTCCATCATGAAAGTCAAAATACCAATGACAAATGGAGAAAAAATGTTTTCTGCAAACAAAAAATCCTTTTCCTTAAAGTGTAAGGCATTCCTAGAACTGCTTAAGGGAAAAACTACTCACATCATGTAAAAATGGATAGAGAAACAGGTAAAGAAACCCCAGTGACCCATAAACATGCATAAGTATGTAGTCTCATAAGGAGAAGCACAAGTTTAAACTCCTTGCCCGGAACCAGAGTTTGACAGCACACTGGGGGCCATTCTGTAGCAGACAATGTGTGCAACTCTCCTTGAATGAAGAACAATTGCTGCAACATTGATTATATCAAGCCTTATTTCCATATACTGATACATACAGAGCTGACTATAGTATTTCCTTCTCTCTTCAGCTGGCTCTAAGCATTGCAAATAAGGCTAGCTGAGGTACTGGTATGTAATCTCTAAAGCCATTAGACAGTCTCCTGTTTCCTCACATAGTGCTCTCTGTAAGATATATAGGCACGGTGGGATGGCAGAGCCAGTCAGCTCCAGGAACATCAGCTGAGTATGAGCCTCAAAATAAAGAAGCTATGAGTCCCCAGAGAGTTCCCATCATCCTCACTGTCACTCATCCTCAAACCACCCCCTTCTTCACTAGATAATAAATCCTGGGAGAGACCTTGGATCAGGGCCTTTGTCCCCATATCTTCATGGGGATTGGGCTTAGGACCCCTTAACTGCCCTTAATTTTGAGTATGCCTTGGTGTCTTTACTCTCACCATGGGTTGCATTGGAGGTGGAAGATTGGAATTAACTTGCTGGAATTTCAGTAACATCTAAATGGGATAACAAATAAAACTTTTTGGATTGTGAGGAAGACTGGAAAATGGATTACAATATTTGGATTATAATACTCAATATTCAGGATTGCAATATTTGGTGCCCAACGTGGGTGGATTACAATGCTCAATATTTGGGATTACAATACCAGTCCAAAGGACAAGGGTGTGAATTGGTACAAACCCTGTGCAGGGCAAACAGTGACCCCATTTGGGGAGAATTTCTCTTGCAGATAATGGTTGCATGTGGATATGATTAACTTCTACAAGGTAATTCACTCAGGACACTGTTGGTGGCAACAAAAGTTGTGCAACATCACCAGTGTCCACTAATAGGGCATTTAATAAATCATTCACAGCACACCCCTCTGCAGACTGCCAGGCAGCTGTGACAGAGGGGGGCAGGGACAAGACTGCTCACATCAGCAATTTCAGAAGGAAAGTGGGAGGACACACAAACTACAAGAGCCATAATCACTAGGGCAAGAGGGACCCAAGGGACGGAACCCAGGGAGAGCATTCTGCCCCACGTGAGACCTGAGGGGATAGGGTCCAGTCATAGTGTTCTGGGCACAGGGGACCCTGGGGGACAGAACCCAGGGAGGATGTTTCTGGCATGTGGGACCTGAGGAGACGGGGCCTGGGGAAAATGTTCTGGCTGCAAGCACCTCCCTCGGCTTCCTGGCTGGAGACTTACTCAAGCCAAGTGTTGGGAGCCGTTGAAACTGGAAATTGAACACATATGCAGGGGTGTGGCATAGCTGAGGCATGACCCAGCTGAGAGCAAAGAGATGCCTCAAAGGTCAAGATAAGATCACAGCTGAGGCCACCTGGCTACAACTCCAATTAACTAAATAAAGGCTGTAGCTGCAGGCATCTCACTCCTGTTGTGAAATGCAACATGGAGATCTTCTCCTAAATTAACATAATCTGTTCCTTGGGAAAGTCCTTGAACCACTCCCAAGATCCTGCTCGGTTTCCTCCGTTTTCCACTCTAACCCCCTCCTTGTTTGAAAACTAAATAAATACGGGCTACCCAGAGACATTCCTTGTTTTAGTCCCCAGAGTCAAGAACTCTGCAGAGGGTTTTGATCTTCCTGGGGCCCTAAAATCTCACTGCTTGTCTCATTTATTTAAGCCTTAGCTGTACACTCATTTGGGAGATTGGGGATCTTGGCCAAGTCCCCAATAGCCAAGGATGGAAGAGACAGAAGACAGAAGGACACAAGATGTGAAGAAGATGTAGTCGTTGCTGAAACAAAGAGGAAGGGCTGCAGACCCCCAATTCCTCAGTACAGCATGGGTCTGACACCTGTTTCCTAGGTTGAACTGACTCTCCAGACAGTCCCTGGCCCTCCCAGGCATGCTGGATGCCTAGCAGTGGTGGGCTTGGAGCAGAGGGGCCACCTCCAGGGGCCCTTCGGTGGTGACGGGTGAACCCAAAGGCTTCCAGCAGTCTTCTGGCCATCTGTCCTGGCACTCATGGGCTGTTGCCTAAGTGTCTTGCCAAACAAACCCCTGGGGATACAAATTGTGTGAGAGCCCCCTGCTGGGCTTCCCCACACTAATCTGCAGTCCTCCATTCACCCTGTGACAGACCAGCACTGCCCATGGATAAGAAGGGTCCCAAGACCCCGCTTCTGGGACCCTGGGTCCTATTTAACCCACTCAGGCCCTGTATTGTGTGTTCTTAACCTGTGCCCAGGAACCTTTAGCAGCATGAAGCAGCATGCAGACATTCGGTGCATGCACGTTTTGAGAGGAAGAGGATGCACAGCATTCCTCAGATCACCAAGGGAACCCTGCACCCTGAAGACGTGAAGACTCACAGAACTCCAAAGGAGTTAGAAACGTCCAAACCTGCATGCTCCATGCCTGTGTGAAAGCGCGACAGTGAATTCCAGCATTGTGTGCAATTATCATACACTAATACAAGAGTTAAAATGGAAGAGGAAAATACCAATAGTAAAATGGTGAACTACCGTATGACCCTTGAGTTTAAAAGCTTAAACATCAAAACAGCAAACCCCACCTGGTTCTTCCCCCGTCACCCCATCAAACATCTTCGGACCCTGAGGCCGCAGAGGGGAGAGGACCAGCGAGTCCAGGCTGGAGCCCCATTCTGCCCGCTCCTCTGGAGCCCCAGACTCACCTGACAGGGGCAGTGCAGGACAGGGGGGATCCGGGCCCTGGAAGTGGGTGGTGGAACCTCGCCTCCTGTTCGTGGTTCTGGCCGAGCCCCTGGAACATGCAGCTGAGTCCGGCAACAGTGCCCTTCTGGATGGCACACAGCGAGTGGCGCCGATACTCGTCCCGGGCGTGCCGAGCTTGCCGGCTCTGCTCCTCGTCAGCCGCCTTGATCCTGCGCACTGCAGCGGGAGAGACACTGCTGGCCTTGACCCGCAGCCCAGGCTGCGCACTGCACGAGCCTGGCCAGGGCATGACTCAGGAGGACTCACGGAGGGCCTGGGGACTCAGCCACATGGGATTCACGGAGGTCTGGGGCCTCTGGACAGAAGGCACTTGGGGGGATCTTCGGGTAACTGTCACTTCACACTCGCAAGACCCCAGCACGCCCTTCTCTCAGGCCTTCCAACTTGTCGTTTCTAAAGGCAGAGTCCTGTCACAAACAAGTGGCCTTGAAATGTGTGTGTGTGCGAGTGTGAGTGTATGCATGTGTGTGTGTAAATGGTGTGCATGTATGCATGCATGTGAGTGTGCATGTAACTGTGAGTATGTAAGTGTGTGTGTGACTGAGTGTGTGTGAGTGTGCGTCTCTATGTGTGTGTGCGTGTGTGAATGTGAGTGCATGTGTGTGTAAATGTGTGTGCACATGTGCATGCGTGTGAGTGTGCATTTAACTGTGTGAGTGTGTAAGCATGTGTGACTAAGTGTGTGAGTGCGTCTGTATGAGTGTGTGTGCGAGTGTGTGAATGTGGGTGCATGTGCATGTGTGAGCGTGTGTATGCATGTGAGTGTGCATGTAACTGTGAGTGTGTGAGCATGCATGTGTGCATGTGTGTGACCGTGTGTGACTATGCATATGACTGTGCGTGTGACTGAGTGTGCATGCGTGAATGTAACTGTGTGAGCATGCTTGTGTGCATGTGTGCGCATGTGGGTGTGTGACTGTGCGTATGAGTGCGCATGTGACTGTGCATGTGTCCATGTGCATACAACTGTGTGAGCATGCATGTGTGCATGTGTGCACATGTGCGTGTGTCTGTGTGAGTGTGTGTGTGAGTGTGCATGTCTGTGTGCCTGTGAGTGAATGTATTGCTGCTGCTGCTTCTCTAAGTCAAAAGAGACGTCCAGAGAGAAAAAGGGAAGAGAAGGCGCCACAGCAATTGCAGTCCAGGTCCCCCGTTAAAACTGGCTCTTCCCCTGCTTCCTCCCAGGCCTGCCTGCCTCTGGACCCCAAGCACACTCGGAGAGCCCGCCCTGCTGCCCGGTAGAGGGAGAGCCTCCTAGAAGTAAGTCATCCTAGGTCACATCCAGCACCGCCTGGAGGGCGTGGCAGTCGCCCTGGTGCTGAGGGACAGCGCCGTCCTCCCCGCATCTGGGATGTTCTGGATCGGAGCCATGTCTAGGCTGGGCTTCGGTCCACCCTGGAAAGGCGTTTGCGGCCCTGCCCCTGGGCTGTCATGGGGCAGGACACCAGCGGGCTGTGAGCTCCACCAGGCCGGTGAATATCTCTGGTCTGCTCACTGCAGGAACGGTCCAAACATGCATTTCTGGACGGTTGGAGGCACCCAGTCAAGTACTCAGCTCTGTACTCGGCCTAGGCTGGACACAGAGATGACAAAGGAGCTCCCAGCAAGCTGGGGAAGTAAAACAAACAAATGCCACTACCCTAACGAAGAAGGTAATGGGCATCGTTTTTAAAGGGACCCAAGAGCCAAGCATAGCGGCCACCTGCCATCTCAGCAGCATTCTGAGAGGCCGAAGCAGGAGGATCGCAAGTTCGAGCCCAGTCTGGGCAGCTCAGTGACTTAGAGAGACCTTGCCTCAGAATAAAAAAGAAAGGGCTGGGTATGTAGCTCAGTGTGAAGGCCACAGGCTCAGCCCCCAATCTTGTCGATCGTCTCGGGTGAACTCGGTCAGCCGCTCTCAGTGTGTAGGAGCTGCAGCCAGGGCGGGAGCACGGCCTGGCCTGAGACCACGCCTTGGCACCAGAACGCATGCTGAAGTCTGGGCTGCCAGTAGTGGGTTGGGAGATGGTAACTCTCAGAGGGACAAGAGTCGTGTGGCCAGGTTAGTATCCACAGCACCGGGACAGCTCCTTGTCCCCTCCGCCTCCCGCTCTTCCAGTCGGTCAGTGAGACACAGTAAACCTCTCTGCTGCCCAGATTCCCCCATGCCAGGCGTTCCGGGACAGCAACCAAGGATGAGCTGGGAGGTCTGTAGCGATCCAGAGATCCAGAGACCCAGGAAGCCACTCCAGTGGGCAAACCCTGCCTCGGCCCCCGATCCACCCACACACTGAGCCCCCAAAGACCCAGGAAACCGCCTCACACCACAGCACAACGCCGGCAGGTTTCGTGGTCCCCACACCACACACTAAGCCCTAAAGTTCAGGCCTCACAGGCACGAGGCTTTGAGGGTTTACAGCCCCGCAGAGATGGAGCCACACCGACAGGTTTTGCTGCTGGCTCCCTGTCTGGCCTGGGACTTTTCATCTCTTTGTGTGTCAGTTTTCCCTCCCTCAAGAATGGACACATTTTCACCTACGTTCTGCCATGCGGCCAGATTACCCCAGAGCCCTGTCCTCTGTGCTTGGGTGGGCGTTGCGCGTGCTCTGACCCAGAAGGGGCCACGGTGTTGAGACCTTTTCTGGGCAGAGTCCTTGTGGGCAGCCCCAGAGGACAGGAGTGTTCTACTCTAGTGCCTGCTGGGGCTGCCACTCATGCAGCTCCCAGGGTACGTCGGCACACAGTCACACAGCCAAATGCAGCTGGCATCGTCACCAGTTCCCGACAAGTGCCAGGGCAAGGTTGGGGGGTAGGGGGGTCTCAGTTTGCTGGGCTGGAGCCAGGGGTGTGGCGCTCCAGGAGGAGAAGCCCTCTGTGAGCAGTGGGTGAGTGGGCCCGAGAAGGGACACCCCCTCCCACAGGGACACTCTGCAGGTGGACCCGGGGCTCACCAGGCAGGTGCAGGCCACAGGAGGCCCAGAGGTCGGGGGAGCGTGCATCCCTCCTGGACTGGGCCACGGTGACACCAGGAAGAGGCCAAACAGAGGAAGAGGACACCGAGGCCATGACAAGCCAGACCGTGTCTCCTCACACTCCACCAGGCCCGCGGATGCCCTCGCCCAGGTCAGGCATAGCAGCCAGACGCTACCTGCACTTCTGAAAGCCTTGGGAACGGACCCCAGAGACTCAGACATAAACCCAGCGAACAAAGGGATGGCAGCCAGGACAAGGAGGGAAGTGGCCACGGCCGGGTTTGTGGAAAGGGCAGTCAGGGCCACTACTCGCCAGGCTCAGGAGGTGGGACCTGCCCGTCAGTCAGGAGGATTCCAGCGAGGGGCCAAGCTTAGAGGTCCAGGAGGCCGGGTGCGTGCGGGTAGAGGGAGGATCCTCAGGCTCCGCAGGGCGGGGCGATGCCCTAAGGCCGCTCTCCGACTGCCCAGCCAGGGGGAGGCTGGAGGCCAAGCCCGCCCTGCAGGGCCCGCAGCTCGGCCGCGTGGGTGCAGGCGCAGCAGGGGAGGCTGGGCTCCATCCTAGCTGTGCAGCCGCGATGGGTTTCCTCGGTCCCCAGAGACCCTCCGGACATGCAGAGTGGGCCCAGAAGAGGGGATGACCGAGGCCTGGACACGGAGAAGTCCCAGAAATGCTGCCCCGCGTGGCTGTCAGGCTGAGACGCCTGGTCCAGAAGGCTGGGGTGGGATCTGGAAGGGGAAGTGGACTCTTACGGGCGGGTGAGGGGCAGGGGACCAGGACTCCCGCGGGGGGGGAGGGGCAGGGGACCCGGACTCCAGCGGGGGGGGGGGAAGGGGACCCGGACTCCCGCGGGGGGGGGGGGGGGGGCGGGGGACCCGGACTCCAGCGGGGGGGGAGGGGCAGGGGACCCGGACTCCTGCGGGGGGGGAGGGGCAGGGGACCCGGACTCCCGCGGGGAGGGGAGGGGAAGGGGACCCGGACTTCTGCGTGGAGGGAGATGGGAACAGGGGACCTGGGTCCTGCGGGGAGGCGGGCTGGACAATTGCCGGGAGGGACAGGCTCAGGGGCCGGGGGCTCCTGACGGGAGGGAACACCCGGCCCTATGAGCCCAGGTCTCTGGGGGGCGAGTGGGTTTGACACCAAAGACGGTGAACCCTGAGAGATCGGCTCTCCAGGAAGCAAGTGAGGTTCGCCCGCACCCCTGGGGTCCAAGCACTCGGCGAGGCTGAGGCAGGTAAATCACAAATTTGAGCCCAGTCTGGGCTGCTGAGCATTTAGCAAGATCCTGTCCCAAACTGTAAAAAATTTAAAAAAAAAAGGGCTTGGGAATGTGGCTCAGTGCGAAGACCTGCTTCCGATTAAAAAATAAAAATAAAAGCAGGCGATTCGTCCCGCAGGCCGAGGGAAAGGCTCACAGCCCAGCCGGAGCCCGCGGCCACCGGTCCTTAGTGCAGTGGGGCGACGGTGCCGACAGTGCCCCCGTGTGGCCTCCAGGCGCAACTGCAGCAGCCCCGAGCTCAGAGGGGCCGGGGGAGCACTATTCGGAGTCGTCTCAGAGACGGGTACCCAGAGTTTAGGACGCACTTTGCACTACAGACGGTCCGAGGTGTGTGGTTCAACTTAGAATTTTCGACTTCAGATGTAAAAATCCGTAGAGTTCAAGTAGAAATCATACTTCAAATCTCGAATTTGGATCTTCTGCAAAGCCAGTGGCTGCGGTCCGAGCCGACCCTGGGGTGCCGGGGGGCTGAGTAGCACTGTGCAGAAAGGGTGTTGCGCAGCTAAACTGGGTGTCCTGCCGCATGGGTGCTGGAATCATTCTCCGGGCACCCTCTGCAACTTCCGAGGGGGTTTGTCAGCCACCACGGGGTCTGAGTCAGGGACAGCCTCAGCTGTGGGGGTGGGGGGCCTGAGCCACACCTCACCATCAGTGTTGTGCAGAAAAGCCCGCCTTGCAGCATCCTTTCACTCTCTTTTTAGCCCCAGATTCTGCTCTGCCCCACCCCACTCCAACACCTCGGGCTCAGCCTGTCCCAAGCCCATAGCATTTAGAATAACCGATGCTGTCCCCAGAATCCCAGCCAAGGCCATGGAACCTGAGTCCGGGGCCGGGGCCAGACCTGACCTCGCTCTGCAAGGAGGGACAAGCAGCGTGCAGGCCCTGGCTCAGGCCACACGGTTGTCGGGGTCAGGGGCAAACCCCAGTCCCTCAGATGGTTCCGAACCCAAAAGCAATAATAAACAGCCAGTTTTTAGAAGTAGTGTCCTTTCCAAGTTGTGCTGCCTCATCTCCAAACCTCTGGACAATCAGACACTACCTAACTCCCCGCTCCGACCATCTCACAGCTGAAAAATGATTAAGGAAGCCGTGCACCGGATCTGCCCCTGAGTGCTCAGAAGCCTCTGCTGTCCGAATGAAATAAGTGGCTCCGCCCTCGGGTGATACGAAAAGGGGTGACCCGCTTTGTCACCACCTTGAAGAATTTAATGTGGCTGTTTTGTCAAACACCACTGCTCCTGGGCCATATTAGGTTAATTGAGTACAGAGTGGCTTTGCTGGATCTGGATGGCAGGCGAGTTTGGCTCATCATTCTTCCAGGAAGTATAAGATGAACAGCCACATTTAGGGGAACTGAATAATCCCATCTTTTCTGGTTCTTTTGGAAGTTTTTGTTTGTTTGTTTGTTTGTTTGCCTTTCCATGTGTGCAGGGGATGTTAACCAGCAGCCAGGCCGCACCTGAGCCAGCGCGCTGTGTGATCCATGCCCAGGGAAAACAGCGCCGGTCTTAACCCCACATCTAGCTGCCGAAGAGAAAGTGCTTTGCATGCAAGCAGACCTTTACAGCTAGAACGCACTTTCAGATCTTCCTTCCCCTTCCTCTCTCCAAAAAGCCTCAGTGCTGCTTGATTAACCCCTTTCCAAAGCAGGGACCTGAGCAGCCCACAAGCGCTTCTCACTAGGAAGCGGCAGAGCCGGGACAGCAACCCAGTCCAGGCTTCTTCTCCGCGAGTCACCCCAAGCCACAGCCTTGCTCGGTAACTGCTCCCCTTGCCTTCAGTACAAACCTTAGCCCGGCCTCCTTTCTCCACCTTCTTCCACTGCGAATTCCTGTCTCGCTCCTGCCCATCCTGGCTTTGTGCCTCGTTTTCCATTGCTGCCCACAGGAGCCCAAGCCTGTGGTCACACCCTGACACGCAGGTGGCATGGCCAGGCACACGCTGGCCTGAGCGTGCCCCCAGGTCCGCGTGCTCCGGAGGTCACCAGGGTGTGGCGCTGCTGAGCGCGAAGGGAGTTCAGCGGTTGGCCCTGGCGGGCACGAGGCATCCCAGCGAGTCACGGGGCGGGAAGGGGCTGAGGTAGTTCTCCTGCGACCATGAGTCGGTTCTTGCAAGAACAAGATATAATAAATATCAGAGACCCCGGCTTGAGCCTCCCATCACCCGCCAAGGGTTAGTGCGCGGGAACGAAACAGACGGGAATAGCTGTGTAAAGTGGGGAACCGCGATGGTCGAAGTCCAGTGAGCACAGAGACCAGGGGGCTGGACGCCCCGATGTTCATTGCAATGACAACATAAGTGATGAGCTTGCGGTGGGAAAAGGCTGATCTGCTGCCGCAGACAGGGCCAGTGAACTGAGGAGCAAAGTGTTCTACTGTAGCTTCCGGGACAGTCGCTCGAAGTTAACAAGTAACCTGCTTAGCTGTCACTGAGGCTGCTGGTCTAGGAGAGGGGTTCAGGTGAGAGTCGCCCAGACCTCAGCCACGGCGTTCGTCGGGTTCAGAAGGAGCAGGCATCAAGGGCTGTGTGCCGGCTTCAGCTCTGGCAGTGTCCTGGGGCTGGGTTTCACTCAAGACACCCAAGGGAGCCCCCCTCCCAGCCACGCAGGCCTTGGACTTGCTCTCTCATAGTAATATTTGCAAATTATCAATTGATCAAAGCCTCTTTGGCCCAGCCT
This sequence comes from Dasyprocta punctata, assembly GCA_004363535.1. Lineage (NCBI taxonomy): Eukaryota > Metazoa > Chordata > Mammalia > Rodentia > Dasyproctidae > Dasyprocta > Dasyprocta punctata. The sequence continues at coordinate 118,724 of RJWM01000561.1, read as the reverse complement.
CAAGGTGGTCTTCCCCGACCCCAGATCGCTTTCCAGCCTCCTGTCTCACCATACGGCCGGTCTCTCTCCTGCCATAGTGTTACCTGCCAGGATGTGATGCCACCAGGGAACCCTTGCACCTGCTGCTGGGACTTTCAGCTCCAAAACTGAGATGAGTACGTCTCTTCTCTCTGTAAAGCGCCCAGCCTCAGATATTTTGTTACAGCAATGGAAGACACTAATGCAGTGACCCTGCTTTGGCGATGCTGTTCCTTCTGCTGTCACCTGTTAGTCGGCATTCCATTGTAGAAACACAGTATCTGACATCCACAACTTAAAAGAGGAGAGGTTTAACTTGGCTCATGTTTTCAGTCTGTGGCTGTTAAGAAGGAGCCACTGCCCTGGTGCTGCGGAGGAGGCCAGGGAGCCCGCTGTGTCCACACTGCTGGGGTGGCCTGAGATGCAGAGATCTCTAACAGTGCAGAGACCCCTCGAGTAAGAAAAGAAGTTTCCTAAGGGGAAGAAAAGCTCGAGCAAAGAGCAGCCATGAGGCTATGGCAAGAGTATCCAGAATGTTTTGTGCAGAATTCAAAGGGTTTTACAGAAGGTCCCTGGAGTCACAGAAACCACAGCGTCACGAACCTTTCGTTTCCTTCACCGGAGCCCTCCGCATGCACCTGCCTTACCCAGCAGGCTTCTGCACGGGCACCAGCTAAAAAGTATCTTTGGAGAGAACAGAGAGTCTGCTATCCAGCTGTTTTGAGAGCACAGCAGTAAGTCGATGGGAGGAGGAAACACAGGCCTGGTTGAGAATGATGTTCACGTCATGCTGACCTCGATGCTTGGAGACTTCCTCACACAAGATGGCATCGACTGTGGGCCTAGACACACAGGAATGCCAAAGCACAAGAGGCCCGTAGATATCTGGTCAAGGACAATGTGTTGGTCAGCTTTTCCATGACTGGAAAAAAACACTATTTACAGAAGGAAGGATTGTTTTCTGCTCTCGGTTTCAGAGGTTTTAGTCCATTGTCAGCTGGCTTCTGAGGCAGAAACATCGTGGTGAAAGGGCGTGGCAGAGGAAATCTCCTCACTTCATGGCAACTAGAAGAGCTCCAGAAAGAGACATGCCCTCCAAACACATGTCCCAGTAGCCTACTTCGACTGGGCCCCAGCTCCTAGCAGCACATTAAACCAGGAATATCTAGATTGATCACGAATGAATATAGTGCCCCTATGAGCTAGTCACCTCTCCTGGAGTCTCTTAATCCAGTCAAGTTGACAAGGTCAACTGGCACAAACATCAATGCTGAGAATTAGGAAAAATACTGGTGTCTTGTGAATTGCACTTGCCTCTGGGCTAGTCAACTTTCCACTGCTGTGACAAAACACCTAAAAAAAAGATAGAGAAAGAAAGAAAGAAAGACAAAAGAAAGAAAGAAAGAAAGAAAGAAAGAAAGAAAGAAAGAAGGAAAGAAAAGAAAAGAAAACCCAAAGGAGAACAGTTTCATTTTGTCTCACAGTTTCAGAGGTTTCAGTCCATGGTCAGATGGCTCCATTGCTTCTGGGCCTTGGTGAGGCAGGGCATCATGGCAGAAGCCCGTGGTCAGAGAAGCTGTCCATCCCATGACAGCCAGAAGTACAAAGAGAGGTAGGGGGACGTCTGGGAAAAAAATGTCATTCCCATGGTCATGCCCCATGACCCACTCTCTTCTACCAGTGCCTAAGTTTGCATCACCTCTCTATATAGCCTTAAAATTATGACTCTATCAATAGATTAATTCACTGACAAAATTAGAGCTGTCCTGATCCAATCACCAAGCACTCAGCATATAGCCCTTAAGGACATTTTAGATCCAAACCATAACAGCTTGATGGTGAAAAAAATGTAAAATATAAAACAAAAGTTAAATTTCCAATTTAATCAATTTTTTCATTTTATCCAACTTCTTAGCTTCCTCCTTTTCTAGCACTTGGTTATGTGCTGAATCATTTAGAATTTTAAAATTCTAACACAAAAATAGATACTTTCCACATATCCACCTTGCAAGAAGCTCAATTATGTCTGTGAAAATGGCCCAGAAATTAAGTGTTCCAGGACAACACTGAATTAATAGTTATCAGTCGAGAGGATATAGAAGTCCTTTTCTTCATAAGCAGTGAGAACTTTGACAAACTGTCAGAATCAACTTTTTCAGAACGTTAGGAATTAACCAAAGGCTTACAGCAATCCAAGAGTCAAGAAAAAAGGACTCAAAACAAGCAAAGAAATAAATTACTAATCAGAAAAACTTCCTCACAAAGAAATCCCAAGACGAAATGTCTTCACTGTTGACATTTGCCCAAGGAAGAATTAATTCCAATTCTTTATAAACCCTTCATAGAATGATAGAAGAGGCGTAAACACTTCCCAATACATTTTTGAGGTCAGTATTACCCTGATATCACAACTAGACAAAAGCATCACAAGAGAACTACAGACCAATTCTCCTCACAAACACAGATACAAAAATCCTTATAAACCACTAACACATTGACTACAGTGACACACAAAACAGATCATGCACTATGAACAACAGAGATTCATCCCCGGAATGCAAGATTGATCTAACATGTGAAACTCAACTGTGGAATATACCATATTAATAGAATAAAGAACAAAAACATATAATCATCTCAATGGATACTGACAAAACATTTGATAATAGTCAGTGGCCTTTCTTTTTATTTTTCTGAGACAGGATCTTACTATGTAGTTCAGGCTGGCCTTGAACTTGCTTATATAACCCAGGCCGGCCTTCAACTCTCAGTGATCCTTCTGCCTCAGCCTCCCAAGTGCTGGGATTACAGGTATACGGCCACCACACCGAGCCCCATGGCCTTTCATGGTAAAATACACTAGGAAAACAAGAAACTTCTTCACTCACACATTTATACACAGAAAACCCACAGCTAACATACTTACTGGTGAAAGAAGGCTGAAAACTTCACTCTAAAATCAGGAAGAAGGATGCTTGCTTTTGCTGCTTTTGTTCACATCATATTGGAAGTTATAGCCAGAGCAATTAGGCAAGAAAAGAAAACCCATCCAGGTTGGAAAGAAGTAAGAAAAATATCTCTACTTGCACCTGAAATTATCTTGGATGTAAAAACCATAAGGAATACACAAAACACCTATTTAAGCTAATAAACAGGTTTAGTAAGATTTCAAGATATAAGATCAATATATAAAAGTCAATTGCATTTCCATACACTAGCAATAAACATTCCAAAAATGAAACTAATACATCAATTCCATTTATAATAGCATCAAAAAAATTAAAAATATATTTAGTAAAACCAGGACAAAAGTACACTGGAAACTACAAAACATTAAATAGATTGAATAAAACTTAAATAAATGGAAAGATATCCTGTATTCACAGATGAGAGAATTAAATATTGTTAAGGTGGCAGTACTCCCCAAACTGATCTACAAATTTAAGATAATTACATCAAAACCCAGCTAGAATTATTGCAGGAATCAACAATCTGATCTTAAAATACATATGATATATAAGTTACCCAGAATGTCCATAATAATCCTGAAAAAGAAGAGCAACTATGGAAGTTTTGTACTCCCAACTTCAACATTTACTGCAAAGCTAAAAAACAGTGTGGTCCTAGATAAGACAGACACAAGGATCAATGAAGCAGAATTGAGAATCCAGGTGTAGACACTTAGATTTTTGTTCAGTTGATCTCATAAGAGTGCCAAATTCTTGAAAAAAATAATCTTTCCAACAAGTGCTGCTTGAACAGTCGCATCAAGTAGGAACGTTTTTTATATGGAAGTTAACTCAGAATGGATCAAAGACCTAAATGTAAGAGCTAAAACTAGCAGTCTCCTAGAAGAAAGATAGCTGTAAGTCATTGTGACCCTGAATTAAGCTACTGGTTTTTTAGATATGATATAAATGACAAGCAAGAAAAGAAAAACCAGATACATTAAACATCACCGAAATTGGAAAATTTTTGTTTCAAAACAATTCGAAGGGAGAAAATATTAAATAATCAAAAGATCAATATCCAGAATGTGTACAGAACTCTTATAAATCAACAAAAAGTTCAAAAATGGGCAAAGAACTTGAAGAGCAATTTCTCCAAAGATGATAGATATAAATGACCATAAAGCAGATGAAAAGATGCTTCCTTCGCCACACTGCGCACCCGTGAGTTGTCTGTAGGCAAAGACACCAGCAGTGAGTGGTGTGGGTGAGCGCGTGAAGGAGCAGAGCCCTCGGGCCTGCTGATGTCACAGCAGGCAGTGCCCCGAATGTAAAACACGGTTATGTCACGCAGGAATTCCACCCCTAGGAAACGATCGGCTGATCCCGAGAATGGAAACTACATGAATGTTCATAGCAACATTATTTATAACAGTGCAAAAGAGAAAAACAATCCAAATGTACATCAACTGTAAACAGATAAAAATGTGGCATATGCACTGGTTATAATATTCCTCAGATGTAAAAAGAATGAAGTCATGATATACACTGCAGCACGGATGGACCTTCACGCTCACCGTATGAAAGAGTCAGACACAAAAGACCACGTATCATTCCACTTACATGAAATATCCATCATGGGCAAAACTACCGGAGACAAGTTAGACGGAGAGGGGTGATTCCCAACTGGTACCATGTTTCTATTTGAGACGATGAAAATGTTTCAGAATTAGATAGCAGTGTGGTTGCACAACTTTGCCAGTTTACTAAACATAAGGCACTGAACTGCACACTTTAGAAGGGTAAGCCTTATGGTTATGTGAATGACACACCAATTTCTCAAAAGGGTCCGCTGAATGTGTGAACCCAACATACAAATCAAGGACTTAGCTGCAAACCAGACAGCCCAAACCCATGCCCCCAACCCTTTAACTCTCTCTCACTCCCGCACCTGCATCCCCTTCCCTGCTCCCCAAGGACCAGACACCCTAGGACCCCTGGAGACAGCCCCTCCACCCTAGCTCAAGGAATGAGTAGTCTGGCCAGTCCTAAACCTAGTTGTCACACGTCCCTGGGGACAGTGCAATAAGGGCTCTTGCTTCTTCTCACTCCCGCTGTCTCCCAGTGCTCCTCCTGGTGGCCCTGTATGCTGCCCCACACCTCCTACAAACACCCTTCCTTCTTTTTCATTTCTTTTCAGGTTCCTAATCAGTCTTTTCTTTTCCCATTGGTTACACAGATTATCGGGTTTTGTTTTGGCAGACTCGTGCATGCACGTAACTATCAGGGTCATTTCCACCCATCGCCCTCCATGCCCGACTCCTTCCTGAGTCAGGTCCATGTCTGACGATGACAAATCCTGGGCACATAATGAAAAACAACCTAGCAAGCCTGGTGCCACCTCCTCATTCCTGATTGACTTTTCACACCTCTGAAGCACCCCAGGCTTCCATCACCCACACTTTCGATGCTGTCACCACATCTTTGCACGTGCTGGCTGCCGCAGTTCCTGTGCCACTGAGTCTGCATGTGTGCTCCAGCTGGTGAGTCTCTCCAACATAAGGACCAAGCTACCTCTCCTCAGGATTCCTGGGGCATGCATGGCACAGAACCAGGAATCATTGGCAGCTTGGGAAATGTAGCATTCAACTTACTAACCCAAGAAACCTCCAGGACATAAAGCAACTAAATGCTTATATTGTTTGGTTGAGTTTGCAGGCCTGGGGCCAGCAGTCTGAACATCTCTTGGGAGGATGACAGCATGCAACATAGAAAATATGGGGGATTCCCTTCTACCTTGTCTTATAGGCCCAGTATTGTTCTTGCTGCTTTGCATTATTCAATATTCTGTTTTGATTGGTGTTATTCTGTTTTGCTTCTGGTTTGATTTTGCTATACCTGATGGAATGGACAACTATTGTGAAGATAGCGAGATATATTATAGTAGCTATTGTTTTCCTAGTATCCTGCTTTGAAGTTCTGTACCAATTCTACTGCTTTGTTTTGATTGACTTTGTTCTGTTTTGTTTTGTTGGATTTTGCTATCTTTAAAACAAAATTTAGAAAAGAAAGAAAGAAACCTCCAGAGCAGGCATGGAAACCCTTGAGCATGGTGCCCCGACCGTCTGGGGGCACAGTGGACACACGCACAGTCAGCCCTGGCAAAGACTTGTGTAGGAGTGAGTGGACTGCAGTGCTGCCGCGGGGGCAGGGGTGGTGAGGCAGGCCGGGCCTCCCTGGGGCAAAAACGATACTCACACTGCTCCTCCCAGAGGCAGGCTGGGGTCCTCCCTGGGGCAAAAACGATACTCACACTGCTCTTCCCACTCGTGCTCCTCGCGCTCACTGGACTGGCTGTGCAGCTGCGCCTGCTTCAGGCTCCAGTACAGCTCCGCCGCCCTCCGCTCCTCCTGCAGGCGAATCTGCTCCTCTCCTCGCCTCCTCTCCTCTTCCTCTTTCCTCTAAAAAACCACAGGGATACGATGACATTAGGGGACGGTAATGCCTCCGAGAGAAGAAGTGCCTCTGTGAGTCTACACAAGTGGGGACCCAGCTGAAATTGGGTGCACTGGGCCTGCGCGACCCCTCCACTCTCGGTCCCGACCCAGGCAGAGGTGATAATCACACTTGGTCAGAATCAAATCGTAGCTTAGGGGTAGAGCACTTGCCTAGCAGGTGCAAGGCCCTGAGTTTAATCCCCAGTACTAGGGAAAAAAATCAAATGGGTCAAAATATGTGAAGCAAGTTATGCAATCTAAGGCTTCTACCAAGGTAAGAGGACCCTGGGCCACCCTTGGTCGTGCTTCCATTAGGGGACAAGGAGGGAGGCAGGCACAGGAGGGTGCCCGGCCTTCCAGAGGCAATTCAGCAGGACGTGAGCTCGCCTAACCTGGAGTCTGCAAAAGGTACGTCTGAGAGTGGTTTGGGGATCCAAAATCTCTCACTTCTGTCCCACCTTCAAGTTCCAGAAAGGTTGTCTGTGTATTTGTGTTTGCTTTTGTTTACATAGAAGGAGCACATCCATGTTAAGCATTCATCGTGACCTTATAAAGACTTCTAATGGGAAATAGCCATCATCGAAGTTATTTCACCCAACCCAACCTCTCCACCCTCATCCAGCTCCCACAGGCTGCCAACTACTTTGGATCCTTCTTCCCTGTGGCTGTATCGGCATGTTTGATGACTGCTACCAATTCTTGATTTATCAATTCTAAACATTAAATTATGCCTATTTGAGTACATGAGTTTTTAGCACTTAAATTTCCCATAGCAATGAACACTCACGCTTTTCCTCTTCTCATCCACACAATAAATTTGTGTCACAATCGTGGGTAACTCAATAATCTTTGCCAGTAGAGTTCACTGTGAAGCCAAAGAGGAAGTGTTTTCACCAGTTCTAAAAGTACATTTTGAAATCTTTTAGCTTCTCTAAACTTTGTGTGTATCTTACAAGTTACAGTTTGCCTTTTTATAATGGACAATAGTTTTTTCTTCTTAAAATAATAGGTTTTTAATAACTGATGGCATCTTAAATTCAATAAAATATGGAAATAAGATGGCTTTTTCTTTCCAATTATTTGTTCATTTTTTCCTGGGGTGATACTCATTTTTACATTGTAAGATGGCTATGAATCTTCCAGCAGCTGTGGCAAATCCTCCCCTGGGTTTAACCAGATGTGCTTTCCTGTAATGCACAGCACAGTAGTTGTGTTTTTCCAGAAGGAAACCCCTGCCCCGGCGCCGTGACTTCTTCCCTGACCTGAACTTGCCGTAGCTGGTCCCTTCCATCTGTCCTGGGCCCACCTCTTTGCCTTCCCCAGGACAAGTCCCTGCTCCTTTCTTGGCCATGCCTTCATTTTTTCAGCAACATATTTCCTAATACTTCTGAGTTCTTACTTCTCTGAACATTAGATATGCTACCTTCACAGGTAATTGCTAATATAGCTGAGCAGAGAATTGGGTTAAAAATTGTTCTCCAGCATTCGGCACTGCCATTCTGATTTTCAGTCTTCCACACAGCATGTGAAGTTTTCTCTCCAGAAGACTTTAGGGTCCCTTGGCTGTGATATTCTGAACTGTTTTAAATAACGGGTCTTGGCGTGGGTTTTCTTTTCTTCACTGTGTTGGATTCTTGGGTGCTTTCAGTCTAGAGTCTCCTGTCTGTCTAGTGTAACGTGTGCTCTTTGCTTAGGATTTCTTTGATAATTTCTTCTCCTCTCCTTTCTTTTCCTTTGTAGGACTGCTATTTGCCAAGCCCTTCTCTTGAGTTGATCTCGTAAGTGCTTTACCAGTTCTTTCTTGTTTACCATCTCTTATTTTCTCCATCCTACTTCCCGGTTGATGTCCTGGTCTACTTTTGGACTTCAGATGTAAGGCTTCAGGGGTCCTTTCCATGAGATTGGTCAGGGTCTTCTCTGTCCTTCTTGAGTGCTGTCTGAACACCATCATTCCAGGAGTCAGTGGGGGAGAAGACTACAGGCACGACTGCCCTTAGATCTGAGCAAGCTGGATCCCCAGCCTGAACCCCATGCTTTGTGGGGACCCTTACTTTGAAGTACTGTATCACCTGGTAAATTTCCCCAGGGCAGCAGCAATGCTGCCCAGCTAAATTGCCCATCCCAGACTAGATCCCATGCATGCTTTGGTCCCCATTTCCTCTCTGGCCTCCCTGCCCTCACCCCTATGCCCCAAGGAACTCCAGGAATCACAGACTTGGCACTGCCTGGGGCCCAGTCCCTGCACCTCAGTTCCAGGCAGATAAATCTGTTGGTCACCATGGCATCTTTATCACAAGACCACATGAGACTGGGTTGCAGAATAAAGCTAACAGGCTATAATCGTTACTACAAAGACTATGCAAAAACTGATCTTGCCAGCCCTGAACACTATAAGATAAACTCTGGCTCTGGGTCACACTGCTCCAAGTTCAAACCTTAATCTCCCTCTTTAACACTTGTCTTTCTCCCGCTCTCCATGCTGCCTAACAGAGCCCTGAACCTTTCCTTTTCAATTTCCCTCTCCCCCTGGTCCATGGTGTCACTGAGAGAGTCCATATGAAAGGAGAACAACCTGAATGCTTCCGGTCACTCCGTCATTTGTAAGTGGAGGACATCCAAGCCAGAGAAGGGCAGGCCAAGGGGGATATAAAAGCCCAGATGGGGAGAGGCCTCTTGGCAAACCAAGAGAAGAGAGCGTGTCAAGAAAAGGGAGTGGCAAACCGAGCTGAGTTGCTGAGGCTCCCTAAAGACAAGGACGCAGAAGCCACTCAGGCTGCTGGATGTGGCCACCGGAAGTGATGGCAGAGTTTAGCAAGAGTGGCCCCAGCACCCAGGCACCTCAGGAGGGAGTGGAGATGGCCACAGGCAGCCACATCCTGTGCAAAGAAAGCAGATGAGGAGAAGCAGCTGGAGGGGGATGTGGGGTCAAAAGAGAAATGGTCTAGGAGGATGAGGCAGGAGGATCGCAAGTGTGAGTGCATCTGGGGTAACAGTGACTTAGCAAGGCTGTCTCAAACTAAAAACAGAACTGGAGATGTAGCTCTGTGCAAAGGTCCTAGGTTCAGTCCCCAGTACCACAAGCAGCAGCAGCAGCAGCGATTGTCAAAATGAAGACGTGGGGAAGGGGCAGCTGAGATGAGAAACACTGCAGTTGACCCATGCAGAATCAGAATCCAACCCTCCGGGACTCCAGCGCTCAAGGAGCGGCCTCACCCTCCGGCCGGCGCCTCAGCAGTGCGGGAGCCAGGCCTCAGCCGGCACTGCGAGCAGCCAGCCTCCCGGCCCTTCCCAGGGCTCCGATCTGAGGCCGGCCCTGCACCCTGGCCCGCCGCTGGAGTCTCCAGGGGGAGGAACCTATCAGGCCCCGCCAGCCCTGCTCCCGCTCCCGGGACAGATTAGGGGCGCAGGAACTTGCTTGGCCGCAGGAACACACGCCCCATACCGCGCAGGGCGGTAGAAAGCTGCTCCCTGGCCACACTGGCGACGCCCCGCCCGTCTCCGCAGAGGCCGCCTCCGCTTCCCGCGGTCTACGTTCGATTTTGTCTTCACTTAGCTTTGGGCCTCTCCTATGAGAGAAACCATAAGATAGTCAGTGTCCCAGGTCTGATTTACTTCACTGATTTGTGCACTGAGGTCTCAAGGTGCATCCATTTTCCTACAAATGACTCTTTTATCTTTCTTTCTGGGGTCGTGGGAGAGAGAGGAAGAGAAAGTAGAAAAAACTAAATTTGATAGGTATATATACCTGATATGGAGATGAATATAATTATTATGTATTGCAAATATATACTAATAAAAAAAAGAATCCAAAAAACAGATTAAGGTTAGTCTGGCTAAAAGGAAACTACCCAGAACATTGACTAAATATGCATTACATCTTCAATTCTACAATACATACATTACACACATAGAAAGCCAGGTGTCACAGGGTTGGTCCCATCCCGTCGGCCTGCCGGAGGCCACGTCCTCAGGGAATCGTCCTCTGTGTGCCTGTGTCCAAATTTCTCTTTCTCATAATGACCCCAGTCACATTCGTCCCACCCGTCCTGAAGATTTCTTTTTACCATACTATGTTTCCCTGAAAATAAGATCTAGCTGGGAACCAATCAGCCTTGAAAACTAGAGATCGACAACGCCAGCCCCAGCAGCCTGCCCTCCCATGCCGCTGTCACTATTCCCGTGTGCACCGGCTCCGCTGTCAGGCGGGCAGGACAAGGAGGGGCTGGCTGGGGCTGGCATTTTTCATCCCTAGTTTTCAGTAATAAGACCCAGCTAGGTCTTATTTTCAACGAAAGGGGATAGTTACCTGTGTAAAGAGCCTGTCTCCAATACAGTTACCTTCTGAAGTACCAGGAGTTAGGATTTCAGTATGTGCATTTAGGGGAGACCCAATTCACCCTACAATAAGGAGGCTTCTCCCAGGAGAAGGCTCATGCTGGTTACCATGGACAGGCGGCACCGCACCACCTCCAGCCAGCATGAGGTGTTGTGACTCCTCTCTTTGTCATCTGTTCATCCGGTGACCTCCCTGTGGGACACCACCGGGCTGCCCGAGATTGGAAAGGTGCTCCTTCTCGGTGGGAAATGACCGGCCGTTTACTGCGACGAAGGCAAGCTCTGCCCAAGGACGGGATGACAAAGAACACACTTTGCAACTACAAATAAACCGAATTGCATCTTTCTCGTCAAGGACTTGCTAAAATGACTCAACTCCCAGGGCTGAAATGGCCTAGAAACCCCCACTGTTGGTGCAGCTAGCAGGACCCTTGGCCAACCTGAGATCATTGACGGAAAGCCCATCTCAGCAGCCAAGAGGCAGACAGGCGGACACTCGCGCTCCAACTGTAACGCGAGTGCGAGTCACCTCGCTTCGGCTGCTCCAAGCCCTCTGGGCTGCGCGACTTTCTCATCTGCCTTCTCCTGCGGGTGGCAGCACACCGCAGGAGCCCTCAGAGGCCCGGGCCACCGCTCCCCAGTGGAAAGTGTCGCCAAGACAAACACGGCAGCACGGTGGTGATCACACCACTGTGTTCGCAGACAGGCGCTGCCTCGGGCAGGGCGGCACCTGCGCCACACACTGGTTCCTCACCCCAGTCCACGCTCAGAGCTGGCCTGAGTGGGCACTTCGCAGCTGCTGGGAGGGAGGTGGGTGATCGTGAGGTGTGAAGGTGACACCGGTCTGTGTGACCCAGGAGGGGTAAGCCAGGCTGAGTTTGTTCTCGTCAGCCTTGACGGGAGGGAATCGGTGAAGTCTAAATTCTTCAAGAGAAAATCAAGAAGTAGGAAGTTTTCCTACCATGTACAATCTTGTTGAGAACAAGGCAGTGCTTGAAAGGACGCCGTCCAGTGGCCCAAATGAACGCCGCTTGAAGGGGGAGAAAAACAAGATAACGGCCTCAAGTGGAAAATGGAGAGAAGTTGAAGGCCATCGTCACTGTGTGTTTCTGTCAGAGACACTGGGGTGGGGGCAGAGAGAAGGCCACAGAACCGGCGGGGACGCAGGAGCCTGGCTGAGCCCTGCTCTGTGATTTGAAGGAAGGTAGCATGCAGAGGCAGCCTTAGGTTAAGAAATGAAGGTGGGCGATACAAACTACGTCAGGACCCCACTTTTTCTAAAGGAGCCTTTCATACGCAGGCATTGCTTTCAAATGGCACCAGTCACAGCACAATGGTTTTAGAAGCAGATTTCCGGCTGTCTTTTTACTTAGCAGTCATGGATTTGTAACAGAATTCTTTCTGCCACCATCCAGCCCAATACCGGAGTCAGGCACTCTATTCTCCAGTGAGCTGTTCCAGAAACTCACAGCAGAACAGCCAGTAACACGCTTTCCCTAACAAGTGTGATCCTTGTGACCCTCTGTGTCCGACACTGAACCCTGTCACGAGGACACTGTCTTCACAAACTGCAAAGGAGGCAAAGGCCGTCTGCCCCCGCCCTCCCACTGACATCTCCAGCCCCACATTCCTGGATCTACAGCCTCGCCAGCTCCTACCCTTCCCCAGGCACCAGCCAAGCAAGGCCCTCCCTGCTTCCCTCTAAAAGCAACTCCCTCCGCTGGCTGGGCACCGCCCTCGCGCTTCCCGCAAGGCAGCCCGCAGCCTCTCTCCTGGCTCTGGGCCTGGTGAGGTCTTCCACTGCCCGCGGTACCAGCCAGCGTGGCAAAGGCCCTCATGTGGTGTCCTGCTGTGAAACGACTGCACAGGATGAAGAGATTCAGAGAAAAAAAATATTACGATGGACAATTTATTCAGATATTTATGTTACTTATAAACAGTGAGCCACCAACGTCGTTACTAGGATTAACGTATTTTATAAAGTACAAACAAGAAGAAAACATAATTTTAGGAGTGTGGCTACCATTTGGTAGGGAGGCAGGGGAAAAAGACAGCAGTGTGAGACTTCAGTGGCTTCAGCAATAATATATATATGTATTTTTTATTTTAAACAGAATAAAACAAAATAAAACAAAGCAGAACAAAGCAGATCAGAACAGAACAACACAAGCAACACAGGACTTCAAAACAAGACACCAGGAAATCAACAGTGGCTACCATAATTACTCTTGTTTTCTTCGAAATAGTTGTGCATACCTTCAGGCACAATAAATTCAAACAAAACAAAATAGTATGAAACTAATCAAAAGAGTGAAAGCATTATGGGCCTTTGAAACCAGACGATAGGAAACCAACAATAGCTACCATAATGTCTCTTGTTTTCCTCAAAGTAGCTATCTAAACCTTCACATATATTGAAATCAAATATTAGAAAACAGACTAAAACCAATCAAAACAAAGAATAAAAGCATTATTGGATTTCAAAACAAGATGATATGAAATCAGCAAAGTCTATCATAATGTATCATTTTCTTCAAAGCTGTTCATACAATCACACATAATAAAATTAATTTTTGTAAATTCTTTAGGAGAAGTTCTAGGTATTTATAAGCCTATATATATGTGTATATATAAGCCTAGGTATATGTGTATCTATCCTTTCTGTATTAGAGGGAAAAACAAAACAAAACAAAACACAAGAAAAACAAGAAGTAAAAGAGATAAATAAATAATAATAATGAAGAATCCAAAACAATAACAATATAGACTTTCACCACAAGGTAGGAACATAACAAAGGTTGTTATTTTGCTTAGTTATCTTGAGAAGAGTTACTCAGATTACCAGATATAGACTTGCAAAGTTGATCTTATCCTATGATTGCTACTTTGTTTCAAGAACAAACAGATTCAATAGTACAATCAGCTATCCTAAGTGCATATATACAAATTTATATCTTTATAAACTTATAACTTTTTTCTTTTCCCTTCTTTTCTCCTTTTCCCTTTGAGCGGTTCCTTATCCTTTCACAACATTTATTGAAGATTTAGTATCTTATTTACTCTTTCAGTTTCTCACACTAGGGAGACAATATGGTATTTACACATGGGAGTTTGATTTATTTTACTAATGAGTATGGTCTCAAGTTGCATCCATTTACCTATAAAAACCTCAGTGTGATCCTTCTTTATAGCTGAGTAATACTCCATTATATAAAAATATCACATCTTTTTTATCCATTCCTCGGTTGATGGGCATTTGGATTGTTTCCAAGATTTAGCTATTACAAATTGTGTTGCTACAAACATGGGTGCACCTATATCACTGTGGTATGATGTTTTCAATTCTTCTGGGAATATGCCCAGAAGTGGAATAGCTGTGTCAAATGGGACTTTCAATCCCAGCTTTTTGAGGAACATCCAGATTGATTTCCACAGTGGTTGCACCAGTCTACACTCCCACCAACAATGCAGAAGAGTTCCCTTATCCCCACAGCCTCTCTAGCATTTGTTATTGGTGGTTTTCTTGATCCTGGCCGTTCTTTCTGCACTGAGATGAAATCTCAGTGTTGTTTTAATTTGCATTTCTCTAATGACCAATGATGCTGAACATTTCTTTATGTATTTATTTGCCATTTGTGTTTCTTCAGCTGAGAAGTGTGTATTGTGTATTCATCTCAGATGCCCATTTTTGAATTGGGTCTTTGAATTTCAGGGCCTCATTTTTTAAAATTCTTTATATGTTCTAGATAGAAGTCCATTGTCTGAGGGACAGTTGACTAAGATTTTTTCCCAATTTGGGGGTTTTCTTTACACTCTGTTGGAGATTTCTTTTGACATGCAAAAACTTTTCAATAAGACAAGATCCCAGTTGTTGATTCTGGAAAGCATTTCCTGTGCAGTTTGATTTTTGTTCATGAATTCTTTACCTACCCTTATGTCTTCAAGATTTCTACTGACTTTGTCTTCCAGCAGATTTAGTGTTTCTGTTTTAATGTTTAGATCTTTGATCCATTTTGATGTTTGTTTAGTGCACGGTGATAGGCAGGGGTCTAGTTTTAGTTTCTGGCATATGAAAAGCCAGTTTTTCCAGCACTGCTTATTAAAGAAACTGTCTTTCTTCCAGTGAACATGTTTGGCCCCTTTGTCAAAGATGAGGTGGCTGACTGTGTTTGTAGTTATGCCTGTGTCTTCTAATCTATTCCATTGATCTTCAGGTCTGTTTTTATTCCAGTACCATGCTGACTGCATCACAGTAGCTTCGTAGCATAACTTCAAGTCAGGGATTGTGATGTCTCCTGCTTTGTCTTTGTTGCCCAGAATTGCCTTTGCTATTCTAGGTCTCTTCTGGTTCCAGACGAATTCTAGGAATGACTTCTCTAGATCTGTGAGGGATGATAATGGTATTTTGATTGGAATTGCATTAAATTTGCATAACAGTTTTGGGAGAATGGCCATTTTCACAGTGTTTGTTCTTCCTATCCATGAACAAGGAATGTCTTTCCATTTTCTGAAATTCTCATTGATTTCTTTTTTCAGAGTATTGTAATTTTCACTGAATAGATCTTTTACTTCCTTTGTTAGATTGATTCCTAAGTATTTCATTTTTTTTTTTTTTGGATGCTATTGTGAAGGGTGTGGTTTCTCTTACTTCTCTCTCAGTGAGTTTATTGTTTGTGTATAGCAGTGCTATTGATTTTTGAGTGTTGATTTTGTATACAGCTACATTACTGAATTTGGTTATTACATCTAGAAGTCTTTCAATGGAGTTTTAGGGGTCTTTTATGTAGAGTATCATGTCTTCTGCAAATAATGATAATTTAACTTCTTCCTATCCTATCCTTATTTCATTTATTTCTTTCTCTTGTCTAATTGCTCTAACTAATGTTTCCAGCACTATATTGAATAGGAGTGGTGATAGTGGACAGCCTTGTCTTGTTCCTGATTTTAAAGTGAAAGCTTTCAATTTTTGACCATTTAATATGATGCTGGCTGGTTTTTTGCCATAGATGGCTTTTATCAGATTGAGGTAAAGACCATTTAGTCTCATTTTCCATAGGGTTCTTATCATGAATGAATGTTGGACTTTATCAAAAGCTTTTTATGCATCTATTGAAATGATCATGTGATTCTTATCTTTAGCTCTATTTATATGGTGTATTACATTTATTGACTTGCATATGTTGAACCACCCCTGCATTTCTAGGATAAAACCCACTTGGTTGTGGTGTATGATCTTCTTGATGACTTGCTGCATTCTGTTTGCCAGTATTTTATTGAGGATTTTTGCATCTATGTTCATTAGGGAGATTGGCCTGTAGTTCTCTTTTTCGGTTGGGTCTTTCTCTGGTTTGGTATGAGGGTAATACTTGCTTCCAGGAATGAGTTAAGGAGAATTGCTTCCTTTTCAATTTCACTGAAGAGTTTGAGGAATGTTGGCATTAAATCCTCCTTGAATTCCTTGTAAAATTCAGCAGTGAATCCATCAGGACTTGGGATTTTCTGTTTTAGTAAGGCTCTAATTATATTTTCAATTTCATTAACTGAAATTGGGTTACTCAGCAGTTTTACATCTTCTTGATCCAGCTTTGGTAAGTCATATGTTTCTAGAAATCTGTCCATTTCTTCTGTGTTATCGAACCTATGAGGGTAAAGGTTTTCAAAGTAGGCATTGATGATCTTCTGTATTTCCACAGGGTCTGTAGTAATTTTGCCCTTTTCATTTCATATTGCATGAATTTGAGTTTTTTCTTTCCTTTTTTTAATAAGGTTGCCTAGGGGTTTATCAATTTTATTTATTCTTTCAAAGAACCAACTCTTTGATTCATTAATTCTTTGTATTGTTTTCTTAGTCTCTATTGCATTAATTTCTGCTCTGATCTTTATAATATCCTCCCTTCTTTGGGCTTTGGGTTTGACTTGTTCTTCTTTTTCTAGATGTTTGAGGTGTAGCATCAGGTTGCTTATTTGTGTTCATTCTGTTTTCCTGATGTGGGAATTCATCACAATAAATTTCCCTCTGAGCACTGCTGTCATTGCATCCCACAGGTTCTGGTAAGTTGCATTTTGTATTTTTGTTTGCTCGTCGATATCGTTTAATGTCTTCTTTAATTTTCACTATGACCCATTGATTGTTCAGGAGTGTATTATTTAACTTCCATGTGTTTATGGAGTTTTTGCAGTTTTTTTGTCATTAATTTCTAGTTTCGTGGCACTATGATCAGATAATATGCATGGAATAATTTCAATTCTTTTGCATTTACTTAAGCATGTTTTATGGGCTAGTATATGATCTATGTTAGAGAATGGCCCATGTGAAGCTGAGAAGAACACATATTCTGATGTTGTTGGGTGGAACACCCTGTACACATCTACCAAGTCCATTTATTCACAAGTTTGATTCAGTTCTGTTATTTATTTGCTGATTTTCTGTCTAGTTGGTCTGTCTCTTTGTGTCAATGGAGTATTAATGCCCCCTGTTATAATTGTGCTATTGCTTATTTGATTTTTCATTTCTTTTTTCTTTCCTTTTTCTTTTTTTTTTTTTTTTTTTTTTTTTTTTTTTTTTTTTTTTTTTTTTTTTTTTTTTTTTTTTTTTTTTTTTTTTTTTTTTTTTTTTTTTTTTTTTTTTTTTTTTTTTTTTTTTTTTTTTTTTTTTTTTTTTTTTTTTTTTTTTTTTTTTTTTTTTTTTTTTTTTTTTTTTTTTTTTTTTTTTTTTTTTTTTTT
>RJWM01000561.1:0-101103 GCA_004363535.1 Dasyprocta punctata | reverse complement strand
TGTGCTTACCAGGCAGGCACTTACACTGCTGAACTAAATCCCTGGCCCCTCTATTATTATTTTTTAATATAGCTGGATGCTCTCATATTTTGTGCATATATATTTATGATCATAATCGCTTTCTCATGAAGTTTTCCCCTAACTAGTATGTAGTGACCTTCTTTATCTCTTTGGATCATTCTTGGTTTGAAGTTCACATTATCTGCAAACAGAATAGCTACCGCTGCTTTTTGGGGGAGTTCCTGTTGCATGAGGTATTGTTTTCCATCATTTGACTTTCAGTTTATGGATTTCCTTTTGGGTTAGATGGGTTTCTTATTACAGCTTATGGTTGGGTGTTCTTTCTTGATCCATTTTGCCAGTTTGTTTCCTTTAATTGGTGAATTGAGGCCATTTACATTAATGGTTATAACTGAAATATATTGGCTTATTTTTGTCATGTTATCTTTCTGCTGCTGGTTTTTTACATTTCTCCTCTGTTTAATTGTTTGCCCCGCTTAGTGATTTTTCTGTTGGTGTTCCTGAAGATATAGTTATTTTTATGCCTATCTAGAATATCTTTCAGCATTTTTTACAGGATTGGTTTGGTGGTCATGAAGTTCTTCAGCTGCTCTTTGTCATGGAAGTATCTTATTTCTCCATCAATTTTGAAGGACAGTTTTGCAGGGTACATCAATCTGGGTTGGAAGTCATTTTCCTTTAGGATTTGAAATTCCTCACTTCATGCTCTTCTTGATTTCATTGTTTGTGTTGAGAAGTCTGCTGTGATTCTGGTGGACTTTCCCCTATAGGTGATCTGTCTCTTTTCTCTAATAGCTTTTAATATTCTGTTCTTACATTGAATTTCTGGGATGTTGATTATTATATATCTGGGTGTAGATTTTTTTTTTTTGTTATGGCTAATGGGAGTTCTATATGCTTCACTTATCTGTATGTCAGTTTCCTTTCCCACATTTGGGAAATTTTTTAGTTCTGTAAAATGTCTTTTGATATCATTTGTGTTGTCACCTTCTTTTTCATCTACACTTATCAATTGTATATTGTTTTTCTTTGCATCATCTTGCAACTGTTGAATTGTTATTTCCTGATCCCCTGTTATTTTTAAAAGATCTTTCCTTTCCTATTCACTCACGGCAATCTTGTCTTCAAGGTCTGAAAGTCTATCTTCACATTCACTGAAGCCGTTTTGCCAGCTTTCGATGGAATTTTTGATTTCTTGAATATCTCTTTGAATCTGTTTCATGCCTTCTACTTCTTTCTTAAATTATTCATTCAAGGTTTCCATCTTCTTGCAGTGCTTCTCAATTTTTTTAACTATGTCTTCTTTAGATGTGTTCTGCATTTCTTTTATTATGTGTATCATTTCTTCTTTTACCTGGGAGATTACTTCTGATCTGAGTTCCTTTACAGCTTCATGGAGTTGTTTCTTTACTTCGGTTGCTCTCATTTCAGAAGTTTCAGGTACATGTCTTACATTTTCTTCTGTGTCTATGTCTCCTAGGCTTGGTTGGGATAGGCTGGAGGTTTGAGATTGCATTTGCCTCTTTCGTTTTGTCATTTTCCTGTATGCCCCAGGTCCCTAGTGGCACTCAGAGGCCCTTCAAATGGGGGGAGTATGCTGGGTGGACCTTCAACACACCCCACATGACACTCCAAAGCTTCCTGGCTGCTTGAGTTTGCTGGATGGGTCAATACCAGGTTCTGAGAGGCGTACCAAGGCTGAACAGCTAGATGGGGTACAGTGTGCAGGCCTTCAGCTCGTACCACACAGCACACAAAAGCTCCCCAGCTGCTTGGGGTCACTGGGTGGGGCCCTACCAAGTTCTAATCCAGGTGCTGAAGTTGAGCAGCTAGCTGGAGTTCACTGTGCAGGCCTTGACCTGGAGTTCACTCAGCACAGGAGGTTCCCCTGCCACTTGGAGTCACTGGGAGGGGCCCAGCCAGGACCCGAACCACTTCCTAAAGGTCCAGGATATTTGGTTTTGAGTGAGGTGCTGAAGCTGCACCACCAAAGCTGTACCACTAGGTAGATTTCGCTGCACAGGCCTTCAGCACGTGTGACTCAGCACATGGACACTGGCTGGGTACTCGGAGTCGCTGGGCGGGGCCTATATTTTGTACTGGGACTTGAATCCAAGGAGTACTGAGCCACCCACCACCTCCAGCTGCTTTTGTTGTTTCACTTTGAAATAGGTTCCCTTGCTAAATTGTTCAGGCTGGCCTCAGATTGTGGTCCTCCTGCCTCAGCCTCTGGAGTAGATGGGATGCAGGCACCACCCGCCCTAGTATCATTTTTCTAATGTGAAGCAAACATAGAAAATATCAAAGTTTTTGAATTTTTGAGTTAGATGACCAAATATTTTTATGTTATTTCTATGCTTTTTTGCATATTTAGATGTCTTGTTAAAATTTTTGTTTAAAAGTTTTAATTAGAAATTTTTTGAAAGTTATAGTCATTTCTCTTCTGCAGATCGAAGCCAGACTCAAAGCTGACATGGACTCAAAGAGAGAGGAAATGAACCCTAACTCCCAAAGTGGGAAGTGGCAAGGAATTTGCCCCAGTCTCTGTAAACTACCACAGAAACATTTTCTGATAATGTTCCCTCTGTGTTTATGACCTGTTGCGATGACAAAGGGAAGTGCACTAAGGACGAATCAAACCAGAAGACCCAGCTTACACAGCTGGCCGGCCAACTCGGGTCTTTATCCAGTCTCCCTGAAGAACCCCTGTGGCCAGCTCTTCAGCATAAAGACAGATCAGGACAACTGTTTCTACTAAAGAAGAAACATTCCCTTTTAACAAATTAATCTTTAAAGCAAAAACAAATACATCGTAACTGTAACTTCCTTTAAAAATAAAAACAGACACCTGCATGGGATCCCCAGTGACCCGAGGACCAGGCTAGGTGGTCTTGCTGACCCCTCCACGGCCCTTGGCACTGAGCACCCCATGATTTATCTCCCCTTCTATCACTGAGGCTGTCAGGAAGACCATCGACCCAAAGATCTCCAGCAGTAACTGGATCCCTCCATGATCTCCTGGCCCAGGACCCAGTTGCCCTGAACTCTCCTCAGGCATCTGGGGCTCAGCCCCATGGGGGAAGTAGGAGACCACAAAGGAACAAATGAGTATCAGTGATAAAGTTATAAAAAAAAAGTAGCAAGTCGTCCCCAGCAGTCTAGATAATCACATGCAAAATCCAACAATATCGACATCTCACCTCTCCACTGTGGATTAGGTCAGATGTACATTACAGAATTATGGTTCATTTCAGTGCGTGTGATAAGAATTATTGTGGCTCCACAAGGTAGTGTCTTTTCACATAGGAGAGGCGAGCTGAAGTTCTTTGGGTTTTGCCAGGAGTCTGAAAATTGAGGCTCCCAGATCATCTGGCCTCCATCTGTTTTTAAAATGAAGTCTTACTGGAATGCAGACAGCCCCATGCATTTGTTTCCGTATCATCTATAGCTGCAGCTGTGCTGTGAGGGCAGAGAAAAGAGTGTGACCTCAAAGGAATGGCTCCACAGCCACTCACGGCCCTTTCCAGAAACTAGCTTGCTGACGCATGGGTCAGTGTCACGATCTGCGGAACTGTCTTTCAAACTGTTCAGCAAGACAACAGTGACATAGATGATAGACTGACTGCATATGTGTGTACATATATACTGTGTATTTACATACATATGAGAAAGAGTGCACATTTCACAAAATATTAATAATCTGTAAACTTAAGTAGAAAATATTAATTCTATATGTCTTTCATGTTCTTTGCATGTTTGAAATTTTTAATAAAATATATTATTTTATGACTCAATATTGCTTTATTTAAAAACTCAAGATATTATCCCCCCAAAAGTTACAACTCATGGAAAGTTAAATTAAGAGATCAATAACCATATACATATACACATACACGTATACATAATATGTATATCAACACTTGCAATAGTTGCAAACTAATGGGGATGATCTCATTCAAAATTAATGAACAATATTAACCCTAAGGTTTAATTAACAATGCAAATGTAGAACACCCAAAGTAAATAAATTCTACCAAGGTCCAAAACATAGAAGTATATAATTATATACAAATTATGGAAGATATTCAGTATTAGGTGACCAGTACATTTTATAGGTGTTTAATAAAAATTTAACAAAGATAAAAAGTTTTGGGTAACAGAAGAAACATATCATATTCCTGAAGAAGGAAATTCAATGATTCAATGTTGTTAAAAATGTGTCCATTAGCCGGGCGTGGTGGCGCACGCCTTTAATCCCAGCACTCGGGAGGCGGAGGTAGGTGGAGCGTTGTGAGTTCAAGGCCGGCTTGGGCTACAACGCGAGCGCAAGGCCGGCCTGAGCTACATAGTGCGACCCTGCCTCAAAAAACCAGGGCTGGGGAGTTTGGCTTAGCCGCTTAAGCGCCTGCCCTGGCAAGCGCAAGGCTGTGAGTTCAATCCCCAGTGCCGCAAAAAAAAAAAAAAAATGTGTCCATTTTTCATAAACACAGCTCTTAAACTGAATTGATACCAGTGAAAATCACTGTGGGTTTTGTGGTTAAGAGGAAGGATAGGGATAAAGTAATTCAAAAGTTCCCTGGCAGGAAAAAAAAAATGGGTGAGATTAACCAAGGACATTTTGTTCTTGTTTGTTTGTTTTTTTGGTACCAGGGGCTGAACTCAGAACCTCATACTTGTCAGGTAGGCACTTGTATCACTGAGCTACACCCCCACCCCTGCCAAGGACATTTTGAAAATGAAGAGTAGTAACAGGTTTCTTACCTTAATACATCCAAAAACGTATTTTAAAGCTACAATAATTAATTAAACAGCTAAGTGTGGCTCAGGAACAATAAATGAGAGAAGATTATAAATGAAAAGATCTAGAACTAAGTAAAAAGTAAAGTTCCAATCAAGGAATCAAATCCAATGGAAAAGGAGAAGATAGATTGCATTATAAAAGATATTATAATAACTTGCTAACCATGTGGAAAAAAAGCCAGAATCTTGTATCATAACACTCTGCAAGGTAAAAAAAAATTTAATGCACAGAAATAAAATCATAAAAGGTACATAAAATATGTAGATTAGTATTTTTATAAGCCTGGGGTGACACAGATCTTTCTGAGCATGGAACAAATGATAAAGACAAAGAGTCATAAATTTGGTGAATAAAATTTTTAAGCTTCCATACATCTGAAAATACTATAACCAAAAGTAAGGCAAAAAAATCAATAACAGAAAAATTCTCGCAACACAAGTATTTTTTAAAAAACTAGTGTCCTCACTATCCAATCATTGTAAGGGGAGGGAGTATTTTTAAATGGGCAAATGCCACAAATACACTGACAGATAACTCCTGCCAAACTGCTGCTCTGAAAGTCTGGACCAGAGTCAGCCCAAGGGTGACTCCAGATCCTGTTAAAGCACCTGACTGAGCAAGCTTTGCGCGACCAGAAGGACATACTGTTTGACCTAACCAGCTCCGACTGATGGGCCCGGACTGCCCTTCCTACGACATTTGCTAGAAGGAACGCCCAGTCCTGAGCATGCGTCTCTCGTGACTCAGAAGCATCTCTCCCCAGGGCTCGAGGGCCATCCCATTGAAATGTCCTCATCAGGACAAGCAAGGCCCTCCCTCTCCAGTTCTGCACAGAACAGGACAGAATCCAAACCTCAGCACCCACCCCGGCAGACACAGCTGCCCGGTGAGTCCACACTGACCAGCCTGTTGCAGTGCTTCTAACTCACTGCAAAGTTGCTCTTCTCTCTCCCTTTCCCCATTCACACACCCAGATCGCCTCTGCACTAGCTGAAAGGCCAGATCACTGTCTTTCTGCTGCAGCAGCTGCTGGGCGAAAAGTCACTGCTTTAACTCATGCCTGACTGTATTTGTCTTTGACGATGCAACTCACAAAATTATACAATGTTGAGATGTAGCACGATTATCTTTTTCTTTTCTGTGGGTCTGTATTTTCTTTGTTTTTTAGCCAATAAAATGTATTGCTCCTATAGCAAAAAAAAATTAAAATTAAAATTAAAAATAAATAAAGAAATATAAGTTAAAAATAGCTCAAAATGAAGAGCAAGAAAAAAGTGTGCCCACAAACAATTTGAACTTCCTACCAGAGAGCAGTAAAGCCCCTCTTCCAATGCCAAGGTCTCACGGAACAAGTAGACATGAAAGGTTATCTACAATTTGCTATCCTTGCCCCAAAAACGTACAAATATCTAAATCCTCACTAACAGTTAAATCCTCATTAACAACTCAAGCAGAGTGGTCTCATGCCCAAATAATAGAAACAAGAGAGTGGTGGCTCAGGGAAGGTGGATGGGCCTCCCAGGGTCACTGAGCAGTATGAGCGGAGGCGGAGTAAGATCCCACGGTAGCCTGACCAGAGACCCAGGTCCTGCCAGGCCTCTCTTCAGGACCTGTGGTGTGGGATGCAGAAGCCTGGGTTCTGGTCCTGACTCTGTCCCCAGCAACCTGTACCTTGGCAATTCTCCCTGCTATCTGACCCCCAGTTTCTTTATCTCTGCATTGAGAAGTGGATGGGCCCAAATGGTTATGTCACGTTCTTCCCTGCTCAGACATGCCAGATTTCTGTTCTCAGTAAGCACCCACTGGCCACCAATGACCAGAGACAGGTCCAAGCCAGAGGTCAGCCCCAGCAGCTTCAAGGACTGGAGCAGATGTCTACACACAAGTGCCCTGCCCTGCCCCACCTTGAATTCCTCGTGGATGCGTTCCTCCAGGATCTTGGCAGACTTGCGGTCCTCCATCTCCACTTTCCACTTCTCTGCCAGGATCCGGGCTTTTTCATTGGCCAGAGCATCCCGGAACTTCTTGGTGATCTCTGCTTCCTTCTGTCTCCTTTCAAGAGAACACCAGCAAGAGTCAGCCTGAGCGAAAGCCTGAAGGACCACCTCACCATGGACTCCAGACAACTACAATAAGAACACTTCCCTGGCTTTCAGACGGCGAATACTGACTGTGGACTTCAGATAACATCAGTGAGAAATCTCTCCTGGGCTTTAGAATAGCAAATACTGAATATCAGTACAATTCAATGTTGGCAAAGGATGGAAGAAGTAGCACTCTCACATAGAGGGTGCTGACCAGTCAAATCCTTTGGGAGCACCAAAAATCAGATTGGGAAATCCCACACCTCACTCGAGTGTATCAAGGGGCATGAAGAAAATGTTCATCAGATTTTTATAGCAGAAAATGGCAGGCAATTCAAATGTTTATCAATAGGACCAATAAGATAGTTTTCCCATATAATAGAATATTATATAATAATCTTCAGTAGTCATGTGGATTTGTATTCATTAACTTGTGAAGATGTGACTAAAACAGTTTGCAAAGCATATGTCACCTGAATGCTCACTGTGGTTATCTTAGGTGAAGGGTATGGACTGTTCTTTCATTTATTCTACATAAATTTCAATGTTGTTTGCATATTTTTATGATTTTTACAACTAAGACACTGTCATTCAAAATTCAGCTGGAGGAGTTGGAGTCCATTCACTATAGATTTACAGGTCCGGTAGAAACATTAGCTGTCCATGAAAGAAGAGAAACTCCAAGCCTCACCTGGTCTCACTTGTCCCTCTCCCATGAGAAATGGGGACAACAGGAAGAGGAGCCAGCAAACAACAGAAGTGAACCCAAATTGTTCTCTTGTGCCTGTGACAGCCATGCAAAAGCAAAGCAAAGCAAGTGGTGCACGGATCTGGGAGGCTCCGCATGGCAGGGGGCCGGAGCCAGGCCTGCACCTCTGTTGGAAACTCAGCCCCAGCTCAGCTTACTGCCAGATGGTGGTGGAGCAGGATCTGAGCCACCAGGTCAGCTGACATGGACTCCAGTGCTGGCGTCACCTGCTCTGAGCAAAGCTCAGCTGACTGCCACCTCCTGCCTCCCTCCTGCCCTCTCCCGCCCTCCGAACCCACCCCAAGCTCAGGCCCACGCCCCTCACCAGAGTTCCTCGGCCTCCCTTTGCGCCTGCAGCCGTGCCCGCTTGGTGATCAGCTCCTCCGAGATCTCTTCGTAGGGTTTGTCACCAGGGCCTTCTCCCATGACCCAGACCCAGACCTCGCCGTCTGCCCCCAGGAGCCACCGGATGTGCCTGTTGCTGGCTGCCACATAGCAGGAGGGACAGAGGAGGAGTAGAAACACATCTGATCTTCAGTCAGTAAGGGACTAGCTAAGCTTCCGGGCACAGAGCTGTCACCCACTCAGCGAAGCCAGCATCCAGCAGAGGAGCCCAGGGAGATGCAGCCCAAGGGCTCCTCCATGCCCTCTTACTTCCCTTCCTTCTAGCAAGCTGCCTGGCCAGGCTGCGGGCAGCATCCAGGGCTGAGGCTGGACCTGAGACCCAGCCCTCTTGAGCTGCTCGTTAGGGAGGACTCCAAGTGACAGGCAGCACTCACTGTGGGAAGTGACTTGTCCACTCCCCGTGGAGGCTGCTAGCAGCTGGGACACTGCTCTACACTCTCCCTGCTGTCCACTGCTGGAAAAAGAACCAGAGGCGGTGGACTGCAAGAGCTAGCGGCCTGGTACCTGAATCTGTGAGCGACATCAGACATTAATGCAAGCAAGAAGCAAATCTGTGCTCAATCCAGCCAGTGAGATTTCTCAGCCTGTCTATGGCAACAAATTCCATGAAGTCCTGTGAGTAAAATAGAGATTGTCTTAAAAACAGGGTGCTGTTGACACAAACATGAGCTCCTTGTTACTGCCTTAGCAGTCGGGTGGTGGGTGATATCAAGCAGGCTGAGTGACTCAGACCCATGTAATGCAGGACTAAGCATTTGGTAAACATGTCAAACACGACCGCCTGAAAGGCAGGTCCCTGTGTGTCCTGACATGTCATTCTAAGGGAAGAAGTTGGAAAGCAAAATCTTAGGAATGTGTATTGGTTGCTAGTGGCTGTGTTTGACAAGGTGTTAAAGAAATGAGTTCATGGAACAACTGAGTGTTTTGAAGCTAGAAATGAAAAGGAATAGAGACAATACAAAAATTTGGAACTCCCTAGGATTGCAGAAACCAGTTCATATTCTTCTAGGGCCCAAACTGAAGCAATGGGATGATTAAAAGTGCCTCACGACTGAGTACACAGTCGAACTTCTTGGGTGAATAAATGACCTAGGACACAAAGCACTACAGTGGCTCAAGGATATGCTGCACTGACTCCCAACTTCAAGGTGCGTTAGTGACCAAGCTCACCAGCCCCAGTGAGGCAGGAGGTAGCTAAAGATGACCACAGAGAGAAGGTAAAGCTTGCCTTGGAGCCTGATTTCCTGGCTAGATCCACCTTTTCTAAGTTAAACTTTAACCCTGCTGCAGGACACCCAGGTCTAACTACGGTGGGAGGCAGGAAGTAGGTAACTCAAGTTATACACAGTAAGTCTCTGGGCATATGCCCAGTGGTCTTCAGCAGCCTTGGGTCAACCTCAGCCCTAATTACCATGTCAGTTTTGGCCACACCCCCAAGGGCTTTGGGTACAACAACAGCTTCTCCAAGGGCCATAAAAGGTCAAAATTTCTACTGCCCAGTGGAGGGTAACCAAACCACTTATCAGCAAGAGCAAAACTCAGACCAACTTCAGTCCCACCCCAAACCCAAAGGCTTAAAACCCTCAAGAACTAGACTCCTCAGGGCCCTGAGCTCTTCTCACTGACCTGCTCCCACCTGGTGAAGTGTAATTTCATCAGACCCAACCTGAGAAAGGCCTTCCAATCCATGCTGCCCTCAGCAAATAAGAATTGATGGCCATAAAGAAATTCAGGACTGGACCTGCAATCTCCCTGACCCTGGAAGCCCCAGCTTTATACACAGACCTGGGCAGATCGTCCTTGCCCCTTGACTTCAAACATTCCATCCGGATTCCTTGGGATTGCAACCCCCAGCCCCAAACGCTATATACACATAGCATCCCCTCCAGATATTCGCTGATACCACTCTGATTTCAGCCTGCTTGTGCCTAGACAGAATTAAATCTAGTCTCTCCCAGTCTTGGTTTCCAGGTGTTTCCACACACATCATTAATTAACAAATTTCACTTTCATCAAATCTTTGATCTTGCTGCTCAGTTTGTTGTCCTTCTCCAGTCTTTGTTCAGGACACCAGAAGTCTATCATCTAACATCCCTGTGCTTACCAGGAGCTGCCACAGTCTCCGACATGCCACTCCCATCCCTGGGAGACACCCAGCTCCTGTGGACTCTCCCTCATACAGCATGGCTCTCTAGAACACCTCTTTCTGCCTCCCTCCTCCCTCCTTCACTCCCAGTCAACCTGGCACTGTGGCCTCCTCCACCCTCCTGCCCTCTTCTCACACAGGCATGTCCCTTAATTAATTCTTTCCATGATGAATACCACCCTGGCTTCTGCTCTTCTGAGGAACCAGCCTGACCAAGCACATTAGAAGTGGTCACTCAGAGTTTTACAAGAACTTCAATGTAGGTGCTCTGCAGATACATAGCGGTGAAGAAGCAAAAGAAAGTGAGACAACAACTAGAAAACAATTTTAGGAGTTATTCCTGCGACATGGAAGAAAACAGATGAGGAACCCCCTAAGTTTTTCTGCACTAAAAAGTCTTTGATAGTTGAAGACTCAAAAATCCCTTGGAAACTCACCTGCTATGATCAGAAAGCAGGTTACAAGGCTACCCTGATCCAAGGAAGTCTGGTCCTTATAGTTCACTTCCAGGAAGGCCAAAGGGGGCTGTGACCAAGGAAGAGCTTGCTCGAGGGCTGAGACACATCCTGCCAAGGCAGGAAGTCCTCAGAACCTGACCTACCAGGATTCAGCGTGCTGCAAACCGTGTGTCTTACATTCCTCCTTTCCCAAGAGCCATTGGAGATGCCTGGCCCTGGTTTAGCACTGTTTATTGTGTCTTAAGGGCGAGGAGCTGTTCAAATGGCACGTGTTTATACTATACTCAGACCTGGTAGAGACTAATGCAGAACCTTGGCAACCACAGACTTTGAGTTCAGTGCAGTGGCTGGGTGTCTTTGAAGGAGAAAGTGTATTTCATACAAAGAAGAATAAAGTATGTAAATGATTAGGAGGACAATCTGTGGCAGTGCTATATCCAACACGCATAGTCCTTGTCTTGAGCCCACCAAAGGCTACAGTTTCCCTCCAGGTCCTTTGAGTCCCATGGGACCCCAGCCTGACATCTAGTCCATGGAAAGCAAGGGGAAGTGACTAGCACCACTTCTAGGCTAGGGCTGTTAACAGTGGATAAGCCTTGCCACGTTTTCTGTCTTGTCCACCCTGATGGAAATAAATGTCTCCAAAACGGCAAAATTTCAAGGGAAGAAAGCAGCTTTATCCATGAGTCAGTGTCTGAGAGAAAGTCATACAGAAGAGCTACCCAACCCACATCAAACTGCGATGTGATCAAGAAATAAACCTTCACTGCCTCAGCCCACTGGAATTTCATGGTTCATCTATTGCACATGGCAGTATTGATTCCCCTAATATAGAAGGGCACTGGGATTTTTTCTGAGACATTAAAAACTATATAATAATAGAGAAGTGTGGGTTTAATTGTGACTAATATATACAAGGAGGCATTTATAAAACTTGCACATTAATAGTAGGGGAGCTTAAGCAGTAAGAGGCTCCCCACAACTGCAAAGAAAGTAAAGTCAATGGAGTCTTATGGTTTGGATCTGGAATGTTCCATGAAGGTTAAGTCTGTCAAAGCCTTGTTCCCCAGCTGCTGGTGCTGTTGCACTATGGTGGAGACTTCAGGAGGCAGAGCCTAGTTGGAGGAGGTGGGTCACTGGCAGTGTGCCTTTGAAGGAGATATTTTGTCCTTGACACATCCTTTCTCTGGTAACCAGCTTTTCTCCACCACTGTTCTCCACCATGGTGTTCTACCTCCCCATGATCCAGAAACATCCTAGCTGGCTGACCATGGACTGAAACTTCTGAAACTCTGAGCCAAAACAAACCTTTGCTTCTTTAAGTCATTTTTCTTGGGTATTTTGTAACAGCAACTGAAAGTTGACTAACAGAGGAAACAACAAAAAAAGTAAAACAATAACAGCAAACATTATCAATTCCTGCCCCCTAGTCTAACCCAGGCCACCTCCCTCCTTTTCCACAGAACTCCAGTTATTTGGGGAATAGCAAGAAATTCTTACATTCAGGAAAGTTGAGTTTCCATCTTGTACTCAGTCATCTAAATTGAGCATGTAATATTATTCTCATAGGCAAGTAATGAACCAGGAGTGACTAGATGTCCATGTTTTTGACAAAAGGGATACAAGCAAAAGTTTTCATAGAAAAGCTGAAGCTTCTTCATGCCTACTTCTTTTATCCCACTTCCTTTTCCTGCATGGAATGAGAAGCGAGGCTCAAAGCTGCTGGAAGACTTCGGCAAGCAACGGATAGGGAAGCAGAAAGACAGGAAAAGATGTGCCTTGAAAGATCTTGTTAACAACCAAACTAAACCACCCATCGCAGGACATTGGCAGATTTCTAGCCATTTGATAAAAACAAGGAACTTCGAAGACTGAAGTTCTGCAGTTGTTAAATGAAATGAGATAATGCAAATATGAAATATTTATTTTATTAAGCAACTATTAGTTCTGTAATTTGTTATTTCTGATCAAGCACATCCCCAACTGATACAGAAACTAACACATATCTTAAAATATATTAGTTAACACAATAAATGTGGACAGAATGAATTTATTAAAAATCTGAGACTGTCAGCTGCAATTTAATTTAATACCAAGCTGCATGTCATTTAAAGAAAACCCATATTTTTAAAGAAAAAGTTAAAAATAGAGGCAACAACAGTCTGCCCAAAAACAAGCAAAAATGAAGGGAAAGTGGTACTGCACACAAAGCAAGAAATCAAGAAGAAATGTGTCAAAGAAGGCGCAGAAGCACACCACGTGACAATCAAAGAAGACAGAGCATCTTAAAACTTTATACAACAAATGACGTATCAGCCAACTAACTACATAAATCAAAAACTCTTAGAAATAAAAAGAATTTGAAAGTCTGTAGACATATACATGATGGGGGCACAAAATCTATTTCAGAAGTCGGTATGTCAAACAGATTTTTTAAAAATAATAATATAGAGGACTTGAATGATACAGTAAAAAAATTACTAAATATTTATAGATCTTTCTTCCATAAATACTGAGTGTGTTTCTCTTTATGAGAAAATTTTATAGGCCACATTCCCTAATAATAATCCAAAACTTAGAAATCAATGGGGAAAATAGTCATTTAAAAAAATCCTAACTGCTCTATAATCTTCCAGACAACCTGAGAATCTCGAGGGAAATCTGCACTGAAATTACCTATTTTCTAGGGTAGAAAATATAGCAAGAAATATTCACATAGCTCATTGTTAACTCAGAATAAAACATACCGATTTAAAGGTTTTTATTTTGATGTCCTTGTGAAGATATTCCTCTCTCCTCCAAACACATAATAAAAATGCACGCAAAATAACAAGAAAAATATAGAGGGACACAAGAAACACCTCGATCGCCTCTTCACACAACACTGCGGGGCTCTCCAGCGCGCTGGCCTCCTGGGCTGCACTGGGCTGCAGGGCGAACAGTGGTCGCCAGGCTCCTCCGCGGAAGAGCATCTGAACCGCTCTCCAGGTGCGACAGGACCGCGCTGAGTCAGGGAAGGAGAAAAGCAAGTTGGAGAAACACAGGCAGACCTTCGCACATTGGCATTGCTGCCCTGAATTTTTTCCAGAATGTGATGGGAAACCACTGGAAGCGGGAAGTGGGGGAAGTGACACAAGCTTCTTTATTTCTCCAGAAGTTCACTCTGCTGGTCATGCCTTTTATGGAGGAAATAGAGCCAGGGAAAGGGCTGGGGAAAGAGGAGGCAAGCCTGATGGCCAGTTAGCAGCTGTAATAGTTCAGATAAAAGACAATCATTTCTCAGACTAAAGCAGTACTGAAGGCATTAAGTGACTAAGAAGTAGATACAGTCAGAAGGAAACAGCAAGTTTGCTTACATCATGGCTGTACTTTGTGAAGAAAAAAAAAAAAAAAGAAAATCCCCAATATTTCTGCTTATGCAACTAAAGGATTATATTGCTGAAATGGGTAACGTGGAAGAAAGAGGTTGGAGAAATCAATGTTTCTGCTTTGGCCAAATTGAGTTTGCGACACTTATTAAACATCCAATAGGTAGCTGAGTAAAATCAAGTTCAAGGAAGATGTCGAGACTAAAATAAAATCCTAGAGTCATCAGTGTACAGATAATATTTACAAGACATTGGATTAAATCGGTGAAAAAGTAAGTATAAGAAGTCAGTCCAAGAATGGCATTCCAAGAAATTCCAACACTTCAGAAGGAGGAGGATCACAAAGGAGACCAGGACAAAGAGACCTGTGAGGCAGAACAGCTAAAAGAGGATGTCATCCCAAAATCCAAAAGAAAGAATTCCAGGAAGCAAGGTAGGACCAAGAATGGACCTTGGATGCCATCTGCTCACGAGGCAGGACAGAGCTGAGAATGGACCATGGGTGCTATCTGCTGATGGGCAGGTGGGCTGAGGACCAACACTGGACTACTGGGCCACAGGATCTGTCAAATAAAAATGTTACAGTGTGTCCTCAGCTGCTTTACCCACTGGCGTCTTCAGAAGTCTGTGAGAAGCAGTACTAGGAAAGTTGGAAATTTTTAGAGGAAAATACACAAGCATATCATTACAACCTTGGGGAAGAAAAGAACTGCATGACATAAAAAAGAATAAATCGTGAGAGGTAATGTTCATAAATTTGTGTGCAGATTAAAGTATATAATTCCTACACACAAAAAAAATACCATAAAAGACAATTAAAAGTCAAGTCACCATCTGAGCAAAGATATCTGAATACATATAGCCATCAAATTTTTGCAACTGTTAATAAACACAATAACAGCTAATATCGAAGAGGGCTTACCTGCCAATTGCAGTGTATTTTATATGTAACAAACTTAAGAATAATCTTCTCAACCAGCATTCTATGGGAAAAATTAGCCCCATAAAACGTAAGTCGAATGATGATTTTTCCCATTTATCCCAAGGATGATATGTGGATTGTACTAGACTAGAAGCATTGTAGAGAACCCATTACATAAAAGTATGATCAAAATATATGGCAAATATTGAAATAAAAATGTTTAAATTTACTATAGTAAAAGATACATTAGCATTAATTCCCCCTCAAAATCCCCTCTCCACTTGGAACACACACAGCCCCTCAATCTGGTCACATTCTCAAGTAGTTCTGCAAGTTCCCTTTTATGAGTGTCTTTTCGTGGCTACCTCAGTATCCTAAATCAAGTCAAAATGTTTACAGCAGTATCCATCAAATAAAAACATTGCAGTGTGTCCTCGTCTACCTTATTCCTGCATCTGGCATCTTGCAACTTTTGCTTCTTTCCCAAAGTCAAAATGAGTGTGAAAGATAAATATTTTGAATGCGTTCAGGACACAAGGCAGTCACAATAGCACAACTAAAGATGCTCACATAAAAGGACTTCCAGAACCGCTTCCGAAAGTGGCGAGAATGGTGGGGTAAGTGCATTCCAAGTGAAGGGAAGTATTTTGAGGCAACATGCCCTTTCCTGTAATCATTTTTTTAGTTTAAACATTTACCATAGTTTTTGAGGACAGCCATTATCAAATAACATGCTCTCTAGACACCATTACATTCTTAAAAACATTGAGTATTTCACAGAAAGCTTTTGTTTATGTAAGTTGTATCTACTAATATTTACTATATTCAAAGTTAAAATTCAAAAAATTTTAAATTCTTTTTAAATAATGGTAAACCCATTAGATAAGTAATACATAAATAACGTTTTTATGGAAAATGGCTATATGTTCTAAAACCAAACAATTGCAATAGAAAAGCAGGAGGGAATCTCCATGGCATTGATCTGGGAACTGATTACATTGTGTATCAACCCAAAGCACAGGTAACAAAAGCAAAAACAGACAAATGGGATTATGCCAGACTGAAACACTTCTGTGCAGCCTAAGAAACATAGTGAAGAAACAGCCTACAGAAGGAGGAAGAATACTTACAAAGCATACATCCAATAAGGGGTTCACATCCAAAATATGTAAGAAATTCAGACAACTTAACATCAAGAAAACAAGTAGGAAAAGGGATCACCATGAATTCAGGGCCAGCCTGTACTAATTGAGAGACCCTGTCCCAAAAAATCAAAACAGAAAAAGGGGAGTAGGCAAAGGATCGCAATAGAGCTCTCAAGAGAGCACATACAAATTGCCAACAGGTATAAGAAAAAATGCTCAGCATCATTGATCATAAGAGAAATATGAGTTAAAGCCATAATGAGCTATCACTTCACACCTGTTAGAATGGTCACTATCAAAAAGATACCTGGAGCAGCTGCCCTGAAAAACAGGAAGAGAATCAAGAAGCCAAACCACGCCTTTCCGTGAGCGGGCAAGTGCACAGGCTGGGAGACAAGAACAGCACCACACACACCCCCACGTGCCACTTCACCACCAGCCCAGGCAAGCAATGGGCTGATTCTGAGGAAATCAGGCTAAGATGATAGCAACTGAAGTGAAAACAGTAACTTAATGCTTGCAGTGTTTGAGTGACTTTGCAGGCCTAAAGCTGGTGGTCTGAGCATCTATTTGGAAGATAACAATACACATTATAGTAACTGTGGGGGATTTCCTTCTGTATTGTTTCTGAAATTCAATGTTTTGCTCTGTTATACTGTTTTGTTTTATTCCTATGTTTGGTAACTTGAGCGACTATTTTGAAGATAACAATATGCAATATAACAACCATTGTTAAATTCCTATCAATATAGCTATTGTTGTTCTTTGTTGTTGTTGTTGTTTTGTTGTTGTTGTTTTTTGTTTGTTTGTTTGTTTAGTACTGGGGATGGAACTCATGACCTCACTATTGCCAGACAGGTGCTGTGCTGCTGACTATGTCTCTGGCCCCTGTTGCTGATTTTTTATTTGTTTGCTTCTTGATTTTTCTGTTATTTCTTTTTTCTCTTTAGAATAAATTAGACATAACAAGTGTTGGAGAAAAGAGAAACATTTGTACATGGCTGTAGGCATGTAAATTATTATAGGCACTAAAACAGTACATAAAAAATTAAAAATGATCCAGCAATCCCACCACTGAATATAGATCCAAAGAAAATGAAATTTGTGTGCCCAAGAGATGTGTGTACTTCTGTATTTGTGGCAGCATCATGCACAACAGCCAAGAAACAGAATCAGTGTATGTCCATCAAGAGAGCAATGGTAAAGAAAATATCACACACAGTGGAATACTACGCAGCCTTAGCAAAGGACAGCCTATGGCTTGCAACCATATGGATGAACTTGAAGGACACTGTTAAGTAAAATATGCCAGACACAGAAAGACAAATACTACGTGAACTGTCACACATGTAGAGTGTAAAACATGACTAATACCAGGGGCTAGGGGCAAGAAGGATTGGAGCAATGTTGGAGCGAATAAAGCAAAGATATACATGTAATTGAAAGGCTAGTCTTGCTTTAAAATTTTGCAAGTCTGTTTAATGTCCAGCCTAATAGGAAACAGATGGACTTCTCATATCTTCTCCTGTATTGTTTCAGTTGTGATACATAATTTTGGTTGAAGTACATTTTTAAAAACTTTTATTTCACTCAGTTATATAGTTGGGAAAAAAAGAGAAAACAAGGCTTTTCCAGTTATCTTTGATACTACCCCAAACCAAAACAATTGGTTATTGATTAAAGGTTAATTGTAATGTGGAATGTGAAACCATATTAATAAATAAATTACTGTATATTGTTAGATCAAAATATATTAATCATGCTTTGTTGTTTTGGGGTGTTTTGTTGATGTCTTTTTGCAGTACTGGGGATTGATGCCAGGAACTTCACACTGAACTACATTCCTAACCCTTTTTTATTTTTTATTCTGAGACAGGGTCTGGCTGTGACTAAGTTGCCCAGGATGGGCTGGAATTTGTGATCCTCTTTCCTCAGCTTCTCAGAGTGTTGTGATGACAGATATACACCACCATGCCCAGCTGATTTCTTAGTTTTATCAGAATACCATGATGATACATGACGTTAACATTGGGGAAGCTGAGTTACATGAAAATTCTCTGAACTTTGCAAGTCTTCTGTAAGCCTACAGTTACTTCAAAATAAAAAGTTTAAGCATTTAAAAAGCAAAATTTAAAAAGTCCATTAGTTCATTTTTCACTCTGTATAAATCTTTCACTCATGCCCGATTTTGCAACATTACTCATTGATCCTTTGGAACATAGTAGCTCAATGAATCAAGCAGATGTTTTATATATGGACTTACAATATCAGAAAAGTTGCACTTATAAATTTTACAGTATCAGAAAAGTTGCATTTATAAATACTTCCATGAATCTTATAAGGAAAGTCATTATGTATTGGGCAATTTGTAAGCTCATTGTGCCACATAAAAAATTTCCAAAAATGTAAACTTTTCTTGAAAGATGGAATTTTATCAATGACATGAATTTTACCAGTGGCTTTCCTTCAAATAACAGATCCACTGTATTCCTTTTCAAATAGCAACATCTGAAAATATCTATATATGAAGCTAGTTCATCACACAACTGAAACAATCACAGTGCTTTTCCTCCAGACGCCTACTGCTTTGTGTAGACTTCCTACTTGTCACACAATAAAATGAATAAGATTTTTTGTTTCATCAATTTATTGTGAAGTCTGTTGGTGAACAATGCAATTACTACAGTGCCAGCAGATTCATCCACTGTGTTGGTCAGCATTCTGTCACGTGACAAATTCTTGAGCTAATCAACTTACAGAAGGAAAAGGTTTGTTTTGACTCAGAGTTTTGGTGTTGATGTCCCTGACTGAAAAGACTTACTGCTTTTAGGCCTTGAGTGAAGGGGAAGAACAACATGGCAGGAACACATGGCAAGACGAACTGTTTACCTAGTGGTTAGAAGAGGAGACTGAGTCCCATATCCCCATCCAGGGCACACCACTAGTGACAGTAAGACCACCCACAAGTTCTGCCCCACAAAAGTTGCAGCACATCCCAGTATCACCACGCTTGGGACTAAGCCTTTAATACATGGACCCTAGTGGGTTACTCCAGATCCGAACAGTACTCCCACTATGGATTGGCATTAGTTCAAGTTAAGCATGATTTTTAATTTTAAAAGGTCTGTAACACCTCAGTATAGTTACGAAAATAGATTGGACCTGTAGACACCTCCATAAGGGTCTCACAGACCTGCAGGAGTCACACTTTGAGAATCACTGGAAGACTTTACAGTTTAAGATTCTTATAAAATTCTGATTGAAAAAATCATCTAGAATACACAAAGAATTCCTAGGAAAACAGCAGGAAGAGTCCTGAGATCAGCTCCTCTATTCCTCCATCAGGCAGGATCCAGGTAATCTACAGGAAGATGATCTGAGATCAGTATCTCCCTCCCTCCACTGGGGCAACCTGAGACCAGTGGGAAAACCAGAGACACAGTAGGACCCCCCAGCTAGGGCACATACAATGGAGAGGCTGATTGAATGATCCAAAGCATCAGTAACAATGAGTTAGGTGGTAAGTTAGGTGAACCAGCATTGTGCTTGGGGACAAAGACACACCCAGTAGAAGTGGGCAGGTAAGGCTGCCCCCCACCTTATTTTTTTCTTTTCCTTTCTAAATGGCTGGGGGACTCTCCAGACACAGAAAACTAATCCTATCTTCCAAATCTAGACACAAAGATCAGACCCAAACCAAGTGTTATGGTTTGTGTATAGATGTGCCCCCAAAGCTTTATGCAGTCATGGGGGCAGGCTTTTAGAGTTTGTGATTGATTTATGGTCCAATGCTGGCATTATGGGTGTGAGTGCTACAACTGCCCTCAGTCAGGTAGCCTGCATCCAATATAAGGGAGGGAAGGAGTCTTCTGTCTCACTCTTCCCTTTTTGCTGTTGTTGCTTTTGCTGTTTTTCACCAGCATGAAATGTCGCCCCTGTGCCATGTGCCACTTTGCCATGAGGCCAGTTGATTATGAACTGAAACTTCCACAAACTGTGAGTTAAATAAACCTTTCCCACTTTAAGTTGGGGTGTTGGATACTCTGTCTGAGCAACAATAGAAAAGTAACCAAGACACCCAGCACAAATCCAGCTGCAATCGTGGCTAGAAAACACATTTCTGGGATCCTACCTGGACTTACCAAAGAACAGTAGACTCTAGAGAAATTCCACTATTTTTATTTTTCTCTGTCTTATTGATTCTCCTCTTTGTAGTCAGCTGGGTTAGAGTTTTTATTTCCTTCCTTAGTTCTCTTCTTCTCTCTGGTCTGTTTTGTTCTGTTTTGTTTTTCTTTCTGTGTGTTTGTTGTGTTTTTGATGTGTGTGGTTATTTTTGTTTCCTTGGTTTTTTTCTCTCTTTTTCTTTTTTCTTTTCTTCCTTCTTTTCTTCTTTTTTTCTCCCTCATTCACAATTTAGATCTCTAAGATTTCTTTTTGCTTTGTTTTACTCACCCTTTCTCTTTCATCGATTATCTCACTTGACTTTATGATAATTTCATATAAGTAAACATTGTCTCTTCTTTCTTTCTTTTTTCTCTTTTCTTTCTGGCTCACTTCAAAACTCCTAGGCTTTCTCTTCTAATCCTTCCCTTTTGTGTCCTACAATTACCCAAAACATGGAAGATCAGACTTTGCCCTCCAGCCTTGCTCCTACTATATTTGACCTTATTCATCTCTCCGTCCTACCCCTGTCCCTCTTAACCCACACACACACAGGGTAGAATCAATCAAATAAGTGGAAAATCATTGCATACAAATTCCTGGTATAAACTGAATTATATTATGCAACTATAGTACTTGTTCCTCTGGTTAAAGATATCAGGCTAATAGTTCCACAGTTTGTCAGTAGTCAGACTGTGCTTGAGTCTACTGTTATTGCTAACTGCACTATTTTAGCCAGGATGTCATACCTGCTATAATCAATTTTTCTTCTCGGTACAACACATTTTAAGGGGTCATAACCATCACCATAGTTAAGTACCAAAAGACTAGGAACTGAGTGAAATAGATAGCAACTTCACATTCTCAATATATTGGAAATGTAGGCTCTTGGGATTGACATAAAGACCGAGAACCACCTACATCTAGAAGACATCCTGAGGAATAGACATTTCCTAGGAAAACCTCTACATCAGTGATAAAGCTGTAAGAAATCTACAAGCATCAACACAGAAAATAAGAAATTTATAAGTATCAACACAGAAAACAAAACAACATAGAAAATAGAAAATGACAAGACAAAGAAGCAAAATGCAACCCCAAGTCCAGAGTGCAAAGAGATAGAGGAATTCAGAAGCCAACCACTGGAAATTTTTGAAATGATAGCGGCCGAACTGAAAAAACAAATGGAAGAGATCATAGAAAAAATAATATCTAAGGTATAAAAACAAATGAGGATCATAATGAAACACATTAAAGAGATACAGATTTTTAAAAATAGAGGAGCTCAGGAAAACAATGGAAACCATGAATATCCAACATAGAAAAAAAAATGGAATCAATGAAACAACTCTAAACAGAAATCCAGGAGATTAAAAACTCCATTGAAAGTATAAACAAGAGATTGAATGAAGGTGAGGATAGAATACCAGATCTAGAAGACAGGATTGTGATTAGTAACCAGGAAAAGAAAGGTATCTTAAAAATAACAACAGACCATGAAAAATCGATCCAACAGCTACAAGATGAAGCAAATAAGAACAACATAAGATTGATTGGAGTAAGTGAGAAAGCTGGAGATGGAACATTAAAAACCTCTTCACAGAAATAATGGCAGAAAACTTCCCAAACATGGGTAAAGAATTTGGCATGCAAATAAATGAAGTATATAGAATTCCAAATAACTGTGACCAAAATAAATCTACACCAAAGCATATAATAATCAAGATTTCAGAAATTCAACACAAGAATAAAATATTAAACGCAGCTAGAGAAAAAAAATCAATTATAAAGAAAGCCCAGCAGAATCATAGCAGACTTGTCAACACAAACCCTCAAATCAAAAAGAGCTTGAAGTGAGGTATTTCAAGCCCTAAAAGAAAACAACATTCAACACAGAGATGCACCCCACAAAACTGTCTTTCAAAATCACTGGAGAAATAAGACACTTTCATGACAACAAACAACTGAAGAAATTTATGAACACCAAACCAACTCAGCAGAATGCTATGAAGGATATATTAGAAAGAGACAATGAAGACCACAAACACACAAACACCAATAGAAAGAAACAGCCAAGCAGGGCAAGCAATTAAACAGGAGAAAGATAGGGAACCAACAACAGGAAAATAACATGAAAAAGACAAGTCAATACATATCAGTTATAACCATCAATAGAAATGATCTCACCTCACCAATCAAAAGAAATAGACTGGCAAAATGGATTAAGAAACAAAAGTCAGCAATATGCTGCATTCAAAAAACACATGTAACCCAAAAAGAAATTCATAGACTAAAAGTCAAAGGATAGAAAACAATTCTCTATGCCAAGGAACCCAGAAAAAAGCAGGGATAGCTATTTTATTTGCAGAAAATGTAAACTTTAAGCAAAAACTAATCAAAAGACACAAAGAAGGTCACTACATACTTGTTGAGGGAAAACTCCAAGAAGAAGAAATAAAAATCATAAATATATATGCACCAAACACTGGTGCACCCAACTACACAAAACAAATACTAACAGACATGAAAAGCCAAATAAGCACTAACACAATTATAGAGGGGGATATTAACAACTCATAAGTAGATCAAACAACTAGACAAAAAATCAACAAACAAATATCAAAATAAAAACAAGCCTGTGAACAAATGAATTGGGTAGATGTCTGAGTGTACCACCCCAAAACATCAGAACACACATTCTTCTCAGCTGCACATGGATATTCTCCAAAACAGACCACCTGACAGCCACAAAACATGTTTAAGTAAATGTAGAGTAATCAACATCATCCCATACATGGGACATTAAAGACAAAATTAAATACTATATACAACATACCAAAACTTATAGGATGCAATGAAAGCAGTCCTATAAGAGAAATTTATGGCAGTAAACTCTTACATGAGGAAAATAGAATGACCTTACATAAATGATATAATGTTGAACCTCAAACTTCTAGAAAAAGAAGAATAAATCAAATACAAAGCTCAAATGAGGGAGAAATTACAAAGATAAGAGCAGCAATTAATACAATTGAGACTAAAAAAATACAAAAATTAATGAATTGAAAAGTTGATTCTTTCAAAGAATAAATAAAATTGATAAACCATTAGCCAACTTCATCAAAAAGAGGAAAGAAAAAACACAAATTCAAGCAGTTACAAATGAAAAGGGGGAAATCATAATGGATCCTACAGAAATCCAGAAGAGTGCCTGCCATGTTGGGCCAGGGTGGTTCAAACCAGAAGACAACTAGCCTGCCTTCCTGGTGAGTGACTTGACCTGTGCAGACTCGAGAAAGAGAATGATCCATGCCTCCCAAGAACCCGCCATGTTGGGTCAGGGCAGATCCAACCAGAAGACAACTAGCCTGCCTTCCTGGTGAGTGACTTGACCTGTGCAGACTCGAGAAAGAGAATGATCCATGCCTCCCAAGAACCCGCCATGCTGGGTCAGGGCAGATCCAACCAGAAGGCAACTAGCCTGCCTTCCTGGTGAGTAGTGCAACCAGCCCGGATTCCAGGGAAAGAAAGAACTGTGCCTCCCGTGAGCCTACCAGCACGTGGGCTGAAAATCAAGGACATCCCCCCTGATAAGCAACCTGCTGGTTTGGAGAACTGGCTAAGTTGATAGCAGCTAAGGTACATAAAGCAACTAAATGCTTGTATTGTTTGGTTGATTTTGCAGGCCTGGGGCTGTCAGTGTGAGCATCTCTTGGGAGGATGACAGTATGCAATGTAGAAAATATGGGGGATTCCCTTCTGTCTTGTCTTTGAGGTCCAATATTGTTCTCATTGTTTTGCTTTATTCTGATTAAATTTTTTTTGCTTTATTTCATATACTGTTTTGATTGGCTTTATTCTGCTTTGTTTTTGGTTTGATTTTACTGTACCTGATGGAATGGTCAACTATTGTGAAGATAACAAGATATACTATAGTAGCTATTGTTTTCCTAGTATCTTGCTTGGAAGTTCTATACCAGTTCTACTGCTTTGTTTTGATTGACTTGGTTCTGTTATGTTTTGTTGGATTTTACTATCTTTAAAATAAAATTCTTAGAAAATTCTTTCCACGATTCTGGTTGCAAATTGAATTGGTCCCAAATTGAGTCAAATTTCCTAATCATTGAATTTGATTCAGTTCCCATCCAACTTGGTTTGTGACCAGAATCATGTAAAGAATTAAATTCATGAACAGAGGTTAAAAAAAAGAAAGAAAGAAATCCAGAAGAACATCAATACCTACTACAACAAACTATATTTTAATAAGATGCACAACACAGAAGAAATTAACAGATTCTTAGATACAATTGCATTGCCAAAAGTAAATAAAGAAGATATAAAAATTCTAAATAATCTGATATCAGTCAATGAAATTGAAAATGTAATTAGAAGCTTGCCAACAAAGAAAAGCCCAGGCCCTGATGGATTCATTGTTGAATTCCACAAAAAATTTAGAGAAGAACTAATGCCACTAACGCTGAAACTCTTTAAGGAAATAGAAAGGGAAGTAAAATTTACAAAATCATTCCTGGAAGTAAGTATCACACTGATTCCAAAACCAGAGAAGAACCCAACCAAAAAAGAATACTACAGCCAATCTCCCTAATGATAGATGCAAAAATCCTCAATAAGATACTGGTAAACAGAATACATCAAATCATCATGAAGATTGTATACCATGACCAAGTAGGATTCATCCTAGGAATGCAGAGATGGTTCAGTATACACAAATCAATAAATGCAATACACCATATTAATAGAATAAAAGACAAAAATCACTTGATCATCTTAATAGATGCAGAAAAACAACTGACAAAGTCCAACACCCATTCATGATAAAAACTCTACAGAAAAATGGGATAGATGGTCTTTACCTCAATCTGATAAAAGCTATCTATGACAAACCAATAGCTAACATCACACTAAATAGTCAAAAACTGAAAACATTCACTCTAAAATCAGGAATAAGACAAGGACGTCCACTATGACTCCTCCTCCTATTCCATATAGTTCTAGAAATATTAGCCAAAGCAATCAGATAAGAGCAAGAAATAAAAAGAATAAGGATAGGAAAGGAAGAAGTTAAATTATCATTATTTGCAGAAGACATGATACTCTACAAAGAAGACACCAAAAACTCCACCAAAAAACTAGATTTAATAACCAAATTCATTACTGTAGCTGGATACAAAGTCAACACTCAATAATTAATAGCATTCTTGTACACAAGCAACAAACTCAAATAGAGAAAAATTAGGGGAACTACACCATTTGCATTGAAAATTATAGTACTCTGAAGAAGGCTATTGAAGAAGATATCATAAAATATAAAGATATCCCTTGTTCAGAGACAGAAAGAGCGAACATTGTGAAAATGGCCGTAATCCCAAAACTGTTACATAGATTTAATGCAATTACAATCAAAATACCATTAGCCTATCTCACAGAATTAGAGAAACAAGTCCTAAAATTCATTTGGAACCAGAAGAGACCTAGAATAGCAAAATCAACTCATGGCAACAAAGGCCAGTCAGGGGACATCACAATCCCTGATTTGAAATTATACTACAAAGCTATTGTGATAAGATCATCATGGTATTGGAAAAAAAAAAAGACCTGAGGATCACTGGAACAGAACAGAAATGCAGATGCAACTCCAAACACTCTCAGCCACCTTGTCTTTGACAAAAGAGCCAAATATGTTCCCTGGAAGAAGTACAACCTCTTTACTAAATGGTGCTGGAAAAACTGGCTTTCCACATGCCAAAGACTGAAACTAGACCTGTGTCTATCACCATGCACTAACCCAAAGTCAAAATGGATCAAAGATCTAAATATTAAAACAGAAACACTAAATCTCCTAGAAGATAAAATTGGTAGAAATCTCAAAGACCCTGGTGGAAGCAGACAGCTCATGAACAAAACCCAGACCACACAGGAAGTACTTCAAAAAATCAACAACTGGGATCCCATCTTATTAAAAAGCTTTTGCACACACACACACACACAAAAATTACCAATGAGTGAAAAGACAACCCACAGAATGGGAAAAAATTATAGACAGTTGTCCTTCAGACAAAAGACATATCTAGAACACATGAAGAACTGAAAAAAATCAGGACCCCAAAATTCAAAGACCCAATCTTACAATTGGCATCTGAGATGAATACACACATCTCAGATAAAGAAATACAAATGGCAAATAAATATATGAAAAAATGTTCAACATCACTGATCATTTGAGAGATGCAAATTAAAACAACACTGAGTTTCCACCTCACTCCAGAAAGAATGGCTAACATCAAGAAATTAACCAAAAACAAATACTGGCAGGGCTGTGGGACAAAAGGAACTCTTTTGCACTGTTGGTGGGAGTGCAAACTGGTGCAACCACTGTGGAAAGTAGTGTGGTGATTCCTTGAAAAACTAGGATTAGAGGACCCTTTTGATCCAAATATTCACCTTCTGGGTATCTTCCCAGAAGAATTAAAAGCATCATACCACAGCAATACATGTGCACCCATGTTTATGGCAGCGTGACTTGTAACAATTAAACTTGGAAACAGCGTAAACGCCCATGAACCAAGGAATGGATAAAAAAAAAAGATGTGATTTTTATATAATGGAGTACTATTCAGTAACAAAGAAGGATAAACTTGAGACTATCATTAGGTAAATGAATGCAACTTGAGACCATACTCATAAGCAAAATAAATCAAACTCACCTGTATAAACATCATGTTGTCTCACTAGGGTAAGAAACCGAAAGAGTAAATAAGATCCAAAATGACAAAAGGT
Source organism: Dasyprocta punctata (assembly GCA_004363535.1). Lineage (NCBI taxonomy): Eukaryota > Metazoa > Chordata > Mammalia > Rodentia > Dasyproctidae > Dasyprocta > Dasyprocta punctata. The sequence goes on along the minus strand of RJWM01000561.1, from coordinate 74,046 downwards.
ATCGTGAACTGGGGAGAAACTAGTGAAAAAAAAAAGGAGAAAGTGTGATGGGGGAAGGGGAAGGGAAATGGAAACAAACACGTGTATATATACAAGATAGCTATACAGCCAGCTTCTCTCGGTTCACTGGAAAGAGAGGTTCGAGCTAATACTGTGTGGACAATATTTTGTGCCTTTGTTTTATACTCTAAGTAACTACTATGAAGATAACAATATGCAATGTATTCATTATTGTTACTCTCCTACTAGTCTGTTTTGAAACTGTTTTACTATTATCTTTATTGTACTTTTTTCTCTTTAAAATAAAAAACAAGAATTCCTACAAATGAATACGAAAACAACCCTGCAGGGAAAGTGCCATGGGTGCTTCGGCAAACATTGATGGTTGTCTGCTGGTCACCCTGCTAGCTGCTGCCCACTGCTTCCTGGCCGGTAGTGCTCTGAATCCACTGCAGACAGCAATCTGCCTGCTTAGGACTCTCAGGATTTTCTCAGTAGCCCCTGCAGGTAAGGATGACCATGGACACAGTTCTGACTAACGAACACAAGCGCAAACTTCCTGGGAGTCGTGGGAGAGACTCTACTGCCCTGGTACAGATGCCACCCACCCCTCCTCCCCTGTCTGCACTACAGAGGCACAGATTCGATGCGGCACACAGCTACCACGGGAGACCCAAATGCTAAGCCACCACCTGAGGACCTTGAAAGGAGAGCCAGAGAAGATACCGGTATCCTGGAGCCACCCACCCAACCTTTCCAGACGCTCTTGTTAGGTGAGGTTATGCAGTGTATGTATTGCTTATGAACACGAAATACTTATGGTTGAATGTGGCTCCCCCGAGTTCATGTGTTGGAAATTTAATTCCTTTATGTATATGTTAGTGGCATTTGGAGATGGGTGAGGTCACAGCACCCTCACAATGGCATCAGTGCTTTTATAAAAGGAAGAGAGATGAGCTGGCATGCTTAGTACATCCAGCTCCACCACGCTCTCTACCGTGTCACGAGTCCACGGGGTGCTCACCAGCTGTGACAGATGCCACTGCCATGCTTTGATTTCTCAGCTTCCTAAAACTTGAGCAGAAAATAAATTTCTATTCAACATAAATTGCTAGTCTTGGGTACTTTTTTATATCCACAAAAACCGAAGTGAGACAATGGGGAGGGTAGTATTTATGGAAGTCCCTGGTGATTAGATATTTTGTTTTTTTTCAGCTTAACACATTCCTATCAGGTTACAGATATGAACAGGCATTTCACAGGAAACATACAAAACTAATGAATGCCTTAAAAATACTGAACTTCTTCACTAATTAAAAATAAGCATATTAAAGCAGGAAAAGGTTTCATTCCTATAAGACTGGAAAGACTGAGAAAGTCTAAAGGCAGCAAGTGTTGGAAAGGGTATGAAGCCACAATAATTCTTATGAACTGCTGATAGAAAGTACTGATACAGCCACTTTACAGATATTTAGCAATATTTATAAAAAATTGAAAATACTTTCCATTATCACTAAAGAATAACACTTCTAGGTAAATAATTTAATGAGTATCTTCCACATTTGTCAAGAGAAATCTGAATAAGATGACTCATGAAAATATGAAAACCTGAAAAATATATAAACACTCAATAAAGAAAGACAGATAAATCATGGTATATTTTTATAATCCAACAGTGTATAGCAATAAAAATAGGTTTCAACAAGATATTTATATTTCTTAAGAAATGAAGAACCATAAATTAAATTCAGGTTACTATAATATAGTAATACATTACCATTTGAATACTTATTAAGCGACACATTGCTTATGGTCATGAAACATATATTACACTACGGAGCAGCAAAGAACATGCAATATACCAGATTCAAAATCATAGCTGCGTATGGGAAGACAGACGGGGAGTAAGGTAATAGACAGACACCAAAATGTATCTCAGAAGAATCTGAATGGTCTAAGAACAAAAGTGGTACTCATAAAATCTTTTGATTAAGATACTATGGGTTTGTGGGTACTTATATAATTTTCTATTGTGTCTCTTTGTTCAAGTGTCTTATAATGATAAATATTAAAAGCATGATTTAAAAATATTTAATATGTATAATCAGCCAGACATGGTGATGCACATTTGTAATCCCAGCATTTGGGAGGCTGAGGCAGGAGGATTGCCATGAGTTTGAGGCCAACCTGGGCTACATAGTGAGACCCTTTCTCAAAAAAATGCATAATCTAAGTTTTCAATCTAAGATATTAGTAAAGTAACAATAAAATAAAAGTAAGTAGGTAGAATGGAAAATGAAAACAAAAGCTAAGATTAATGAAATAAATAGCACATATCACAAATACAGCTAAACATTTGTCCTTTGGAAAATCTAATAAAATAAGAAAGTACCTGGTATGCCTAACTAAATAAACATGAAACAAAATAAAATATATAGTATTGAGAATAACAGACAAAAGCTGGGTGAGGTGGTGCATGCCTGTAATCCCAGCATTCGGGAGGCTGAGTCAGGAAGATCGTTGCAAGTTTGAGACCAGCTTGGGCTACAAAGTGAGCTCAAAGCCAGCCTGAACCGCATAGTGAGACCCTGTCTCAAAAAAAAAAGGATAAAAAAAGAAAGAATAACAGAAAATATAAGAAATTATTGGAAGAATATTACTTGCTACACTGTTAATAAACTTGAAAATATAGTCATAAATCTCTATAACCTTAGATTAAACAATGGTATCTTAGATACGACATTAAAGGACAACCAATAAAAGATAAAAGAAAGCATATAAATTGAAATTCATGAAAATCTTTTTTAAGAGAAAAAAAGACACATATAACAAAGACAAAAAACAAAAGAGACTAACAAATGACTAGAGTAAATGCACAACAGTAACATTACAGGTTTACACAACAGGATGATGGAAATTTGACAAAGGTTGCAATATTGTGCATCGTTATCTTCAAAATGGTTGTTTACATTAACAGATATGGACATGTAAAATTGATCTAATCATATGAGTATTAATTATTCTTTATCAATCACGAATACGTTCAGCAGTGTGTTCGTTTTAGTTATCTTACATATACATATATACAGATTTATATCTTTTCCTTTTCCCTTCCCTCTTTCCCCCTTCTCCCTTCCCAAATATTTTTGCTCTTTGAGCTACTTTTTACCCTTATGTAGTATTTATTATAGATTTTGGATCATATATACTTTTTCCATTTCTTACACTAGGGAGACAATATGGTATTTACACATGTGGGTTTGATTTATCTCACTTATGAGTATGGTCTCAAGTCATGACCATTTACTTACAAAAGTCTCAATGCAATCTTTCTTAATAGCTGAGTAGTACTCCGTTATGTAAAAACACCACATCTTTTTTATCCATTCTTTGATTGATGGGCACTTGGGTTGTTTCCAAGATCTGGCTATTACAAATTGGGTTGCTATAAACATGGGTGCACAGATATCACTGTGATATGATGTTTTCAATTCTTCTGGGAAAATGCCCAGAAGTGGGATAGCTGGGTCAAATGGGATCTTTAATCCTAGCATCTTGAGGAATCTCCACACTGATTTCCACAGTGGGTGCACCAGTCTGTACTGCCACCAACAGTGGAGAAGTGTTCCTTTTTCCCCACAGTCCCTCCATCATTTGTTTTCAGCTGATTTTTTAATTTTGGCCATTCTTTCTAGAGTGGGATGGAATCTCAGCATTGTTTTAATTTGCATTTCCTGAATGACCATTGATGTTGAACATTTTTTCATATATTTGTTTGCCATTTGTATTTCTCTCTCTGAGAAGTGTGTATTCATCTCAGATGCCCATTTTTGATTGGGTCCTTGAGTTTTAGGAGCCTGATTTCTTTTAATTCTTTGTATGTTTTAGATAGAAGTCCTTTGTCTGATGGACAATTGGCCAAGATATTTTCCCAATTCATGGGTTTTCTTTTTACTCTGTTGGAGATTTCCTTTGATGTGCAAAAACTTTTTAGTAAGATGAGATCCCAGTTGTTGATTCTGGAAAGTGTTTCCCGTGCAATTTGATTTTTGTTCATGAACTCTCTGCCTACTCCTATATCATCAAGATTTTTACCTACTCTGTCTTCTAGTAAGTTTAGGGTCTCTGTTTTAATATTCAGATCTTTGATCCATTTTGACTATTTTAGTGCATGATGATAGACGTAGATCTATTTTTAGTTTACAGCATATAGAAAGCCAGTTTTTCCAGCACCATTTGTTAAAGAGGCTATCTATCTTCCAATGTACATGTTTGGCCCCTTTGTCAAAGATGAGGTGGTTAAATGTGTTTGTAGTTGTGGCTGTATCTTCTAATCTATTCCATTGATTAGAAGGTCTGTTTTGATTCCAGTACCATGCTGATTTTATCACAGTAGCTTTCTAGTATAGTTTCAAGTTGGGGAATGTGATGCTTCCTGCCTTCCCTTTGTGGCCCAGAACTGCCTTTGCTTTGTTAGGTCTTTTCTAGTTCCAGATAAATTTCAGGAATGCTTTCTCTAGCTCTGTGAGGTAGGCAAGTGGTATTTTGATTGGGGTTGCATTAAATCTGTATAATAATTTTGGGAGAAAGGCCATTTTCACAATGTGTGTTCTTCCTATCCATGAACAGGGAATATCTTTCCATTTTCTGAGATCTTCTTCAATTTCCTTCTTTAGAATACTGTAATTTTCACTGTATAGATCTTTTACTTCCTTTGTTAAGATTAATTCCTAAGTATTTCATTTTTTTGGATGTTATAGTGAAGGGTGTGGTTTCCCTTATCTCTCTCTCAGTGACTTTGTTGTTTGTGTACAGGAATGCTATTGATTTTCGAGTGTTCACCTTGCATCCAGCTACATTACTGAATTCGGTTAGTAATTCTAGAAGTCTTCTAATGGATCTTTGGGGCTCTTCTATGTAGAGTATCATATCGTTTGCAAATAATGATAATTTCACTTCTTCCTTTCCTATCCTTATTCCCTTTATTTCTTTCTCTTGTCTAATTGCTCTGGCTAGTATTTCCAGAACTATATTGAATAGGAGTGGTGATAATGGACATCCTTGTCTTGTTCCTGATTTTAGGTTGGAAGTTTTCAGTTTTTCTCTATTCAGTAAGATGTTGGCTGTTGGTTTATGATATGTGGTTTTTATCAGGTTGAGGTAGAGACCATCTATTCCAATTTTCTGTAGGGTTTTTATCATGAATGGGTGCTGGATTTTGTCAAAAGCTTTTTCTGCATCTATTGAGATGATCATGTGGTTCTTGTCCTTGGCCCTGTTGATATGGTGCATTACATTTATTGATTTGCGTATGTTGAACCATCCCTGCATTCCTGGGATGAATCCCACTTGATCATGATGTATAATCTTTCTGATAACTTCCTGTATTCTATTTGCCAGTATTTTATTAAGGATTTTTGCATCTATGTTCATTAGGGAGATTGGCCTGTAATTTTCTTTTTGGTTGGGTCTTTCTCTGGTTTTGGTATTAGGGTAATACTTGTTTCCAGGAATGAGTTAGGGAGACTTACTTCCCTTTCAATTTCATTGAAGAGTTTGAGGAGTGTTGGCATTAAATCTTCCCTAAATTTCTTGTAGAATTCAGCAGTGAATCCACCAGGGCCCGGGCTTTTCTTTGTTGGTAGGGTCCTAATTACATTTTCAATTTCATTAGCTGAAATTGGGTTATTCAGCAGCTTTACATCTTGATTCAGCTTTGGTAATTCATAGGTTTCTAGGAATCTGTCTATTTCTTCTGTGTTATCAAATCTATGTGAGTAAAGGTTTTCAAAGTAGGTATTGATGATCTTCTGTGTTTCCACAGGATCTGCAGTGATTTCGCCCTTTTCATTTCTTATTGCATGAATCTGAGTTTTTTCTTTCCTCTTTTTGATAAGGTTGGCTAGGGGTTTATCGATTTTATCTACTCTTTCAAAGAACCAACTCTTTGATTCATTAATTCTTTGTATTGTTTTCTTAGTTTGAATTGCATTAATTTCTGCTCTAATCTTAAAAATTTCCTCCCTTCTTTGGGCTTTGGACTTGACTTGCTCTTCTTTTTCTGGAAGTTTGAGATGCACCTGTTTATGTATGTTCTTTCCATTTTTCTGACATGGGAGTTTAGTGCTATAAATTTCCCTCTGAGGACTGCTTTCATTGTGTCCCACAGGTTCCAGTAATTTGTATTTGCATTTTCATTCAATTGTAGATATTGTTTAATTTCTTTTTTAACTTCTTCTGTGACCCATTGTTTATTTAGGAGAGTATTATTTAATTTCCATGTGTTTATGCGGTTATTGTAGGTTTTTTTGTCATCAATTCCAATTTTACTGCGCTATGGTCAGATAATATGCATGGAAATATTTCAGTTCCTTTGCATTTACTTAAGCATGTTTTGTGGACCAGTGTATGATCTATTTTAGAGAATGACCCATGTGCAGCTCACAAGAATGTGTATCCTGATGTTGATGGGTGGAATACTCAGTACACAGCTACTAGGTCCATTTTTTCACAAGTTTGATTCAGTTCTGTTATTTCTTTGCTGATTTTTTGTTTGGTTGATCTGTCTCTCTGTGAGACAGTGGGGTGTTAAGGTCCCCTGTTATAACTGTATTATTTTTTATTTCAATTATCATGTCTAATAAGAGTTGTCTTACGTAGTTGGGTGCTCCCATATTCGGTGCATATATATTTATGATTGTAATCTCTTCCTCTTGAAGTTTCCCCCTAACAAGTATGTAGTGACCTTCTTTATCTCTTTTGATCATTCTCGGTTTGAAATTTGCATTGTCTGCAAACATAATAGCTATCCCTTCTTTTTTCTGGGTTCCTGATACATGGAGTATTGTTTCCCAGCCTTTGATTTTTAGTCTGTCAATTTCCTTTTGAGTGAAGTGTGTTTCTTATACAAAGCATATTGTTGGGTTTTGTTTCTTAACCCACTCTGCTAGTCTGTTTCTTTTTATTGGTGAGTTGAGATCATTTATATTGATTGATATAGCTGATATGTACTGGCTCATCCCTGTCATGATATCTTTCTGTTGTTGACTACATTTTCTGTTTAATTATTTGCCCTGCTTAGTGGTTTCCTTTTGTTGTTATTCTTAGGATTGTAGCTGTCTTTGTCTCTTTCTAGAGTGTCTTTCAATATTCTTTGTAGTGTTGGTTTGGTGGCCATAAATTTCTTCAGTTGTTCTTTGTCATGAAAGTATCTTATTTCTTCATCAATTTTTAAAGATAGTTTTGCAGGGTACATCAATCTGGGTTGAAAGTTGTTTTCTTTCAGAATTTGAAATACTTCACTCCAAGCTCTTCTTAGCTTAAAGGTTTGTGTTGAGAAGTCTGCTGTGATTCTGATAGGCTTTCCTTCATAGGTGATCTGTTTCTTTTCTCTGACAACTTTTAGTATTTTGTTCTTGTGCTGTAGTTCTGATACCCTTATTATTATATGTCTGGGTGAGGATTTATTTTGGTTATGGTTAATTGGGGATCTGTATGCCTCAATTACCTGTATTTCAGATTCTCTTCCCATGTTTGGTAAGTTTTCTGCTATTATTTCTGTGAATAGTCTTCGCAGGTCATTAGTATTGACCCCTGCTTTTTCATTTATGCCTATTAATCTTATGTTATTTCTCTTCGCATCGTCTTGCAGCTGTTGAATTGTTGTTTCTTGGTTCCTTACTATTTTTAAGAGATCTTTTCTTTCGTGGCCATGATCTCCCATGCTGTCTTCAAGATCTGAGATTCTATCTTCAGCTTCATTCAAGCAGTTTTTCAAACTTTCCATGGAATTTTTCATTTCGTGCATTTCCCTTTGCATCTGTTTCATGCATTCTGTTTGTGTCTTATATTGTTCATTCAAAGTTTTGATCATTTTCTTAAGTTCTTCTATTTTTTATCTTGCTCTTCTTTAGATACACACAACATTTCTTTAATAATGATTCTCATTTTATTTTTTTAGCTGAGAGAATATTTCTGATTTGAGTTTCTCTATAGCTTCATCAAGCTGTTTCTTTACTGCATTTTCTATCATTTCAGAAAGTTCAGTTGTGTGTCTCCCACTGTCTTCCATTTCATGTCCCTTGGGTTTGTTCTCACGGGGCTGAGGGATTGAGACTGCCTCTTCATCTTTCATTTTGTCATTTTCTTCTAGAACCTGTGTGGCTCTCTGTCCAGCGGGGCTGACTGGGTGTTCCCCTGGTGGGTTGCTCTGGGTTGTAGGACCCAGTAGAGCTGGATCCTGTGCACAGCTAGTGAGGGCTACCTCCCGGAGTGTGCGGGTGGGGGCACTGCCTTACTGGGTGGGGGCCAAGGCCTCCCATTCCCAGGCAGCTAGGCAGAGCATACCCCGGAGTGTGGCACCCCCAGGACACTGAGTCTGGCTGCAAGGAGTTGAGCACCTCTGGCGTGTCAGGCAAGCCTGGGAGAATCCAAGGCCTACAGTGCTGGGGCCTTGCTCCTGGCTCAGCGTGGCTACAGCCTGTAGGGCCTGGCACACAGGCTGCTGCACTGAAGAATGGAGCTCGTGCGCACACCCTGCGCTCTGGTGGGGAGAGCCCAAGCTCTCCAAGGCCCTGCAGCTATGCTGGCCAGTCCCTGATGAGCAGCTCTGGGGTCCTGGGCTTGGCTGGGCTCAGTACCTCTGTGTCCTGTGAGGCTGCCGGGCATTCCCCTGGTGGGTTGCGCTGAGTCACGGGACCAGGTAGAGCTGGATCCTGTGCACAGCTAGTGAGTGCCCCCTCCTGGAGTGTGCAAGTGGAGGCTTTGCCTTACTGGGTGGGGGCCAGTGCCTCCCTGTCCCAAGCAGCTAGGTGGAGTGTACCCCGGAGTGTGGCACCCCCAGGACCCTGAGTCTGGCTGCAAGGAGTTGAGTGCCTCTGGTGTGCCAGGCAAGCCTGCATCAAAATCTTAATATTTGTCCTTCTAAGGTCACCACCAAAAAAATAAAAAGGCAACTCAAAGAATAGGAAAAAATATTTGTAAATCAGTATCTGATAAGAAACTTATCTAGCATACATCAAGAACTCTTAAAATTCGAATATGAAAAGTTGAGCCAAAAAATGCATAAGGACTTTGAACAGACATTTCTCCCAAGAAGACAGAGTGCAAAACAGTGCAGCTGCCTCGGAAAATAGCCCCGCAGTTCCTCAAATAACTGAAGGCAGAGTTACTAATTAACCCAGTGAGTCCATCCAAGAGAAATGAAAACACAGGTCCACAAGAGACTCATACACGGATATTACAGAAGCATCATTTGTAAGAGTCCCCACAATGGAAATAAATCAGATGTCCATAGACAGAAAAAGAAATAAACAAAATGTGGTACTTCATTAAATGGGGTGTTACTCGGGGAGATAAAAGGAATGAAATACTGATACATTCTACAACATGTATAGATTTTTTTTAAAACAAAACAGAAAAAAGGGTAGAAATAATACAGAATTTCAAAAAAAACCAGTAAGAAATCAACACTAGTTTATATATTGCATATTGTTATCTTAGAAGCAGCTGTTTAAGTTACAAGATCTAGGCATAAAAAATGATCAGATAATCAAATAATGACCACATAAACTATTCTTTTTGGTGAACTAACAGAGAATTAGTAGTACAGTTATCTATCTTGCACACTTACACATACATACAGTTATATGTGTATACCTAAAATACATATAATCTTTTCCTTTCTTTCATTTCTCCCTTCACCTATCCCAGCTGTTCTTTAATTTTGAGCATTTTCTTTCCCTTTCATTATTATGATATCTATTGTACATTTTGGCTCTTATTATTCTTTCAGTTTTTTATTATTATAACATGTATAGATTTTGAGAGGAGAGTTGTGTTTGTCTGCTTGTTTATTTGCTCATTTTTGCAGTGCTGAGGATCAAACCCAGGACCTCATGTATGTTAGTCAACCACTCTATCACCAAACTACAACCCACTGCCTCAGACCTTGAACTTGGTACAAGAAGTCAGTTCCAGGAGTCTACGTACTGTACATTTCCATTCATATGAAAATCCAAAATAAGGAACTCTGTAAGGAAACAAGTAAGGACATTCCTCATTTAACAACTGAATTCTGTTCCTGTGACTAGGTCTATAACTGAATTGTATACAATATATACATTACAATAATCAGAACAAAGAAGTGGTTGAAGACAACTTCAACTTGGTGACTTTGCTTTTACTTGCATAACTCTTACATGCTGTGCTGTAGTATATACCAGAACACAAAATTACAGCATTATACTGTACAGTACAATCAGCCCCAAATTATAGCACTGTATAAACAAGGTATACCATACAAAAAAGGCTCTACAAACAAGATGTACAAACCTGTACAACAAAAATCAGATGGGTTGAAAGTCCGACCAGTCATTAAATAGGTAGGTTGTTAAATGAGGAACATCTGTAGATTACTGGTTGCTAAGACAGAATGAAGGGGAAGCAAAGGTTAAAGAGTGACAGTTAAATAATATTTTTGAGGTGATACAATATTCTAAAATTGTGATGATTGTTGCCCATATCTGTGAAGGTGATAGGGCTGGGCACTCCTAATCTGAAGTTCTGAAACTCAAAAAGCTCCAAAATCTGAAACTTTCTGAGTATCAACATACTGCTATAACTCTACCCCATGAAACTTTGTTCCACTTATAATATTTTTAAAAATATTTTATAAAGCTACCTTCAAGGTACCTGTATACAAAACATAAATGAGCTTTGTGTTTAGATATGTTTCTTTCTTTTTTTTTTTTTTTTGTACTGGGGATCAAACTCACAAATTTGCACCTGCCAGGCAGGTGCTTAGGCCACTGAGCTAAATCCCTAGCCCTAGACATGTTTCTCAACACAGTGTATCTCATTATATATATATAAATATTCCGAAATGTTTAAAAATTCAAATTCTAAGACATTTCTGGTCCCAAGCATATCAGATAAGGGATGTTCAATCTATACTAAAAACAACTGAGCTGTATATTCTGAATGGAAGTGTTATATTGTGTGTTAATTATATCTCATCAAAGCCATTTTTAAAATATCTGTTGTTAATTGATAAGATAAACAGAAAAAATTAGTTGAACTATAGTGATATAGCGATATGTGTAACTTGACATGTATAGAACACTATACAGCAACAAAACATTTTTCAGGTGTATACAGAGCATTCACCAAAACAGATCATATTTTCACATAATTAGAAAAACTCAGCAAATACAAAATGTTTGGAATCATGCATGTAAATTATCTGACCATAACAGAATCAGTCTAGAAATCCATAAAAGAAAGACACCTGAGGGGAAAAATGCTTGAGTCATTCAGAAACAAAGAAACGCAATTCTAAATAATCCATGAATAAGAGAAATGTCAAACTGAACTAGGAAATACATTCATTGAAGAAAAATAAAAGCAATATAGTAATCCATGGGAGTTAGTGAAAGGAGTTCACTGAGAGAAATTCATAGCAGCAAATATTTATAGTCAGAAAAAAGAAGCCAGGCATGGTGGTGCAAACCACCTGTAATCCCAGCACTCCAGAGGCTGAGGCAAGTGGGTCACCATGATTTCAAGGCCAGTCTGAGCAACACAGTGAGGTCAAGCCCAGACTAATTTACAGAGCAAGACCCTGTCTCAAAAGGAAAGAGAGAAACAGACACAGAGACAGAGAGAGACAGAGAGACAGAGATAGACAGAGAAGGACAGAGACAGAGACAGAGATAGAGAAGGACAGAGACACAGAGACAGATGAAAACAGAGACAGAGACAGAGACAGAGACAGTGAGACAGAGAGACAGGGAGAGAGAGACCGTCTTATGGGCCTTCAACCCCAGGCCCAGAGGCTGCACCGGAGCTGCAAGCCAGCAGCCTGAGAAGGTGCAGTCCTTCCTGCTCGGCAGAGAGCTGACCCCTGGGGCTCTGGGGCCACCACTAGTCCAGGGCGGTGTGTGGTGCACCCCAGAGCAGTGTGTCTGCATGGCTGCTGACATCTTCTTATGAAGAAGACGACCGCGGCTCTCCTCGGGGCCGAGACATGGCCTGAGAGCCACGTGGCCCCAGAGCTGAGAAGGGTTTGCGGGTGGAAGCCTCTGGGTCACCTTCGGTTTGTGGGTCACTCTCTGACTACTCAAAGATTTTGAAGACATCAGACCTGCTTCGTTGTGGAAGAAGGATATTTACTTATTATATTAGATTTTTCTAACTATGCACATTTTTGTACCATATGTAAATTTGTACTTTTATTTAAAATATAAGGGAAAAAGTAAGAGAACATTTCAGTGAGCTGCCTGGAAAAGCTGGCACATGCCCGAGTGCACAAATTTCTTCTTTTCACATTCAGCTCCTCTTTGCTGCCTGTGTAGTTCTTCAAAACTGAATTGAAATTAAAATAGAAGCTTTAAGAACAAGATGGCAGCACGGTAAGCAGCAGAGTAAACAACCTCCCTGAGAAATACCATCCAGATGCTGGAATATAGCAACATGGGGAAGACAAGAATGAAGGAAGTGGGGCCTCTGGATCCAGGAAGAATCTAAAGCAAGAATTGAAACCCACAGAAAGAGTAAAAAGAAACACTTAAACAAAGAAGGCAGTAGCTGGCGGCACCTCTGCCTGGAGCCAGATTCACTGTGTGAGAGGACCTGCTGGAACCTGGGGAAACACGATCAAGGTGTCGTAGCAGTGGTGATCCTGGAGGTCTCTGCCGAGAGAGGCAGCATTAGAGGAGAGTGGCAGTGGACAGGGGGAGCAGACCTGAAGAACTGTGAGTGCGGAGGTCTTCACCCTCCCGTGTGAGGGGAAGATTGGTTGGGAGACGTCTTGGAGTTGGGCTGGGGGTTCCTAGCTGGGCGCAGACCTGTGGAGGTTGCTCAGGGTAAGCCCTGCCCCTGCGTGCATTCTGGGGGCCACCTCAGAGGGTCCCTGTGGGTGACCAGCTCAGTCTGGAGATGGCGGCTCCATGTGCACTCCAGGGGTGGTGGTGGAGAGTCCGTGGGTGACTGGTCCACTGGCTCAGGTTCGTGGGCGGCAGCCCCACCCCTGCACACATTGTACCAGTCATCAGGGAGCTAAGGCAGGCTGGGGAAAGGCAGCAAACAGTGCTGTAACAGCGCTCCCAGTGACAATCATCAGATATCCATAAAATATCCATAATCCGCACTAGCTAGAAGAACCAGTCTCACTTCAGAGAAAGTGCAGCCAATACGAGGAGTACCTGAGTCTCCAGCAGCCATTTGCCCAGAAGAACCCAGGAATATGTCAAGACAAAGACGCAAAAGGCAGTCTCTGGTCTCCAATCCAAGCAGAGCAAGTCCAGGAGATGAAAACACAAAAGAGATCAGGAGTCCCACAACTGAAGTTTCTGAGGCGATGGCAACTGAAGTAAAGAAACAACTTCAAGAGGCTATAAAAGAAATTAGAACAGAAATACTAACTCAACTAAAGGATGAAATGAAAAACATAATAAAAGAACTGCTAGGCAACTCTAAAGGAGACATAGATGAAAAAATGGAGCATAGAAAAATCAGGGAAACCTAGAATGAACAATACAAAAAAGATTTAGAATACATGAAACAGATTTAAAGAGATAACCAGGAAATCAAAAACTCCAATAAAAGATGGCAAAACCACTTGAAAGAAACTAAAGATAGACTTTCAAACCTTGAAGACAGGTTTGCAGCTTGTGATTGTGAAAGGAAAGATCTCTTAAAAATAACAAGGAACCTGGAAGTAACTATACAACAGATGCAAGACAACCCAAAGAAACATAACTTAAGAATAAAAGGTGTGAGTGAAAAAGCAGGGGTCAGTACAAATGAAATTAAAAACCTATTTTCAGAAATAATTTTAGAAAACTTCCCAAGCATGGGAAAAGGAAGTGACTTTCAGATAAGTGAAGCATATAGAACTCCAGCTAAACATAACCAAAATATACCTACGCCCAGACATATACTAATCAAGATCCCAGAAATTCAACACAAGAACAGAATAGTAAAAGCTGTTAGAGAAAAAGAAACAGATCACCTACAAAGGAAAACCCATCAGAATCACAACAGACTTCTCAACACAAGCCATCAGGTCAAGAAGAGCTTGGAGTGAAGTATTTCAAGCCCTGAAAGAAAACAACTTCCAACCCAGATTGATGTACCCTGCAAAACTATCTTTCAAAATTAACAGAGAAACAAGATACTTCCACGACAAAGAATAACTGAAGGAATTTATGACCACCAAGCCAACCCTACAAAGAATACTGAAGGGCATTTTAGAGAGAGATAAAAAAAGACCACAGCTCCAGAAACAGCAGCAGGGGGATATTGCTGAGTGGGGCAGACAATTGAATAGAGAGAAAAAGTTGGCAGCCAACTGCAGGAAAGTGGCATGGCAGAGATGAGGCAGTGCATGCTGGCCTTAACCATTAATGTAGATGGCCTCAATCCACCAATGGAAAGAAACACAGGCAGAGTGGATCAGCAGATAGGATCCACCAATATGCTTTATACAAGAAACACATTAAACTCGAAAGGGGGTTCATAGACTGGAAGTCAAAGGAGAGAGAACAATGCTGTATGTGACAGGGAACCAGAAAGAAGTAGGGGTAGCTTGCCCATTAGAGACATAGTGGACAAGAAAGATATGGCACTTTTATCCAACAGAAAGCTACTCAGTTATAAAGAAAAATAACCTCAAACCTCTTGTAGGTAAATGGATAAAACTTAAGATCATGTTCATGGATGAAATGGCCCAGAGCCACATGGGTGGGCATCATGTTATCTCCCTAGTACAAAAAAACCAAAGGAGTTAGTAGGATTCAAAATACACAATACATACTGTAAAAATGAAAGGGGAGGAAGTGTCTAAAAAGGGCAGGCAGTGGCCATTGTTAATCTATCATCAGAATTTGAATCCTGTATTGTTTTCATTGATCTGTTTAGTTTGGTCTTATTCTATTTCGGTTTGCCTAATTTTATTACATTCGATGGCATGGACAGCTATTTCAAAGATAACAAAACACATTATGGCAGCCATTATTGATATCTGATCACCTTGTTTTGAAACCCTATATTGCTTTCATTTTTTTGTTTTGAGTGATTTTATCCTATTTTTGTTTGTTTGATTGTATTATGACTGATGATATAAGCAACTGTTTAGAAAATAACATGCGGCATTATAGTAATCAGTGTTGTTTTACTATGTATTGCTTCCATTGTTTTGTTTTTCACTGGTTTTATCCTGTACCATTTTGTCTGATTGTATTGTGCCTGATGGTATGGGCAATTATTTTGAAGATAACAAGAGGTATTATAAGGGGAAAGGAGGAAAGAAGGAAGGAAAAAGGAAAAAGATATAAATTTGTATATAGGTATACATAAGATAGTTAAAATGACTATACTACTAAATGCATTACTTATTGAAAAAGAACAGTTAATACTCATATGATTAGATCAATTTTACATGCCTATATCTGTTAATCTAAACAACCCCTTTGAAGGTAACGATATGCAATATTACAACCACTGTCAAATTCCGATCATCTCATTTTGTAAACCTATAATTTTATTGTACTGGATTTGTTGTTGTTGTTGTTGTTTGTTTATCTCTTTTGTTTTTTGTTTTTCTTTTCTGTGTCCATTTTCTCTTGAATAAAAAAAAGAAATTAAAATAGAAAATAAATGTGTTTTCTTTTTTGGTATAGGGGATCAAACTGAGAGCCTCATGCATGCTAAACATATGCTTCACCATGGAGATACACCCTGTGCCCAAATAGAAAAAATCTTTAAATCTTTCTGGTTTCTCCCAGTAAATTCCTATCAAAATATCAAAATCATTCAGAAATTCTGACTCACATAATTTAACATTTTATGCTTAGCTGTAAATCACAGATGTATTATATCAGTGAGCCCATGATTCTAAAGTGCTTTTTCAATGTTTTTACAGATATTTTTATAGCTTCTTTATGGAGAAATAATAAAAGTAATTCTTTAATGAGAAAATTAAAATGAAGTTGCCACTGTGGTATAAAGACACTATATGGCAGGGGATGTTCCAACCAGAAGACAACCAGCCTGCCTTCCTGGTGAGTGGTGCATGACCTGCATGGACTCCAGGAAGAGAATGAGCCATGCATCCCAAGAACCCACCATGTTGGGTCAGGGAGTTTCCAACCAGAAGACAACTAGCCTACCTTCTTGGTGAGTGGTGCAACTGGCACAAACTCCAGGAAGAAAAAGAACTGTGCCTCCCAGGAGCCTACCAGCATGCAGGC
The DNA here is from genome assembly GCA_004363535.1 of Dasyprocta punctata. NCBI lineage: Eukaryota > Metazoa > Chordata > Mammalia > Rodentia > Dasyproctidae > Dasyprocta > Dasyprocta punctata. The sequence goes on along the minus strand of RJWM01000561.1, from coordinate 57,796 downwards.
TGAGAATCAAGGACACACACACACACACACACACACACACACACACACCATAAGCAACCTGCTGGTTTGGAGGACTGGCTAAGTTGATAGCAACTAAGGTACATAAAACAACTAAATGCTTGTATTGACTGGTTGATTTTGCAGGCCTGGGGCTGGCAATCTGAGCATCTGTCTTGGGAGGATGACAGTATGCAATATAGCAAATATGGGATATTCCCTTCTATCTCGTCTTTGATGCCCAATATTGTTCTCATTGTTTTGCTTTATTCTGATTAAATTTTTTTTTTTGCTTTATTTCATATTCTGTTTTGATTGGTTTTATTCATTTTGTTTTTGGTTTGATTTTACTATACCTGATGGAATGGTCAACTATTATGAAGATAACAAGATACACTATAGTAGCTATTGTTTTCCTAGTATCTTGCTTTGAAGTTCTGTACCAGTTCTACGGCATCGTTTTGATTGATTTTGTTCTGTTATGTTTTGTTGAATTTTACTGTCTTTAAAATAAAGTTTTTTTAAAAAGACAGTATATGGCATTTTTGTGTACTACCATTAAGTCCTCTGAGTTCTATCCCCAGCATTACCGAAAATTTACTTTAAAAGGCTGAACATCAAGTTCCTCTTTTGTTCAGTTTACAGGCACAACTTTAAAAAGAGAACTGAAGGAGGAGGTTTTGCTTCAGAGGGAGCAGAGACAAGTAGCAGAAGAAAACTTGCCCTTCTGTTGTCACTGAAAGCAACGGGAAGGATTTCCGTGGAGAGAGGACCCCCAGCAGCCCCACCTGGAGACGTGAGTGGGGTCAATGAGTGTGGACCCTGCGTAAAGACTCAGCCGATCAAAGCCAGAGACAGCCGAGGCAAGCGAGGGTTTTACTGCTTAATAAAGAAAAACAGAAAAAGAAGCATTTCAAATTCATGGCCTACACTTCCACACTCAGTAGAAAATAAGAACACATTATGTTTTTAAAATAAGAAAAATCTGAAAGGTAATGGCAGAAATCAAGAGATAGAAAACAGAAAAATAAGGAAAAGTGATGAAACAAAAATTCTTTCTGTGAAGCCTTTAGTAAAATTGATAAAATTTTTATCAGAATGATCATGGTAACAAGAAAAAGACTATAACTTAGCAATGTTAGGCATAAAAGATGGGCCCTTGCTACAGATCCTATGGACAAAGGAATTTCATGAACAAATACACATCATTACATTGATAACCTAGATGAAGAAAAGAAATTTCTTTTGTTTCTTTTTTTATTTTATGAAAAATAAGAGAAAACTTAATAACAATAAAAGAATAATAATAGTTAATATGCTGCATATCATCATCTTCAAAGTAGTCACTCAAAGTACAAGATATCAACCCAAAAGATTCTTACACAATCAAACAGATAATTTCACAAAAGGTTATTTTCAAAGAACAAAGATAAATTAGTAGTGTAAATGAAACAACCTAGCATATGTTAAAATTTCTGAATCAATGGAATAGGTGATTCAGGGAAATATTTGAACTTTTCCCTCCTCATTTATCTTTCTTCTATTTCTCTCTCTCTTCCTCTCTTTCTCCCTCTCCCTCTCCATATTTATATATATATGCAGGTCTGTGTGTTTCTTCCAGAAAAGAGAAACCATGTGATATTTAAGTTTCTGAGTCTGACTTATTTCACTTAACACTGTGATCTCAAGTTGCATCCATTTACCTACAAACACCTCAAGTTTACCTATCTGTGTGACAGTGTAGAACTCCACTGTGTACACATACCACAATTTCCTTATCCTTTCATTTGTTAACAAAGAAAACAAACACCACTTGAATAGCTCTATGTCTATAAAGAACTTGATTTGTAGTTTTAAATTTGCCCACAATGAAAGTCTAGACAAAGCAGACATTCCTGGTAAACTCCCATATTATTTAAGGAACTAATAACATCAATTCTATACAACTCTTCCAGAAAATACAAGAGAAGAGAATATATTCCAACTCATTTTTATGAGGTCAGCATTACCCTGATGTTAAACTAAAGATATTTCAAGAAAATTACAGACCAATATCTCTCACAAATACAGATATTTGTAAATCATAATAATATATTAGTAAGTTGAATTCAGAAATATATTAAAAAGATAATTTATCATGACCATATAAAATTTATCACAGGAATTCAAGGCTAGTTTAGCATTCAAGATTCAAAGTAATTCAACATATCAGCATACTGAAAAAAGAAACTATGGCATCTGAAAAGTTGTAGAAAGCATTTGACAAACCCAACATGCACTCCTGATAAGAGTTCTCAGTAAACTAAAAATACAAGGAAAGTTTCTCACTCTGATAAAATTAATCTATGAAAAATTTACTGTTAACATCATACTTATCAATCAAAGGTTGACTGCTTTCCTCCAAGACTGGGAACAAGGCACAGTTATCTGTGATCCCAGTCTTTAGGAGGCTGAGGCAGGAGGATTGTGAGTTCAACATCAGCCAGTGCTACATGCAAATTCAAGGCCAGCCTGTACTACATAGTGAGATCTGTCTCAAACAGGCAGTGTGATCCCTTAACATAAATGAATTTTAACCTCCTGGAATGATAAAAAAAGAGCTGGACTAGGAATGCCAGGAATGTGTTTATTTTTATTTTTGTTAGCACATGTTTCAGCACATAATGATTGCATCCATCATGAGGAGTTGGAACACATATGTAACACATCTTAATTCTTTATTGTATCCCCTTCCCACCTCCTCCCCCAGTTCTCTAGCTCTGTGTCCCCTTCTCTTCTGCAAAAGCTCTATCTCCCTGTTTCCTGTTATCTTTTATTTTGCTCCTTAATTTATCTACATTTTGGGCTTCTCATATAAGAGAAATTATACAATATTTAAGATTATGTGTCTGATTTATTTTGCTTAACATTATGGCCCCAAGGTGCATCCATTTTCTCACAAATGACTCAAGTTTACCCTTCTGTGTGGTACAGTAGAACTCCACAGTGTGAACACCACATTTTCTTTATCCACTCATCTGTTGATGGGCATGCAGGCTGCTTCCAAGACTGAGCTACTATGAACTGTGCTGCTATGAACACTGATGTGCGTGGGTCACTGAAACATGATATCTAACTCTTTAAGGAAGATACTAGGAGGGGAATACCTGGGTCCAATGAAATTTCTGTTTTACTTTTTAGAGGAATCTCTATACTGATTGTTTGTTTGTTTGTCTGAGACAGAATCTCGCTGCGCAGTGCAGGCTGGCCTTGAACTCACTTATGTAACCCAGGCTGGCCTCTAAAGTATGGTGATCCTCCTGCCTCAGCCTCCCGAGTGCTGGGATTACAGGCATGTGCCATCATGCCTACCTAGATCTCTATGCTGAATGTCAAGTACTTACAACATATCAAACTTCCCTAGGACCATCTTACTTCATCTTCACACAGATAGAATACAGGTCCTGTTATCATCTTCGGTTTACATAGTCTTGAATATTTTGTCAACATCAAGTTAGTAAGTGGAAATGGCCACGGGTAGGCAGTGAGCAGGGCCAAAATTTAGCCCAAGCACCATCATATTCACCAGCATACAAACCCCTCTGGCGTCAGGGTGCAAAGGCTCAGCACATGAGACGTAAAGTTTGCTGTGGACAGGGCCAGGCTGCTTTATGTTGTATTCAGCACCATCTTTGCTGCCTGTGTCACTGGCAGAGACACAGGCTTGGTCACCATCTCACCATTCTCTCTAACTTGTGACTGCAAAACAATGCCCCAGCTCAAGGCCAAGGAGTGTGTCTTGGGACTTGGGTGCAAATTATTGTTAAGGAATCTACAACACTCCACCTCCAACCCCATCTCCCTGCCTGGAATTCAGTACCGAGTTGTTTACAGGCCACTGAGGGATACATGCATGTGAGGCAAGTGCTGAGAACTTGGCCCTGGAATTCAGTACCGAGACGACAGAAAATCCACAGCCATTAAGGTGCTAGGACTTTGGTCTCCGTTCTGCTCCTTACCACTTCAATTTTCTCTTCTGGGGAAATGTCTGAGACACAAGCCCGCTGGTCTGTCAAAGGAGAGTTGCACATATTCTGGAGGCAGAGAGGTGAGACATCCTGAATCTTTAGCATGTCACAGAGTCTGAATGTGCAAATAATGGCAGTCTGAAAATAAGCACATCAGTAAAATGATAGGATAGAAAGCAAATGATCCTCATGACCTAAGGTCATTCTTTTTGAAAGGAAATGGAGAAAACTGATGTGAAAATGAACTCAAAGAATTTAAACCTCGAAATGTAATGCAAACTTCTGCTGCCAGATGAGAAAATCATGAGGAGCTTTGCTAATCTTTAAGTGAGCAAAACCTAGAAAGCAGTAATGCTACCCACTCTGAGATAACAGTCTGCAAGCTGTTACTTCAGCCTAGCTGTGCTGAGCTCCAGAAGAGAGCAGAGGTCGGGTTACAGGAAGATAACCAGCTGGAGGCCTTTCTCAGGAACTGCCCCTGCTGTCCAGAGGCGGAAATAGGAGGTGGCAGCCATGAGTATTCCTGAGGCAAGGGAAGAGAAATTAAGCCTGGATAGCTTAGTCCAGTGTCCCTCTCTGAGAGTGGACCAGCCTAGGAGACATGCCCCTTTTTGTGCAGAGCTAAGCAAAACTCAGTCCTGTTCAAACAGTCCTTGGGCTTGTGGCAGCAGCTGAGAGAAAGAGGGAGAACAGGAGAGAGTGCAGGGAAACTTGGGTTCACTGCCTGTCCACTGACAACTGACCCACTGGATGATCTTGTTCTCTAAGAGCCCCTGTGACGGACTTCCAACTTTAGATGCTGAAACCCTAATCCTGATGGGAGGGTATTGGGAGATGCACCTTTAGGGGTGACTAGGTAGTAAGAGTGGAGCCCTCACGAACAGGATTAGTGCCCTTCTAAGAAGAGAATAGAGAGCCAGTTTGCTGTCCTTCTGCCATGAGAGAAGAAGTCAAACATCTGCAACCCAGGAGAAGGTCCTCACTAGAACCTGACGATGTGGGTGCCCCAACCTCAATCTTCTGACCTCCAGAAATGTGAGATCTGAATGTTTCTTATTTAAACTTCTCAGCCTATGTCATTGCTATTGCAATCAAAGATAACTAAGACCCTCCCTACCCATCCTCGCAGGTTGCGCTTGAATCTTCTCCCTCTCCCTCTCTCTCTCTCTCTCTCTCTCTCTCTCTCTCATACCAGGAAGTGAAGTCACAACCTCATGCTTATCAGGCAGGTGCTGTGCTGCTGAGCTATAGTCCTGGCCCTTGTGCTTGCACCTTAAAGGTATCATAAAAGCCCATATGCTAAAGGCATAGCCTCCAGCTTGATGGTGTTGGGAGATGGTGGAAACTGTGAGAACTGAGTCCTAGTGTGAAGGTTTGTGGTCACTGAAAGAATGTCCTTGAAGGGAATAGTGGGACATTGACCCTGCTCTTCCTCTCTTTGCTTTCTGACCACCCTGAGGTAAGCAGCTTCCCCTGTTATATGCTTCTTGTTATGTATGATTTGCTGCTACCCCAAAACTAACAGGGCCAAGTGACCATATTAGCTTTCCCAGTGCTGGGCACAATACTCAGCACCTGCAATTTAACACAGGGGAGATTTGATTTGGCTTCAGGGGGTGCTGTCCATGGTCAGCTGGATCCAAGGCAGAACGTCATGGCAGAAGGACACAATGAACCAAAGCTGCTCAGTGATGGCAGCAAGGAAGCAAAGCAATAGCACCAGAGAAGAAAGGGACCAGATACAGTACCCAAGGTCATGCCTCCACGACTACCCACACACACCAGAAGTACACTTTACTAATTTCTGGGGCGGGGGTGGGGTCCCAAGCCAATCAAATTGACAAGCTTAAATGTCACAGTAACCATGGACTGGAACCTTCAAAACCATGAGCCAGAATACCTTTCCTCTTTTTAAATTGATTATCTCAGGTATTTGTTTCAGAAATGGAAAAACTAACTCACCACATACCCCAACTCTTCATGCATTCACATAAGCACTGAAAATGGAAGGGCACTTCAGCCCTCCATGTCTCTCTCCTCAGTCATGTATAAAATGTAGCATCTCTTTCCTTGGGTTCTCATTAACGGTACTGTTGCCGAGCTTTTTATTCAACACCTGCTAATATGATTGTTTCAACTTGCATCTGGGTGGTGCAACAGTGAGGCTGAATATCTTTTCACATCTTTGTTGTGATTTGAAATTTTGCTTCTGTAAATCATTTGTTCATATCTCTTCTCCATTTTTCTATCAATTGCTTATCTTTTCCTAACTGATTTGAACAACTTGTATTTGCTGAATGTTACTGCTTCGTCGGTAATACACGTTGAGAATATGTTTCTCTCATTTATATTCTCTTTGTTCTTTGTTAAAACTTGATTTGGCATCTTTTACTAGGAAGATCTTTTATTTATTATGCTTAACTATATTTTCTCTTCTTTTCCTTGTGTTTTAAGAAAACCTTCACTCTCCCTAATATTCTCTTATGTTTTCTTTTATTAAATTTATATTTTGTTATGCTTTTGGGATGCTTCTGGGATGTTGGTCTTTAATGACTCTCACTAATGACTATTTTTCATTATGGGAAACCCATGAAGAGCAAAATGCCAGAAAACAAGTAACTTGAACCCCAGCAGGCTGTGCTCAGATTCAAACCCCACCTCTCAGTTACTTCCTAGAGCAACCTGCAAAATCTTCCTGGAATTTCATTTGCTCTGCTGAAATGGTGCCAAGCATGGTAACACACACCTACAATCCAGCTACTCAGGAGGCTGAGGCAGAAGGGTTGCCTGGGCAATTTAGTGAGACTATGTCTCAGATAGTTGGAGAGAGACAGAGAGAGACAGAGAAACAGAGAGAGAGAGAGAGAGAGAGAGAGATGATAAATAGACAGATGATAGGTAGATAAATAGATTGATCGATCAATCAACCCTCAGTACTGAAGAAAAAAAGAGCTAAGTCATCATTTCATTAATTCAAGAAACACATCCTAACGTTTTTAAAATCAGGATATGTCTTACAACCAATGGTGTATCATGGTTGAATTTATATCTACCTTAGTAGTACATAAAATCAGTACTACATTACAAGACCAGTCTAGCGAAGTAGATAGATCTGGCCACCAGCTCCTCTGTCCAGGACACAGAATACCAGCAGGATCGTACTAATCACACATATGCACACATGCACACACACACACACACACACACACACACACACAGAGTCCTGCCGTGACTGTCAGAGATCCCTAGCCTTGATCAAGAAAGGACCCACATCCAGCCATGCTATGCATACAGTCATAGCCAGGGTAGATTCAGGCCATACGTAACTCCCATTGTCCACACATCACAGAATTCCCCATGGACTGCTCCACACACCCAACATACAGTCATATCTGTGTTCTATCCCATGGACCAAGAGTGGTCTTTGACTGGAATGACTGAATGTCTTCTAATTTGCCCTGCAAAGAGTAAATCTGCAAATCACACAAGTGCTGCTGGCTCGACAGACACTGTCAAAAGCCCCACACTCTAAGCCACTCCGTACCCGAGGTTCTGAAACAACTGAGGATGACTGGGGACTGATGTGGCTGGTGTTACAGCCTAGGGCCAGTGGTGGGTGGAGCCCTCCAGGTGAGGCCTGAGACCTGGCCCCAGAACTGGGAAAGGAGGGAGCAGAATGTGACTCAGCTCTTAAGGGCTCCCAAGGTGACAGAAACTTTCCATTTGTAGAAAAAAGCTTTTTGAGTGTCCCAACTGCTGCTGGTAAAGAGTTGTTATTCCTCTCGCACAGGTATTTTCCAAGGTTATCCCAGTACCCAGGTGGCCTGGTTTTAGGGCATTTCGAAGGTTGATTCGTGACACTTTTTCCCAGCCTTGAGCCCCTCAGCATATGAGCTAATGGAGCACATCTTGGGTAAGGAAGTCTGTAAAGGTAGACAAGATGTCCCTGCCCTCCAAGAACTCCAAATCTGTAGGGGTTCCTGCCTAGAACAACACTGGGAGCAATTGGACAGCGCTGTGTCCCCACAGGCACCATCTCACGATTTCCTTCTTGCCTTGAGGGCTTCCACTCAGAAGCTGGGAGTCTTTGTTACTGTCACCCACTGCTTCAACGGGTCCCTCAGACCCACATTCATCACCATCCTCCAATGATCATCGCCTGGAAAGCTTGTTACTTCCCATCTTCTTGACACCATGTAGTGTCCTCTACCATGCCCTGGACACCCTCTCTGCCCGCAGACACCTCCTTCTCTCTCAGTATTGCATATGTCCTCTGAAGAAGCTCAAACATATCCTCCAGAGAACTGTTCTTTGAATGTTTGTTGACAGAACATGCTTTCTTAACCAAAGCAATGGGGCACTCTTGTTGAGTAACAAGCACTGTCAGAAATGAGACAGGGAAGTTGTGAAGCTATCTCCCTAACTTCTACCCTCATGACACAGTCCTAGGAGCACTGGCGCCAGTATCCAGGAAAGTGCCTGAGAGCAACACCGGCAAAGAGCTAAGGTCCAGAAATTCCGGACATCCCCTCCCCTCACCCCCCAGGCTTCCTATGCAGTCACTCCCTAATAGTCCAGAAAGTCCAGTGAGATACTATGGAACTAAGGGAAAAACTCAAGGACAAGCTGTCGCTAACATCAGTGATGTCCCAACACATTCTGACAATGAGAATAGGGGTGTGCAGAAGATGAAGCAGGGCCTGCCCAGGTGCTCAGTGACTTCTGTGTGCAGCCTTGAGAAGCCCTGCTAGGTGGGTGCTGCTTGATTCCCCAAACCACCTGAACACTAGGGCAAAGGAAAAGTGAGATACTTATCATTCTACCCACAAAGGAGAAAAATGTAGAGAGTAGTAAAAGCAGCATGAAGTGGACTTACTATCACACTAATTATTGCTAGTGTGATTTGATTATGAAATCCTAATTTAAGAAAAAAACTCCTGAAAGAATAAATAAGTCAGGGGAAGGGGAAATAGAAGAGAAAGAAGAAAAAGGGATAGAAAATGTTCAAGATATGATGTACAGTACAGGTAACAATTCCCCCAGACAAATGCAATTATTATATATCACAAACATAAACCAACACAAAATAAATTTTTAAAAGCATGAATAAGTGGTATAAGCAAAATCGATCTAACATCCTTGATTATACCAACAAAGTCATGAAAAATGTAGAAATATGTTTCTCATCTTCAACAGACAATTTTTCCTTCTTGAGAAAAATAGAGAAAATAAGTGTGAGGACATTTACTAAACTAAAGTTTCACATAACTTATATTGCTTATTACACATTTTCCAGTAGAGTCACCTAATAAAAAATGATATCAAAAGTCTGGGAGGAAAAAAATACTGTAAATATACATGGGGTAAACATAACAGATAAAAAGCAAACTCAAATTCAAGTCAAAATTCAAAACAAGAAATAACAATAAAACAAGTTATGCATGAAAAGGTGACAGCTTCTGTAGCTACTCCCAGAACACAAGTACACAAGCTCTCCACGAGTTCACCAAAGACAGGCAGTCTAGGACAGAGCGCATGTTGTAGAGCACGTGGCCTTGCACTCAGAAATCCACTGAGATGTGTCCCTTCGATCAAACTCCTCTGCCACACTATGCTCACAAGGACTTGATCACGTTTGCACAAACCCAGCCCTACCCCAAGGTGGGTTCTAGATGTGGGGATGGAAAGTAGAACAATGCAAGAGACACCCAAATGTCAGCATGGAGGAGACAGACCTTCGACAGGCAAACACAGGCATCAGGAAAAGGAGGACAAGAGCGGTGGGCACAGGGATTCCTGGCAGGAAGTAGATCAGTGACTGCCGGAGGCTGAGGGAGGAGGGGCAGACACAAGGTTCCTTTGGCACTCAGGCAAATGTTCTGGAACTAGGCAGTGGTAACGACTGGGCCACTCTGGGAACATCACTGGAGCACATACCTCAGTGGTTCACACGATAAATCACATGTTACAGGCATTTTACCACAATACACAGGGGCTTCCAGACGCAGTAAGAGCTAGCAGGGAAACAAGGCAGGTGCTACAACCAAGATGGGATGGGGCTCATTGGGAGTGGACGTCAGCTGAGAAGTGACTGATGGACAGAAAGAAGCCTCCAGAGGGTGTGGGACAAGGTGGGAACCAAGGGTGCAATGAGGCCAGAGAGCAGCAGAGGCCACACACAGCAGCGCACGGGGAGCACGTGCGGCCGCCGGGGCAGGGGCTGCAGGAGCTCGCTTGTGTGTCAGAAGAGCTCCGGCCTCTGTGTAGGGGACGGGCATGAGGTGAGTACAGCCACTCTAGGAATGTCTTCAGGCAGGCTGGCGTTCAAGGTCAAGACTTCTGTGCCCAGAGAGGGCATACATACACCAGGAGGGGCACCAGGCTTGGGGGGCGAGGCTGTCATGGTCACTGGATGGTCCCTAGGCAGCAGTGAGATGTTTCTCACCCCACAGCTTCCTTGTGGGAGGCAAGAGTGACAGTGCCGGGACACAGAGAACCAGGGAGGGCTACTCCCTCTGGCCCCTCATCAGGCTGCATCTGCACGGGCCATGCAGGCAGGTGGTGGGAACTCACCTTGAGCCCAACCATGGGGAATGGAGCCCCACTGGGCTCAGAGTCCTCCACAGGCTGGAACAAGCGCTGGCCAGTGCACCGGGACGGAGGGACACAATAGGACATGGGAGGCTTCTGCAGGGCTTGCTGCACACTGAGAAGCCCCAAGAGAATAAGCCAGTGCCCTGAGGACGCAGGCGTGGCTCACACTAAAGCAGAAGACAAGAAAGAGACAAGGAGCACTGTCTGGCTCTGAGGCACAGCACATCTGAATGAGATGATGGCACCCAGAGGAATCAACTTCACACTGGCAGAAGCCAGCAGGCGCGGCAGAGCCGACACATCCAAGCAGGGCAGCTTCCTAGGTCACGACGGCCGTAGGGATGGTGACCCAAGTCCTGTGGCTCCAGACCACACTCTGCTCCAGCCCCAAGAAATAGCTGAGCTAGTGTAGGGGGCCATGAAATTGTGAAACTCAAGACTCCCAGTCTGGGTGGGAGACAGTGTGGTTTCAAGGGGAAGCGAGGTGGGAGCAGACTGCAGTGGTCCAGGAACATGGGGAGCTGACCCTCAGGACTGTGGGAAGAGAAGAGGCTTGTTCTGGCCCCTTTTACTCTGGCTGCTTTTTGCCCTGGTTGCTGCCATGAACAGTTGCCCCTGTGCCATGCCACCCTGCCTCAGAGCCAGCTGATTATGAACTGAAACCTCCACAAACTGTGAGCTAAATAAACCTTTCCTTCCTTAATTTTGGGCATTGGGTATTTTGTCTCAGCAATGAGAGAAAAGTAACTAAGACAATGACTTTGAATATAAACCACCTGAAAGTTAGTTGGGCCCTGGCTTTCTCTCTGCAACTGCTTTTGCCATCATCTGGGGCTAGCCACTCACAGTGTCTCTCCAGCTGTCCAGCCTGGGTCCAGGCACAACTCTCAGTTTTTCTCACATAGGGACACAGAGAGGCATGGTTTCAGTGCGAGACCTAAGCTTACATGCAGGAAGATGGCAACTGCACACTGCACCTTGGCCAGAGCAGGGGTCAGGGTTAAGAATGTGGCCCCCTCACCCACCACGTACTTGCCCATGTGCAATTTTGCCCAGATTGTCTGCTCAATCTGAGGCCTCTCTGGTGCCTTCCCAGCACGTCAGGCTCCTTAATAAAACAAAGCAAAACCCAGGCATGGTGGTACACACCTGTAACCTCAGCACTTGGGAGACTGAGACAGGGGGATCATCATGAGTCTGAGGCCAGCCTGAGCTACGCAGCCTAACCTTGTCTCAAAAATACATTAAAAAAAAAAAAAGACAAAGCAAGCCCCATTCTCCCACCCTTCATGGGTCCAGGAAAGGCCCTGCTGCAACCTTGACCTGTGCTCCTGCTCAAACACTAGAAGCCCGATTTGGGGACCTAACTCTCCCAGTGGCAGGGGTTTGAGGCCTCAGCCCTCCTCACACCACAGCTGCCTTTCAGAAGAGCCAGGCTCGGCCTTGCTGACTTTTCTACCCCCGGGGACTGGAAACTCCAAGGAACATACCTTGCTTGACCTTTGGGGGCCTGAGGCCCTCAGCCTGGGCCAGGGCCTCCCGAGCTTCTCGGTCCCTCCAGCGCCTCAGCTGCTCCTCTCGCATCTTGTAGAAGAGGATGTGCTTCTGCACGTCACTGAGCTCAGCCAGGAGCTCGGGGTCGATGTACAGATCATGCAGGATCTGCTGCAGCATGGTGCCTGCTACAGTGTGCCAGGACAGTCGGGCAGGGGATGCCACCCACCACGCTTCAGCCGTGGCTCCTCACTCCAGGGCCAGCTCCCACGCCCCTCCTCTATACATCGCCACTCTGCCTCAGCTACCAGCAAGCACTGAACTCATCTCCTCTGCCCCAGACAGCAAAGGAAGCCAGGCAGTGGGAACCAAGGGATGCAAGTGGAGGTAGCCACCAGGAGCAATTTAGTCCTCCTGCTGGGTCACCAAGCACCACGTCCTAGCATCTTGGCCTCGCCTGGACTTCAGGGGTGATGGAGAAGGTCTGAGCTCCGGCTCAGCCAAGCAATGGCAGACTCAGTCCAGCCTGGGCTGGTAGGTGTCAAGTGATATGTTAATGGAAGGTAACAATGACGCCGACCATATCAGTGACACTGCCCTGGCCAACTGATCTCTCCTCTGCAGATAACAGGAGGAGGAGTGAGGAGAGAGGAGGAGGCAGCACTGTCTTTTGAGCCAACTTCAAACAGAAGCCAGAGGCACCAGACTGGAGCTTCTGGACTCCTCCACCCCTTGCTCTACCTACTCCACCACTGCCAACCTTCTGGGGACACCCAGCAGGCCAAGGTAATGCTTGAAAAACTCTGCCGTGGGGGAGAAAAGATCCTTCCCCCTTCAGCATCAGCCAAGAAGGGAAATGAAGGATATCAGTGGAGACAGCTGAGCAGTGTTCTCCTGGAGTTCAAGGACAGGAAGGAAGCAGACACCCTTTTCCAACAATGAGGCTCCTAAGCTAGGATGCGCCAACAGACAAACCTCCGGAGACTGCTGTGGACGTTGTATTTGATCTCCATGTTGCTGCAGATGCCTGGAGTTCATCAAAAGAAAGAACACGAAGCTCCTGAGTCTCTGGGCCCTAACAAGGCAGCCCAGCCAGGGCAGGATGCCAGCTCTGCTCAGGGAGCCCAGCCCGTCCAGCCGAGGGTAAATAGGAGCTGCTACCGCTGAGACCAAAATTTCCCCAAGGTGTGCTCAGAGGTGCTCACAGCTGCTCTTTCCTTTGGACAAGAAAATCGGGGTTCTGGGAAGGTAAGCGGCTTGCCTGTACTACATGGTCAATAAGCTGCTGGGCTGGGGCTCCACACAGTTTCCAAGGTGAGCATCTTATACCAGGAGGTGGGCCTGCAGCACCCGTGGGGAGTTAAACACGCGGCATTTCCTGCCTTCATTTGGTGTCTCCTTTATCAGCTCAACCCTTATGTGTGCTAATGACTCAGGGAGGGCCTGCTTTACTAGGCCCACTAGCCCCAGGCTTATCAAGCCTGTCTCATCCCCCTTCCAGGGCGAGGACACCAAGAAAAGAATAACTAAAATAACTTTTGGGGTTTGCAGGGCACTCAGTTTCCAGCTTGCACACCTTCCAGTTCCAGACCCCTGCGCTGATGCCTGGGACTCTGCAGACCACTGGGGCTCCAAGAAAGCAGAGCCAGAGTCAATCCTGTGAGCTCACCTCCCGAGCAGAGCAGCTACCTCCTGCTGACCAAGTCACCCTCTCAGCACAGACAGGACGGATGCCCCTCACACCCTGAGGATCCCTCCAGGCCCCGGCCCACTGCAGCACCCCGCAGCACTGCTCCCCTTGGGAACCAGCCAGCCCAGCCTCCTCTCGGCCTCCTGAGCCCTTCCTTTCCTTGGTCAGAGGACTGGCTTGATCTTTGTCAGAGCTATAAACACCCCCACCCCAGCAACTGCATTTTCCCTTACTTTCCAACTAAAGCTTTTCCCTGTAAAATGTAATTTTAATTTCCCTCATCACTGAAGCAAAGGCCAGAGCTAGCTGCTGACACTCCCACTGCTGCTTTAAACAGGTAATCCCACAGAGGAACAGAAGTGGGCACTGTGGCCTGGTGGGATCGGTGACCTCCACGATGGCGTCTCCTCCCTCGGGAAGGCAGGCAGATCAGCCACCCACTGAGACGCACAGGTGATGGGTGCGCACCCCCATCCTCTGCAAGGCGCACACACCCCACAGAGGGCTGTGCAGGTTCCGGTCAGGCTCCAGCAAAAGGGCGCACTCTGGCGCCCCTCCCAGGCACAGAAGGCTGGTGCCCGGGTGACCCAGATATTCTGAGGGGCTCCTACCTGCCCTGGCTCTTCTTCCCCACCTGCCCACCTGGAGCCCTGCCCCCTCCTTCCCGCGCAGGCTCCGCCTGGCTTCTCCGCGGCTGGACAGGCCACTGCCCTTGCGCCCCTGCTCTGGCTGGGTGGCAGGGAGAAGGCCAACACCCCGGCTCAGGCCTCCGGCAGCAGCTTCTTCTTTCTTCCTGCCGCGCCCAGGGGCCCAGGACAAGATAGGCAGAGGGATCGCGCCGAGAGCGCCCGGGAGCGCTGCGGAACGCGGGCAGGACCAGGTCTCAGGGTGGTGCAGGTGCCGCCCCAGCGTGCGCGCCAGAGGGGTCTCGCGGGGCAGGGCGCTCCCTGACAGGCCCGGGTCAGTGAGGCAGGAGGCCAGGCGATACCGGATCCAGACGCCAGGGCGCGGGGGATCGGTTTCGACCTCCTCCTCGGCCGGGGCGCGCTGGTGACAGACCGGAGCTGCGGGGCCCCGCAGAGGGGACCGGGACGGCCGCCGGGCAGGGCGGGGCCCGAGGGCACCAGGCGCCCCCAGGAAAGTCCGAGGGCAGCTGGGACCGGCTCCTGCCGCCGCCCTCCACCTGCCGTGACCGCTCCGCTCTGGGTCGGTCCCGCGGGAGGGCGATCCCTCCGTGAGCTCCGAACGAGAGGGAGGAGACGCCGGCAAGGACAGCGGCTCGGTCTTTTCTTTTAAAAATCTGCGTTTGAACCCAAGAGGTGGCAGCGGGGAGAGGAAGAAAAAATAA
Organism: Dasyprocta punctata; assembly: GCA_004363535.1. Taxonomy (NCBI): domain Eukaryota; kingdom Metazoa; phylum Chordata; class Mammalia; order Rodentia; family Dasyproctidae; genus Dasyprocta; species Dasyprocta punctata. The sequence continues at coordinate 42,666 of RJWM01000561.1, read as the reverse complement.
AGTAAAATTCAATTAATTTTGTGTAAACAAAGAAAAAACTAAGTATTGCTACGGCAAGCTGAAACATCGAAAGGACACCCAGGATTTGGAGGCGTATTTATTTAACGTTGGATGGGCACTGACAGGGCTGTTATTCCTCAAAGTGTCAGACCTGATCCCCCATGGTTTGGAGCTTACCTGGGATAAGCAAGCAGGAAGTAGAGAGGTAGAGTACTTGGCTGTCTTTGATTGGTTCTTACAATACACATAATGACCAGCTGGGAATCACAGTGACCAGGCGTTTCCAGGAGACAAAAGCAGGGAACAGCCACCTGGGCAACTAAGTCTGAAGTGCACTGGCTGGGGGCATTTTCTGCTACAGGATGACTTTACACCGAATTGCTTAGCACAGTTTCTTCTCAGAATGGGAAGAAACTTCTCTGCTGCTTTCCTATGATTGACATGTAGGACTCATATACCTGAAATCATGTTGTTTCAAAAGCCCAAGATCTCGGGTGGGGACCCCACCCTGTGTACACTGCCCAGAACCCAGTGGGCTTTGTCACCAAATTCCAGTCTTGGCTCCAAGTCTTAGCTGCCCTGTGGTCCTGGACCTTCTCCCTTTCTCTGCTGTTTTTCTCCCTAGCATTTACTTTGTAAAACACGATTTGCTCCTGTCTCGCTCTCCCTAAGCACCCGAGGGCAAGGGCTTTCACCTGGTTGGCTCTCTGATGGAGAATACTGCCTAACACAGGGCTGCACTGGGTAAGTATTGAAAACAGAATGAAGGAGCAACTTTCCAGGTGGAATCGACCAGCACCTGTGCAAATGCTAAGGAGGTGACCAGAGCAGCGTGGCCCACAGAAGGGATCCAGAAGCTGGAGGGCAGGAAACTTGGACGTGGGGTTCATGGGCAGACAAGCTAAGTGGATGGTGGCCCTCACACAGGCCACCTACCGTGGCTTCATGTCCTGACCACATGACCCCTAGGAGGTAGGGTCAGTGATGGCCACAAGACGCCATCATTTCAGCTGAAGCCAAGCAAGCATGGGCACAGTCACCACTTAAGGATCAGCTAGGAGGACCCTCCTGACTCTCTGCCCACTCCCAAGAGTTCATATAGGATCTCACCTGGTCTCAATTTTTCAATTCAAGGACTCAGAGAAAGTCAAGAGTAGTTTTCGCTTGTCACTACTGAAAAACCATAGGCATAAAGATCAGTAGTGTCCTTATGTGAGGACAGCAACAACTTAGAAAATACAGTGTGAAGGAAGATCCCTCTCACCTTAGGAACTCTTGGAGACCTGGAATGAAGAGAAGCAGACCTCTTTGCTGAGGGCACACCAAGTTGGTATAGGAACACATTTCACTCAGCATCATGAGACCCAGTACTGTGAAATTAGTCCTTTCCAAAGAGGTTCCCAATGACCTCCATGTCCTGGAGCTCTCATCCTTGTGGAGTCACCTCTGACACACACCAGGGTTAGTATGCATGACCAGTCACATATACCGGAAGTGATTGTTTTAACAGGCATTTGACTATTCTCTGTCTCTCTGTCTCTATCTCTCTCTTCCTCTCTTTCTCCACTCTCCCTGGGGAAACCAGGATGAGGGAACCATGCACGTAATCACTGAAGCCTGGAGAATTCTCAGCCTTGGCCAGCAATGTCCTTGTCACCTCATGAAAGACACATAGCCAGAAACACCCCACTAATCTGCTCCTAGATTCCTAATCCCTGGTACAAGTTTCAGGGTGATTTGTCATGTGGTCATATATAACTAACACAATCTCAAACTGGTTTACAGCGTTAATGTCACTCCAAGCTAAATATGAAAGGAAATCGGGAGGTGGAGGAGAGACTTGATATGATGACTCCCAAATTAGCTAAAAGAGGGAACAGAGGAGGGGCTAAGCTGTAGGTCAGTGGTGCAGTGCTTCCTAGCAGGTGTGAGGCCCTCGGGTCCATGCCTAACAGCACAGAAATAAAAATAAAAGGTGTGGTACACTGCAAAGAAGAAGGAAAGAAGGAAAGAAAGAGAAAGAAAAGAAAGGCGGGGAGGAAAGGGGAGGTAGCGGGGAGGGAGACAGGAAAAACATTACAACCGCAAGCCCTGGCTCTTCTCAGTCCTTGAATGTTCTGTCTTTCCCTGCAGTGGTGCCTGGAGACCCCTTTGCTCCCCCCGGAGTTAAGGTTGCAGATCACTGCAAGTAGCAAGTCCAGATCTGGCCACCTGGGAGCCATGGGTACTGCACAGATGCTTGGGATATGAGGCTCGGGCAGGGCCAGCCAGGGGCGAACTGAAAATATTTCTTCCTTGTCTGCTGTGTGGTAGCAGCACCATTCCTGCCACATCTCGTTTAGCCTTCAGGACAGCATCATGAGGCAGGCGATTCATCACCTAAAGGTTACGTTTGAGGAAACAGGTTCAGGGTCACTCAGCTGAGGGCGGATCAAGGACCGAACCCAGTGGCACTGAGCACTGACTGGCTCTGGCCCTCCCATGCCCACCTGGGGCTCTCGCTCTTGGCTGGTTGGACTTTCGAGGCCATGCTGCTGCCGGCTAGGTGGAAGCTGCAACCCAGTCACCTGTCCTGAGCTGACCTAGAGGGCACCACAGCACTGAGCATGCTGCCACCCCGACCTGGACACAAACCCCACCCTGCAGGCTGCTTGAGGAGCAGAGATGCATGCAGCTGAGCAGGGCCGCAGAGGGCAAGCCAGCACTCCCAGCCTGGGCCCTGTTCTCCAAACAGGGAGACTGGGGAGTCTGGAAATGCAGCTGTGGTCTGCACCTCCCTGAACTGTGGGACTTGGAACAAGGTCACTGGCATCCAGTGTCCAGCCACTCCTTGTCCCCCGAACACAGCCAGCCCTCTGCCATCTGCAATTCCACCTGACTCTGAGTTCCAGCCAGTGGGATGTGATCACAGCACTGGATCCACATATTACAGACAGACAAGTTAGGAAGGTAGTGGGCAGCTAGGGAGGCACTGGACCCAAGATAGAGTCAGGATGAGCAGGCCTCTGTCAGAAACACAGAGGCTGAGGTCAAGCATTAACGAGAACCAGGTGGACAATGACATTAAGGGATGTAACGAGTGAGGTAACAAGCAAGGTGATGGACACCCACTATGACACCTCTGCTCCTACCTAACTGGAAAGTTTTTTCCTTCTCACTTTGTTCTCTTACTGAACCACTAGGATAGGACAGAGGCCAAGAGTCGCTGCAGTCATACGCTTGCTGTGTTCCTCGATTCTTCCTAATTTCTTGTTTAGTAATCTTGTTTTCATCCTGTAGGTTGACCTTAGTTTGACCTGGAGCAGTCTGAGGATGTTTAGTGATTTAGTGATTTTTCTATTCTGACTCTAACCTTATATAACAGTTCTCATACTTTAGGATGCATTAGAATCAGCTAAGAACTGGTTTAAAAAGACTGCTGGGCCTTACCCAAGTGTGTGACTCCATAGACCTGGTGGCAGGGGGCATAGAATCTGTATTTTTCCAAGTTCTGGGCTGATGAAGCAACAACTGGTCTGAGCTCCATGGCTCTCCTAACTCATAAGCCCACTACTGTCCCTGTCTGGCCGTGAACAACTTACTCGCTCTCTGGATGATTCATGCACACTGGGACACATCAGCGTGGGTCTGACACCTGTCCTCGCTGACCCCTGCCCACAGCCTTGCTCTGTTCTGAGAGTCAGTCACCAGAGGGAGAAAGAACAGAGCTTACAGTGGAAATCCTGGGCTGACATCCAACTATACCACCTCTCAGGTGTGTGCATGAGCAGGTTCCTGAGTACAAGTCTTTCTCATAGGTTGTATGGAGAAAATAGTGTCAACCCTTCCACCTGCCACTGCAGCTTTAGACCCAAGGTAGGTTTTCTACATGGACTGCTATACTTTGGATCTGAATGTTCCCCCAAAGCCTCATGTGGTCACACAGGGCCAGGCTTTTCGGAGCAGCCTGAATCTACAGTTTGATTGGTTCATTGTCTAGTGCTGGGATTGGAGGTATGAGTGCTACACCCACCATAGGGCAGGTAGCATGTATACAGTATAAGGGAGGAAAAGAGGCTTGCTTCTTCCCATTATGTGCTTGTTGCTCTTGCTGTCTTCTGCCACCATGAACTGTTGCCACTGTGCCATGCCAGCCTGCCTTGCAGCCAACTGATTATGGACTGAAACTTCCATAAACTGTGAGCTAAGTAAACCTTTCCTGCTCTAACTTTGGGTGTTGGGTGTTTTGTCTCAGCAATGAGAGACAAGTAACTAAGACAGAATTTGATATCAGAGAAGTGGCGTAATTACTGTGACTATATTTATCACATGGTTCAAGAACCTTGGGAAATGGCTTGTGGGAAGTTTGGAAAGGTTCTGAGATACCAGCTGAAAAAGTAGAACTGGAACACCTTGGGTTGTTCTGTATGGGAGATTCTGGTCAGAGCTCAGAGGAACAGAAGGCTGATAGAAATCCTGCAAGTAAAGACCAGGCTCAGGAGGTTTCTGCCAGGAAGGACATTTGGTTGTTGGATTCCAGATGATGTGTGTTATGGCTTGGTGGAAAGTTCATCTGCATTTTGCTCACGTCCACAGACTTTGCTGGAGACTAAAATTAAGGGTGGTGGACTAAGTAATCTGGCAGAAGAAATTTCAAGGCAGTCTAATGTTGAGGCAGTGGCATAGCTACTGTTGAGGGCTTTTAGCCAGATTTTGAGAATCAAGAGCAAAGAGCCCAGGAGAATGATATAAAATGTTGTGAGTTTGACCAGAAAGGAAGCTCCAGTGGAGTTGTGGACTGCAAAGATAGAGCAGAGGGGATCTTGATTGCTGAGATGGAATAGAATACAAAAGATGGTCTGCAGAGAGCACAAGAAACACCACCACCCTTTGCAGCCTCAAAACTGCAAGCGTGAAAGACTTTGCTTTGAGGAGAAGGCCACAGAGCACCACGTTCCAGAATGGTGGCAGCATAGAGAATTTGTTCCTCAGAGTTCGATTCAGAGTGCTCAGTAATCCAGGCACTTGGCTTCCACAGCAGTGAGAGAGGGAGGCTTGGCTACTGCTCCAACTGGTGGTAGATCTTGACATCATCCACATGACACTGGTTTTATGTGCATGCAGAATGGAAAAGTCGTGAGATTTAGAAGGCTTCCACTTAGATTTCAGAAGGCCTGGGAGGCCAGGCAGTGTGCCCCTGAGAGGGCAGTGTGTGACGCTGTGAAGGTAAAGCCAAAGGTGCAGTGGAGACGCCAGAAGTTTGGAGAAGCCAGGAATGTGGATTGTCTGAGGAAACCCGCAAGGAGGGAGCAGAGCAGGCCCAAGAGAGAAGACACTGGAACTATTACCTCTGGAAGTGCTGTAGGGGTGGAGTCACTCAATCCCTTTGGAGCTCACAATTTGCCAGATTGCCTCAAATGGTACACATGGAACTACAGGACTTGATGTTTGCCTTGCTGGTTTTTGGACTTGCTTTGTATCCTCATTTGTAACTTTTGGAATGGAAATGTTTATCTTGTATCATTGAATGTTGGAAGTGTTTAACTAACTTTTCATTTGTACAGGGGTTCACAGCTACAAGCTTGCCTTACATCTCAGAGGAGACTCGGGACTCAGAATTTTCAGAAATGCTGAAACTATTAGGACTTTGGCAACTCTTAGACATGGACTACATGCCTTTTGCATAAAGGGATGTGCATGAGTCTTTGAGGGGCCAGGGGAAGAATGTTATGGTTTGTGTCTGGATGTCCCCCCAAAGCCTCATGAGTTCATGGGGGAGGCAGGCTTTTTGGAGGCCGATTAATCTAGAGTTTGTGATTGGTTCATTCTCTAGTGCTGGGATTGGAGGTGTGAGTGCTACACCTTCCCCAGGGCAGATAGCCTGCATACAATATAAGGGAGGAAAAAAGACTTGCTCTTCCGCTTTTGCTCTTGTTGCTTTTGCCCTCTTCTGCCACCATGAATTGTTGCTGCTGTACTATGCCACCCTGCCTTGGAGCCTACCGATTATGAACTGAAACCCCTACAAACTGAGCCAAATAAACCTTTCCTCCTCTAACTTTGGATGTTGGGTATTTTGTCTCAGCAACGAGAGAAAAGTAACTAAGCCATGGACCTTGACTGCTGCTTCAGAAGCAGATGAAAAGGGCTTCTGATGCTAGACCACCTGGCCTCACTCCTGAGGACCACAGTGAACAATCGCCAATTTTGCAGCCTGAGGGCCAGGGGAGACACACATTCTGGGGTAGCCTTGGGCGGGAGGCACTGAGTTTGGGTGCTGACTGTCCCCCAGTGATCCATGTGTTCAGGACACAGTCCTCAGGGTGGTGCTATTGGGATGCTGTGGAATTCACAAGAGGGACCGTGTCACTGACACTGTGGCCAAAAAGGAATTGTGGGACCCAGACCTTTCCTCTCTTGCTTTCTGGCCATGAAGTAAGCAGTTTTGTTTACTTGTGTGCTCCACCATGATGTGCTATCTCATCACAGGCCCAAAGTAATGGGCCAATTGTAGACTGGCACATTCAAAACCATGAAGCAAAACAAGCTTTTGCTCTTTATAAATTGATTATCTCAGTTATTTCATTATAGTGAAGGAAAGGTGACTGATACAGGGAGTCATAGGAAAAATAAATAGACCAGAATTATGAAATTTAAATGTACATCTTTGCAAGTTAGAACTGTGTTGTTGGGAGGAACAAGGATTCATCAGCCAGGACCTTGAGGTCCCCTGGACCCCCATTTATCTTTTGTACTACCAAAGTCCTCTCTCTGATAAATATACTTCAAAATGCAGCCATGCTTGAAAAGAGAATCCAGGAATCCAAGAATCATTGAGACAAACAATGGGGAAATGACACTGAGACCCCTTACATTGACCATTTCAAGCAGCTCTTGGCTAGATGAGATGGTCCGCTGTGAGAATAGGTGGCCACGTTCCTACAGAGGAGCCTGGTCATCCTCAGAACCCAAGTGATGCCCACTCTCCTAGACATGGCCACAATGGATGAAGATGATGTGCTCAGCTGAGATGGGGTGGAGTGGGGTGGGGTGGGGTATGGGTGGGGTTAGGGACAGGGAAGAGAGGACAACGATTTGATGCAGCTATGCCGTGGCTGTCCACAGTGCAGTTGGGGAGACAGATGTACAGTGCGCCCATAAATGCAGGCTCTCTGAGTGGCAGACATGGCCTGAGCCATTCAGTCACAACAAGAAGGCAGCCAGCAACCCCAGGATGCCTCCCACAGGAGCTGACCATCACCTGGACAGTGGGTAGTGCTCTAACTCCCAGGCATCACTCTTCACTCTGAGGCACTGGCTCCCTGGATTACTTGCCTGGGTGCTGTTTTCAAAGTGGGCCCTCCCAGAAGACAAGAGGCAAACAAGCAAAACTGAGTCAGGATGTCCCCAGTGGAAACCTATGCATTGTTTAAGCAACACTCTTGTAGCTATTTTGTTCTGATCGTACTTTCATTGCCTTTGACCTGTTCTCAAACCTTTCAGTTGTAGTTACTGTCAATAGATGTTCATAATAAGATTCAATGGATTCCGCTGCTCCTGAAGAAAAGCCATTTCACTGTGCCTTCACTCCATCCAAATAGATCCACAGCTCATTGTGATTTCTCCTTTGAATTGGTTGTGAATCTTATCAACTCCCTTGTTTAATTAATGAATTAAATAAAGCTGGGCGTGGTGGCACACACCTTTAATCCCAGCACTTGGGAGGCTGAGATAGGGGGAGCATTATGAGTTTGAGGCCAGGTTGGGCTACAATGTGAGCACAAGGCCGGCCCGAGCTACATAGTGCGACCCTGTCTCAAAAAACTGGGACTGGGAGTCTGGCTCAGTGGCTTAAGCGCCTGTCTGGCAGGTGCATGGTTGTGAGTTCGATCCCCGGTGCCACCAAAAAAGAAAAAAGAAAAAAAAGAATTAAATAAAAATTGTGACGTGTTCATGTAGTAGTCATGAGTCATGCTTTTTGAATTTTTTTTTCTTTTTGAAAACTAACTGAAGGTCTGGGGAGCACCACTTCCTCTCAGATATGGAAAGACTTGCCTCCCTCCATGAAGCACAGACCCCACAGCCCCATCCACACTTTCCCAGACAGGTGTCCAGCCTGGGCTTGCATTTTCTCAGGGACAGAGTTCTCGGTCCTTCTGCGAGGTCACTCCAATTCTTTCCATATTGCACTATGCCTGTGCTTATGTCACAAAAACAAAATCAAATGTAAAACTACAAGAAAACATGATGATCCCTCCAGCTGACAGTTGTGCAACTGTCTCAGACCAGATTGTCTACACTCCTGGAACCCTGGTTGTTATAGCTTGCATCTAGATGTCCCCCAAAGCCTTAGTTCTCATAGCTGGGGATTTCTGGAGCTGGCTGGATCTAGGGTGTGTATATTGGGATTAAAGGTATGGTAACTAAATCAGCCCACTGGTCCCTTTAGCATTATTCTACATCTGAAACACGGGAGGGCCCACCCTGGTGTAGATGGCACCACCCAAAAATCTGGAAGCCTGGGTGGGAAAAAGGGAAGAGGAGGCTGCTGCTGCCTCCACCTGCCTGCTCCTCCCTGAGATGTTTCTCCTCTGATGCCCCTCTGCCATGAGCCACTCTGCCTTGGAGCCAGCTGACAATGGAATGAACCTCTACAAACTGTGAACCAAAATAAACCTTTCCCCCTTTAATTTTGAGTGTTGAGTATTTTGTCCCAGCAGAAAGTAAGGTAACTAAGACACCTGGCTTCCTCACAAGCGCACAACAAGCTGAAGTGGGTGGACTCAGAGGACAAAGTGAGGACAACACTGGCGAAAGGAGGAGAGCAGCAAGGGTCACGGCTGCCACCCTCTCCCTCTACCAGTTTCCACATTTTCACAGCTTTCTGGGCACTGGTCCTGCCCACATTCCCTGCTCTCAGGACTCCCTGGTCCTGCTGGCATCTATGCTCCCTTGGAGGGAGAGGTGCCTGGCCCCTTTGGCCAGTCCCAACTCTTCTGTGGGCCGCTTTCTCCTTTCCTGGGTTTGGTCACTGCCCTGCGGCTTTTGTAACGCATTAGAGCACACAGGCCGTGTGCACCAGCTTCCAGCCCTGCCCTGCCCTGCCTCCAGCTCTGACCCCTCTTTCTGTTCCTCCTGGGCACCAGGGCCTTGGTAGCAGCTCTGGCACCATACTGTTATTTGAGAGGGGTGGTTTCCTCTTTGCTTGCATAGGGTTTGGGCAGAAAGGGGCAGGCTCTCCCGCACCTCTATACCATTGTGGTACAGAGAGATCTTTAACTCTGAATGCCTGCTGAGGTTTCCTGCAGGGATAGATCCCTCCCACTTAAGAGACACCTGAGCTACATGACACGCGACCCAGACAGCTCAGCTGGATGGCAACTGGCAGCTACAAACACAATTCCCTTAGCCTCCAAATTCTGTTAGTAGGAATGGGGGTGGGCTCCCATAGTAAGTATTGTGGTCCTATGTTAAATGGTTTACACATCTCATTTAATCCTTAAAACAACCTCGCAAGGGAGGGTGATATTATTACCTTCAAAATAAAAGGCTCCGCAAAAAAAAAAAATAAAAATAAAAAAAAAATAAAATAAAAGGCTCAGGGCTTCTCCCACATACCAGTGGCCCAGCAGTGGCCCAGCAGAAAGCACACCCTAGCCCCAAATGCTGCCTCTTTAAAGAGATGAGCTACCTCCCTAGAGAGCTCCCTTAAAAATATGCTTTGCTTACAAACTCAAGAGCTAATTCCAATAACCAAATACTAGGGGATTTTTGTAAGCCCCCCAAAGAGCATACCCTGCATGAGCCCACAAGGGTCACTGCAGGAGCGCAATGGAGTGGCCTTCCCCAGCCCACAGCACTCCGCCTCGCTGCACTGGTGGATGAGCCCACAAGTGGGGAGGCTCCAGCTCGTCCAAGGCAGACTGGTCTCTCCCTGCCTCAGGTGAGGGACACAGTGTGAAAGGCAGAGCAGGAGCAAAGGAAACGGGATGCTGCTGACGGACGTCACCCACCCACTTGGATCAAACCAATCCTGAAACTCACTCACTCCAGACTTTCCTGTTTCCCAGCCAAAACCCTCCCCTCACTGCCAGGCCAGTTTGGGTCAGGTTTTGAGTTACCTGTGACTCACTGTGCTTCCTGGTAGGAAAGCAAGGCCCAACAGCTTGTGGCACAGCCCTATCAGGGGCAGTGTGACTGAGTCACACGCCACAGATGGGCACACTGAGTAAAACCGATACAAGGGTGTTGTGCAAAATGACTACCGTTTGTGTGGAGACCCGGAGGCACTGTTTGGAAGGTTCTTAACAGTGGCCACCTCTGGGCACCTGAAGAGACTTTACACTCTATTTAGATTACATTCACTTACGTACATTTTGAAAGGCTGGTTTTAAAGCTATGTGGGATGGTAAGTTACCATCTGAGTTGATAACTTATTTTGGAAGTTACCAAGAAATGCTTTGGAAGCCCTGCTGGGATGTAAGATGCAGAGCACAGAAGAAAGCTGAGCAGAGGCAACTGCCTTCAACCTTTGTTGGAGACCACTACGAAGCGGCTCTGAGCGAGATTTAAAATTTACTAATCAGCTTTTTATTTATCTGTGAGCCTGTCCTAGGCCTAGGCCCCTTGCCTGGCGATGGGAGCTGATTCATAGTAAACGAACCTCTATGAATCACTGGTCCTGACTGAGGCCTGTAGTGGCCTGTGAGGCCAGAGATACCTCAAAGGGCAAGGGAAAGAAGGTTGCAGCTGAGGTCATCTTGGCTCCATAATCAATTATGTTAATAGAGACTGCCCTGCAGGCATCTCACTCTGCAGGCATCTCAGTCCCACCACAAAGGCCATCTTGGAGATAAGATACTTCTCCTTTTCTGGCATTTTTTCCTACTTGGAGATGTCCTTGAAGTGACTGCCAAGTCCTGCTCAGTTCTGGCACCTCCCTCAGTATCCCCTCTCTGTCTATTTGAAAACATATACGGGTGGTCCAGAGAAGCTCTTTGTCTTAACCCTCATGACAGGTACAGAATTAAGAACTCTGTAGGGGCTCTGACCCTCCGGGAGCCCTAAAACCATACCATTTGTCTAATTCTTCTAAGCCTTCACTATACACTCCTTTAGGAGGTTGGGGATCTAGGCTGGGTCCCCGATAACCTTCTTAAGGATACCCACTGCTCCTGCTCCACGGCTGGGGTCCCACCAAACGCAACTTTCCTACAATGGTATCCACTCAAACAGATCCTGAAACTTTTCTCCAAAGGTGCAACACAACCCCAGTTCTATGATGCCCATCTGATGTTTGCCTAAGGCATTTCAAGAAGAAATATGGCTTTACTGCTTGTAGGGGAAAGGCCAGGTGTACTCAGGACAGAGGCAGATCGTGTGTCCAAAAGCAAGCCCAGGTGGCCGAGACAGGAAGGGCTGACACAAGACCACGGATATGCCAGCAGGGAGTCACCATGGCATTTAGGAACAAAATGCCCCAAGCTTCTCAGCAACGGTGGCCTGGCCCTGGGGCAGTGTTCCTCTCCCAGAAGGGAGAGTCAGGCACCTGCCCACCCAGGAAGGTTTCCACCGGCCTCCTGGGACTAGGGTGCCATGGGGAGGAGGCCAGGATTGAAGTTCTGGAGGCAGTTTCAGGTCCACCAAGACCAGAAGGCACTTGAAGATCCCAAAGGTGGATAAACCCCTGGTTCTTTGGCAAGAAGGGCACTGCAGGAGCCCTGTCTCTCCTGGAGGTCCTGGCCACATCCTCCCAGAGTGGTCAGGCATGAGTATCCATCCCGGGGCACAGATCTCCACAGTTCAGGGAAGATAACCCAAACCCCACTACCTAAGGACAGATGGGGCATTGTGACCAGGAGCAAACCCAACTGCAAAGGCCATGCCCTGTTCGTTCTCCCTGCTCACCAGGTACAGCTGAGGGCTTTCCACCAGTGGGTGCCAGGCTGACACCCGGGCAAGGACCCCAGATGCTGGGAACCCCGCAAAACCTCCCCTTTCGACAGGCCTCTGCAGTCCCCATTGCCCTGAAGTCATCGGATGGGCCGCTCACAGCCCCACAACGCTCATGCCCTGTCACAGGGCCACCAGAGAGCCCTCCACAGGCTGGGGGAGGTAGCACTGTGTCTCTCCCAGCAGCTTGTCTCAGGAAAGCGGCAACTCGTATGAAGCCGGACAGCAGCCTGTGACAGCTCGGTACAGTTTGCCTCAAAGAGGAGACAGCCACTGCCCAGTCCCAGTGCCTCCAGCCCAGGAAGAAGCTGAGCTCCTAGGGTCCCCCAAATAAACTCAGCACCCAAATCCAGGTACAGAGAGGAAATCAACACTTTCCCACATTTCCCAAGCACCTGCAGACCTGCCAGAGCTGGGAGCTGCAGACTTCCAGGTCTCGCTTGCCCTGCTGGGTCTGTAGCAAAGGCCAACTTGCTGTAGTGCTCAGGGCTGGAAGGCCCTGTGCGTCCTGCTCTGCAGCAACCAGAGGTTCTGCAGCTTCTCTGGTTTGAACCCAGTCCTTCCAAATCCTCAACAGCAACTCACTTTTTTGAGCCTTACTTTGGCATGAAAATGGCCTCCTCTGAGCTGTTCTGATGACTGAGTTTAACACTAGAGACTGAGCACTTCCCGTTTCCAGAAGGTTCAGGATCCACTCAGGGTCAGTGCTATGGCTTCTTGTGGAGCAGCACAGGTGTTTTTCTGGCCAGAATCTCATGATGGCAGCCCAGTGGCTGACAAGTGGTCAGATGACAGGAGCTGCAGGGATGTGCAGGGTGCAGTCTGCCTAGGAAAGAAAGGGAGGCAGGCGACAAGGCCCCAGCGAGCCTGACCTGCAGCGCCATCTGGAAAGGAGTGGGCGGGGGACACAGGAGGGCAGAGGAGCCTGGAACAGATACAAACAGCACCGAGGTCACAGGCTGGCCTGTCCCATGGGGACAGAGGTAGGGTCCAGGCCAGCAAGGGAACATGAAGCATCCAGACTGTGGCTGAGGACAGTATTCTGTCGGGATACACACACACACACACACACACACACACACACACACACATAATCCTGCTTCTCTTCTTTCTGCCGTCAGCTGCTCAGCCATATGAGGTGACCTAAAACTTTGATAAACTGATTGGAAAGTGAGCCCAACTCTGGAAGTCACGGTCAGATGCCACCAGGAACTGGGCTGTGATGGGATGAGACTCAGAGCAGTCCAGCCAGTGCCTCTGTGTGAGATGGGACTGTGGAGCAGGAGGTGTACGGTCACAGAGCTCCAGGGGGGGCTGGGCAGAGGCACCTATCCAGTGTCCCCGACCCTCCTCCCTCGCCCCTCACAAAGGAGCCAGAAGTCCAGGACACACTGGGGACCGTGTGAGCACATTGTTCACACTCCAATCCCATGGCCCCCAACTCCTTTTCCTGAGTGACAGCACTACCTGCTGGGCAGAGACAGCCTAAAGCACTGCTGAGTAAAAATCTCTGAGCAAAGTTCCTCCAGCTCCACACAGGACTGCAAGCCCACTGGTCCCAGCAGCCTGGACTGGAGGTTAAGTGGGACTGATGTCAGTGTGCCAAGGACACATTGCTCCCGCTGCCTGAGACCCCTGACAGCCTTGTCGCCCTGATCCCAGTGCCCTTTCCAGCAGATGATTTGCCACCAAGATCCTTAACAGTGATGTAAAACAAAAAGGACCAAAACAGCAGCATTAATATAAAGATATATTCCATAAAAGTTTGGCAGTCAAAGAGAAGCTTCACACTTCCTAAAAACACAAGCATTCATCTTCCCCTACTCTACAGAGAACTGTTAAAAAAAAAAAAAAAAAAAAACAAAACAGACAACAAGAATTATAGAATCGTCATTATCATCATCCATGAACACCAACCAGCGTCACCAGTATGCACCACAGGAGCATGTATGCTGCAGCAAGTGACGTGGCCCTGGCTGGGAGGGAACAGCTGGGGACACGCTGGAGCGGCCCAGCCAAGGACAGTGCGTGGATGCTGCCTGGGGCACTCGGTCCAAAGGCCAACTGCATGTCCGAGAGCGAGCCCCGGGGGGCCAGGACAGGAAGGGCAGACACAAGGCCACCGATAACCCGGCAGGGAGCCACGTTTAGGAACGAAAGCCCCAAGCTTCCCAGCAACTGTGGCCTGGCCCTAAGGCAGTGTCCCTCTCCCCGAAGTGCGCATCGGGCAGCAGCCCCAGTGTGGCTGCCACTCCTGGTGAAGGCTTCTGCTGGCCTCCTGGGGCTGGGGCTCCCCAGGGCACCAAGAGGAGGGAGGGTGGGGATTCAAGTTCTGGGCGACAGTATCAGTAGCACCAAGACCAGGAGACAGTGAGGCCAAGTGGGGCGGTGAAGCGTGTGGGGGTCACAGAGGAGGGCAACAGCGTGGACAGGAGAGGCCACCTGGGCGGCTCTGAGACTCTCCAGGGACACCGTGTAAGGCTGCTGAGAAGGATGCCCGAGGAAAGGAGAGGAAAGGCAGGCCGCTGTGAGGACACTCTTACTGCTATAAATAACTATGTACACTGGCCACAGGAGAGCCGGCTCCCGAGGTCCAGGCCCCAGCCCGCCCTGGTGCCCTGGACTTAATGCTGTGGAAACAGAGCAGCTGCCGGGCCCCAGCAACACACTGGCTCAGGCTTGCTTCATGTGGCCATGGCCGAGGGGACTGGGGACCACCCGGGTACCCCTCCCTGCAGCAGGGCTGCCCCGTCCCGCTTGACTGACAGAGGGAACCTGTTCTCGCTTGCTGTCCTCGGCCCCTGGCCCACCCTCGGAAGATATGGCAGCCCGTGAGCTCAGACTGCAGGGACAGTGGGGCGCCGGCGGGTGTCCTCGGGCTCCAGGGGGGCTGAGTGAAGCCCTCTGCACGGCCATGGAATCCTGTCTGTCCCTCAGAGTCACTGCCACACAGGGAGACACATCTCCCATCGGGTGCAGCCACAGGTTCGGTCTGGGTTCCAGGTGTGTTGAGGGGGTCCTGGGTCTTCAGCACCCGCCAGCAGAGCAGAGAGGTCACAGTCCCGTCACGCTGCTGCCGAAGCTGGGGCACTCGGCTCCTCAGAAGTGGTGGCCCGCCTTCACTGCCTCGATGTCTGAGATCAGTGTCCTTGCCAGGAAGATGCCAAAAATCTACAACCAAAAGCAGCGAGCATTGGCGTCAGCAGGGCCCAAAGACAGAGGGCAGGGACTGGGGGGCAGGCTGAGGACACCCACTGCACACAGGTCCCTTGCCCACCTTGTGGGGACACTGGATACACAGAACAATTCTGGGGCAAGCAGCAGAGCACAAAGGAGCTACCACTAGGAGGTGAGCCCAGGGTCACTACTGTCCCCAGGGCCTGGAAGAGCCAAGAGTGGGCTCCACAGAGCAGAAGGGCCCTGGGCCCTGCCTCCAACATGAGTGAGCACATCGAGGGCCACAGAGAACTGCTGCACCTGAAGTAACAGGCCATCCCAACCAGTTCCGATCTTGATGGTAAGTCCCAGCATTTCCTGCTATCCCAGCTGGTGGCTGGTGCACATGTGAAGACATGGCCCAACCGTGGTGAGCAGGGGTGAGCTTTTTCCTCCTGAATCGACCAGCGTGAGCTCAGGAACCTTCAATGCTGGTTTGGTTTTTTCCCTTTGTAATTCTTGCTGTGGTTTGCAACTGACCAGCCAGTCTTTCCCAAGTTTGATTTCCCTGACTGCTTTCCAAGTGAGTTTCTCCTTTCCCCTTTAGTGCTTCCCTGTCTTGGTCTTCTTCTGCTCCATGTAACATGTACCATGGAGTGGAGGAGGAAGCATGTGGGGCAGCTGGGTGCCAGGGCACCACAGGGACCCTCTAGACAGGGCAGAGCAGAGCACGAACAGAACACCCATGTCCCACAGACACATGGCATCCAATGTCAGGCACTGCTAAAAGCCCCGAGCAGCACTGCAAATGCTGCCTGCTCTCTCATGTCACTGAATTCCCGGCTCTCTCTGAAGGATGCTGATGGCCCACGTACCCAGGTCTCACTGCCCCTCTGCCACCAACAGCCTTCCACATGTGAAATCTGGTTCCAGTGAACACAAGGAAGCAGCCTTACAGGAGGGACTCACAAGGGAGCAGCCAGGGGTCTGCTGTGAACAGGAGTAATCCCGAGATGCATGCCAAAGACAGGAAGAAAGGAAAGGGTCCTGAGGAACCCTGTGGATCCAAGTCTTGGGCCGTCTTCTAGCCCCAGCTGACCAAGGGTCAGCCTTCATTCTGAAGCTCTCACCATCTCCTTAAAGCCTGCGGCCTCCACTCACAGCAGGGAAGGACCCCAAAGCAGGTGGCAGCCCAGCCGGCATGCACTCCAACCCAAGCTCCAGTCCTGCAGCCCAGTGGGTTCTCCAGAAGGCTACAGGGCCCTCCCAGCCCAGTCCGAGCCCACGCCCTCCACATGACAGTGATGGGAGCCACCATGCTGAATGAGTGCATGGGTACACACAGACACACACATGGACACACACATGGACAGACACACACACACAGCCTGGACATGCAGTTTCTGATGGACACCTGAGCTGGACAGGCATCCTGTTAAAGGCCCAACTACTTCAAATGAAAAGCAGCGTGCCTGCCCCAGCCCCACGGGCTCCAGGAACCCACCTGCAGGAGTGAGATGGCGAGGAAGACACCCGCCACGATGTAGATGTTCCGTGGCAGCCAGCCCTCCAGCGCGGGGATGCAGCCCTTCGTGAAGATGAACTCGTCCCACTTGCTCTTCAGCTGCAGGGAAACACACTGGCCTGAGCCTACAGCCCACACAGCGTACCATGCCGGGCCCTAGGGAGCCCAGCTCCCACACAGAGCAGGGCGAACCTCAAGGGATGAGGCCCAGCCCCAGCCCATTGGGCCAAATACTCTCTGCCTTCATCTGTGACCCTTTCTGTTCAAAGACATCCCCAAAGCCCTTCAGGAAGGGGTCTGGAGGTGTGGGGGAGGAAGATGTTCCTCTGAGGGGAGAACTGGGGGGAGAGGGGATTCCAAGAGTGCTCAAAGGAGCTGCCCAAGGGAGAAATGCTGGCGCCTGGCTCCAGGACACAGCCTGTAGGTGGTGGCCATCAGCGAGCCAGCTCCCTCCAAAGCTGACCTCTGGCAGCACCCAGTAGGCACACAGGCTCAGGTCCCAGCCCACCTCCTACCGCCTGGAAACAAGCCCCACCTTATCCAACTCCTCGGGGCAAGTGATGGACGCTCAGGCATTCCGGCAGCTCTACGGGCTGTGCCTCCTGCCCCTACTCCTATGCGCCTGTGCTAATACCTGGGACCTCAGAATGTGATGGTATTTGGTGACAGGGTCTGGATGGAGGTCATAATAGTGGGTCCTGATCCAGTAGAACCAGTGTCCTCACAAGAAGAGGGATCAGGACACAGGCACAGGGATGAACCACATGAAGACACAGCAAGCCCAGGAGAGAGGGCCAGGACAGACTCCGCCCTCTCGGCCCCCACAGGAACCACGCTTCGGACACAGGGACCTTGGGCCCTCAGCCCGGAGCATGTAAGGGGCAGGTTTCTGCTAGTTAGGCCACTGGGCTTTGGTGCTTTGTCACGGCAGCACCAGGAAACTAACATAAAGGGCGATGAGATCCGAAACCCAGGAAGCTGAGCCAACAGGGTCTGTGGGTCTGTCCGGGGTGCTATAACCAGACACAGGCTGGGCGGGTGAGACGACAGATGTGAGCCGTCACCGCTCGGGGGACCAGGGAGGTACACAGATGAGGCTGCCACTGTAGTCACACAGCCACCCCAGCCCGCACCTCATCCATTGAGTGCCACCCTCACAGACCCATCTTAAAGAAGCTGTCACCCTGGCAATCAGGGTTCAATCTAGGAACTGGGAGGTGGGAGGCGACACTCAGTCATAGCAGCCAGTCCCCAAGAAATGGAAGCCACCGAGGAAGGACTCTCGAGTTTCCCAAGCTGCTTGTGCACCTCATGTCCCAGCCGACAGGAGGGTCCTCGTGGACTCCCCAAGCCCTCCCTTTTGGGACTGTGGCACTCATCAGAGCCACCAGAGCAAGGACTGGGGTGGGGTGCTGAGCTCTGTTTCTTTGGGGTGAGGTCTTGCTTCTTCATGTCCAAGCACCCACACCCTGGGGCCTGAGGGAACCCCAAGAAATCTGAGCCTGCCCCAGGCTATCTCCCACCGGCCGCAAGCCACCATCATCACTGCCTCCCTGGGCAAGCGGGGTCCAGCCACACTCTTCATGGTGTCACCACGAACCCCTTGAAGGGGCCTCTTAAAAACGTACTCTTTGTTCCCCAAAACTTATGACCTCCCACTCTGATGCACCAATAGCCAAGTCTGGGGACTCGAGTCACAGGGCTTTAAACTTCCACCCGGCCCTGCTCCTGGGGCTCAGCTGCCAGCTTGGGAGCCAGGTGTGTGGTGCCACATCCCACCCAGGTGGTCCCACCACAAATGACAGCTTCTGAGTTAACCTCCCTGATTTCTCACTCCGATCTGTACTTGCACTAAGCCAGGAGGTGAGACCACAGGGCACAGAAACCTAAAAAGCTGTCACCTGCCAGAGCCCTCAAAGTTATGTGCATTGGGGTGCTCACCTGAATCCTGACATCATATCCACACTGCGTGTTCACAACTTTTTGCTGTAAGAAAAACAGAAAAATAAGCCACATTTATCCTCTGGAGAAGCTGGCAGTTGGAGGCCCCTGAAAAAATCATACCCCAGCACCAGCAAACCTGTGCAAGGCCCATCATGGCACACACCCTCCAACCATGGAGGCAGCAAACCCTTCAGCTCAGTGCCCAGCACGACCCTCTGCCTCCAGTGGGGTTAGGGCTGGCTATGAAGGGACAGGCCTGGCTCTATTTCCGGAAAACTATGGGGACGCTGAAGTGTGAGCTTCCTACAACTCACACTTGTCGCAAGATGCTTCCCCTCTGACCAATTTTCAGCTGCACCACAGCTTGGCACTGGCTGCCTCCCCAGCGTGTCGAAGGCCTGGTCCCAAGGACAAAAAGCCCAGTGGGAGGCCCTCAGGTCGATGGCCTGCTCTCTTGCTTCTTGGAGACAAGGGCTGCAGTTGTCTCAGCCATGTGCTCTCCACTATCCATCCTTGACCCCATCAGAGGCCCAGAAGCAACAGGTCTGCCCAACTATGACTCAGAACCCCTAAAATTGTCAGCCAAATCACCCTCTTCTCAGGCCTATGTAGGCCTTTGCTTACAGCGATGGAAAGCTAATTAACACAAATCATTTGAACACAGCTCAAAGCGCCCTTGCCTCACAGGTCACACACAACAGTGGGCCAGACTGTGCCGGGCAGTGGAGGAGGTGTCCTGCTTGCTCAGTGCACCGGGCATCACCAGACCATGCAGATGGCTGCCAGGGGCCAGTTCTGCTCAGGCTCAGTTCAGGAAAATCCAGCCCTCCTTATGGGACATTGCCCTGTAAGAGCCCTGCTTCTGGAACCCCAAGGACCTGGGCCTTGGACAGGGGATGCAAACAGGTAAGGAAGAAAGAACACAAACCCATGTTCCACCATGAGACACTTGCTGCTAGGAGGTGCTGTGCCCCACGGCCCTAGGTGCTACTAAGAGCTGGGTGCCCCGTTCTTCCTAATTCACCCAGAATCCAATGTGGTGGAGACAATGCAAGAGCATCTGGTGACTTCACAGGACCCCAGGACGCCGACTCACCGCGGGGTCCGGCACGCAGCAGGAGAAGGGCACCCCACACTTCTCGCGGCTGTAGCTGGCACCACTGCAGTTGAAGTAGACATTGAGGTCCCAGTCCTCAGGGCCGTACGCCCCGCAGCAATGGTTCTGCAATCACAAATGCCCAGAGCCATCAGGGCCTAGGGTGGGGCTGGGGTGCCCAGGCAGCAATGTGGTGCGGCAGGGTGAGGGCGCCCCCATCTGACAGAAACCAGGGCCCACCCTGCACCTGTCCTGTGCACACAGACACCGCTGGGTGCTGATGAACAGGCAGCCCTGTAAGGGACACCAGTCCCGCATCTCCATCCAACCCCACCTTGGCCACCTGCTCCCCTGCCTCTCCCAGCCTCCAGCCTGCCTCTCTTTTCGGAGGAAACCTCAAGGGCAGCAGGCCTGGTCCCCAAAAAACTTCATGCTGGCCCCCATTATTCTTTGGGCTCTTCCCAAAAGAGCTGCTAAGTCTCACCCAGAGTAAGAACTCTGACGGAGGTGAACAGCAATGCATCTGCCTCTGCCCCTGCTTCCCACAACCTGATACAGAGGCGAAGCAAAGCTTCTACCCTGAAAGCATCACTGTGAAGAACCACGGTTCCCACCCTAGGGGCACTAGACCCGCTCCTGGACCTGCCCTCGAGGCTGACGAGGCAGTGGCAGAAGTCATGGCAAATGACAACACAGACAGCTGTCTTCAGAGTTTTTTGGTTATTTTTAAATCAAAACTCTGCCTTCCAATGCTGGCTGTTTTAACAATGAGGTCCCCCCAAGAAAGCTCCTTAATTCCCTAACTCCCCCGGGAAGCCTCGTTTCTGCCTCGTTTCTGGGAGGAAGAGGGTGGTAGAGGAGGCTGCACTGCTGGTAAGGAAATGTGGAGGAAACCCCTTAACCAAGTGCCATGTGAACTCAGAAAGGGGGACGGGGCTCTGGACAGAAAAGCAGCAGTGAGGGCAAGGAGCGCAGGTGAGCAGGGTCAGCAGCAGCGACACGGGTGGGTTCCAGCTGCGGAGATGGGTTCGCCGGGAACTCAGGGCAAGCGCACTCTAACTAGAGTGCAGCAGGTTATTTTTAGAGCATTCCATTTATTTTCTTCTCCAAAATAAAGCGCTGTGTGTCAGCTTCTTAAGAAAGCCAGGCCCCTGGCACAGTGTGGTGTGGGATGGTGTGGTGGGGCTCAGGTGGCCATGGTTCAGGCTCCAGGGGCAGCCACCCATGGTGGGGGGGCATTAGGGCCCCAGCCAGGACTGCTCAGCCCTGGGGACATGTTCCAGAGGTCACATCCCACAACAGAGGAAGCTCTGCCCTCTCCAGCTGGAAGGGAAAAGTACTAGAGGAAGAGGATAGTAACAGCCTCGGAGGGTGGGTCACACTTTGGTCCAGGACCTTGAGGAGGTGGGGGGTCGCTCCTGGGACGGGTGCCCCCAGCACTGCTGGACTTGCTGCCCTAACCAAGTGGCTGGCAGAACCACACTGAACCGAGACAAGGCTAGCTGTGCACAGCATGCAGACGGCAGGCCACAAGGGAGCCGGCTGGCAGCACTTACGGCCCTCTGCAACGAGTCAATGAGATTCTGCAGGTCGATGTCATCCCGATAGGATCGGATGTTGCTCTCGAAAAACTCCCGGAAGCGGTCCCTCACCCAGTCTTGGAACAGGAAGGCCAGCACAGCACCGGCCAGTTCCAGGAAGAAGATAAGCACAATGGCACCGCAAAACTGTGGGAGAAATGGACGGGGTCACCACACCACCAAGCCAACCTGGCCCCAACCACTCTGACCAGAACCACCGCCTGCTGCAAAGAGCACAGGCTGCGCACGAGAGATCCTAGGTTGGCCCGGGGACCCCCAGCAACCCGGCCCCCTCTATACATGGGGACGTAGCACGGCCACATTACTTGCTGTGCGGCCAGGAATAGGAAATGTGTGTAGGTCTGAACGGGCCTGCCGCTCACCTCTGAGGAAGCGGCCCTGCTCCGTGATGAAACAGAAGTCACATCTCGGGACACAGTGGCCGACCCCCTGCCAGGCTGCCAGCTGCTTGTGGACACAGTCTGTGCCCAGGCACTCAATGGCCTTGTGCCACATACACACAACCACCAAAATCCCTAGAAATCCCACCTGTCACCCCCACTTCAGGGACATGAGAACTAAGGTTGACCTGGTGTGCAGCTTGCCTGAGGTTCCCACAGGTCACCTGGGCTCCCAAGCAGGCCTCTTCTGCACTCCAGGAGGTGCCAATGTTACCAGCATCCGCTCTGGAGTTAAGTGCACAGTCAGAGGACTGGTCAGCCCAGACAGATCCCTCCCAAAGCACAGCTGCTCCAGGAACAAGTGAGGTGGTGCTCACCAAGCCCGCCCCACCCCATCGAGGCACCCCTGACCTGCAGAGTCTGTTTACACAGCCTCCCAGGACACTGGGCAGTTTGCCACAACCCAGAAATGTTTAAGAGGCTTTCAAAGTAAGACAAGAATCAGGAGCAACACTCACACATCCACACAGACACGTGGGCTCCAGAGTGTATCTGCTCACCGAGAAGCCAGAGGCTAAACAGCATTTTTAAGAGGTTAAAAAAAAAAAAAAATGGAAAAAAAAATCTGCTTTGCTTTTTAAATGATGCCCAGAATAGAAAAGGTTTGACCTAATAAACTCAACAAACACTATATTGTGAAAAATGATAACGTGTTTTCCTCACCAGGTGCTATTTAATTTTAACTGAATGCACTGAAAAACGCATTTGTACCTAAATATAAAACTAAACTTCTAGGAGCTTGCAATTCTGCCAGGAAATTAGGATTCCGCACCGCATGTCCAGATTCATCCATCCTAGAGGAGGGAAATGATTTCTTAGCAAACAAACAACTCCTTTAAAACTCGTGAGAGCGGATAAAAGGCAAGGGAGGGTCCTTCTGCCCCAGAGCAAGGGACAGTTTTCCATTCTCTGACATCTTCTTCATCTCCTTTTACAGAGCGCTGCAGTTTTCAACATAGAGATCTTTCACTTCTTTGCTGACATGACTCCTAATTATTTCATTTTTTTGGATGATATTTTGAAAGGCATGATTTTCCTAATTTCTTAGTTTGTTATCTGCATACATGAAAGCTACTGATTTTTCAGTGTTGGTTCTGCATCCAGCTATGCAACTGAATATGGTTATTAAATCTAGAAGTCTTTGGTGGAGTTTTTGGGGTCTCCTATGTAGAGTATCACATTTCATCTACAAATAATGGTAAGTGAACTTTTTCCTTTCCTATCCTTATTCCTTTTATTTCTTTCTCTTGTCCAATTGCTATGGCTAATGTTTCCAGAGCTACACTGAATAGAAGTGGTGACAGTGAACATCATTGTCTTGCTTCTGATTTAAGAGTTAAAGCTTTCAGTTTTTGTCCATTTAGCATGATGTTGGCCATAGGTTTGTTGTAGATAGCTTTTATCAGATTGTAGGCCATACTCCCAAAATTGTTACACAGATTTAATGCAATCTCAATCAAAATACCAACTACATACCTCACTGAACTAGAGAAAACATTCCTAAAATTCATTTGGAACTAGAAGAGATATAGAATAGCAAAAGCAGTTCTGAGCAACAGAGGCAAGGAGGGGGCAAATTCCCTATGATGAGTGTGATCATTATGTATGCCTAAAATGTACTGATAAAACTAATTAGTTAAAAAAAAAAAAAAGGCAAAGGAGGAACCAGTGCCTGCCAGATCCTTCTACAGGGGCTGAAATCCTAAGGGGCTGGGAATCCCCGTGTGAGGCGCCAGCTCCTGTGGACTCCCCTAACTGTTCCCCAAAGGCAGCAGGTGCCAATGGCCACTTCCGGCTGCCCCCCGCCCCATCCCCTGCCACCAGGCCACTCACAAACTTGAGCAGGCAGATGTTCTCCCGAAGGGCTCCCACGCAGCCAGCAAAGCCCAGCGTGAACATCACCACGCCCACCATCAGGACCAGCACCACTGGGTCCACGCCGTGCAGCCGCGTCACGCGGGTGAGGTCGGACAGCACGCCCTGCAGAGAGAGCAGCATCAGGGTGCCCTGGGTGTGGCTGGAGGCCTGGGCCGCGGCTCCTGGCTACTGAGCTCCTCTATCCTCCCACGTGGGTGCCTCTGGGGAGTCCAGAGGCTCCCTTGGGGATGCTGCCACGCTGCTGCCCCACATGGCCCACTGGCCACAGGTGTCACTGAGCACTCAGGGGTTTGGCCAGGGAGACTGAACAACTGACCTGCATCTGTGCTCATCTTAGTTAATTTAAACATAAATACACTAGGAGGCCACTCACACTGCTATAGTCCTAGAGGTGGCCACACAATGGTGCTGTGAGTCACGGCTGCTCTGGCAAAGGCACCCTGTGCCCTGCTCCTGCCTCTTAGGGTTTCACAGGACACTTGGAAAGTGCGGACCCTCACCAGGCCCTCGGAGCACGGCAGGGACACACACAGACATCAGCATTCCTGCTGCTGTCCACGTGGATGCAAAGGTAGGCTCCTCGAAAGGGACAGGTCCAGGCCTGGGGCACTGCCAGGCTGTACTTCCCTTTCCACTTCACTCTGCGTGGCCCCACGGGGAAGGACTTCAGCCCTCATCACCACCCCCAGGGCGGGGACAGCATCTGTTCCACACACCCACACCGCACAGGTCCCGTGCTCCGAGGGCCCGGACCCTCCAGACCACCAGCCTGGCCTCTCTCCTCAGCGAACGGAGGAGACAGAACCACGCCCAGCTGCATGCAAGCTCCAGGTGGGATGGGATGGGACAAGGGAGGCAGTATGCTCACAGCTGGAGCCTGGCCGGGCCCAGCAGTGCCTCGGGCTGAATTCAGGAGCCAGTCTGCGCAGGGCTGCTTCACCGCCCTCCCTCTGCGCAGGGCTGCCTGACGCTCCAGTCAGGGAGCTCCACCTACCTTTTCGCTCCATGCCCACAGCCCAACTCCAAGGAAGACGACTCCAGCCAGCTGGACACAGATGCGGCAGGGGAGAGGAGAGAAGGACAGGGTGTGGGGGAGGGAGAGAGAGACAGGTTAGGTTGGAAGCCAGTCACACAGACGTGTCATTGTAGTTCGATTGTTTTTCATTGGTTTGTGATACTAGACATTGAACCTAAGGCTTCCCCAGTCCTTTTCAATTAGAGACAGGGTCTAAGACACTAAGATGCCCTGGCCAGGTTCAAACTTGCAGTGCTCCTGCCTCAGCCTCTCCTGAGTGCTCGCATTATGCCACAAGCCACGAAATCCATGAAACCTGAGCACAGCGGCAGGGACCACAGTGTGAGGACCACAGCGCAGTCACCAGGCTGCACCTCACTGCATTTAGGCCCGCGCACCTCAGCACACGTCCCGGCTCTGAGACACAGTCTGCCCAAAGGCGCCCCAGTGCCTCAGTGGCTGCCAAGGTAGGTGACACTGCAGGCAAGCAGGTGGGCAGCAGAGGCAGCACAGTCTCCTTTCCTACCTCAGGCCTCTGGCATGGGACTCGGGTTCCAGCAACAGACAAATGAAAAAGCCACTCGGCTGCTCCTAGCCAGCCCTGGGCCTCCTAGCCACGGCACCTGCACCCGGCGCACACTGGGCCATTAGCTCCTGGATGGAGCCAGGCCTGCGCTGGGCCCTGAGCTCTCTCGGGAGGAAGCGCCTGCACCTGATCTCAGCTGTGGGAACCGTGCATGGCAGGTCTGCTGGGCCACAAGGGCTTCTGCAAACCCCCACGAACAGAACCACCTCCCAGAGACAGCGCCACCCCAGGTTGGCACTGCACTACTGAGTCTCAGAGCCTCGTCATCACACCAAGGCAGGCTCTCCAAGACTCAGCCTTGCAGTCAGCTCTCCCCAGCCACGGCTGTTTCTGCCCATTGTACTCCACGGCCTGGAAGGAAACGCCCTGGGGGAGCACCACCTCTTCCAGATCACAGGCAGCTTTCGGAAGACACCCTCCCTCTGCACAGAACTCCGAGGGCTCCAACTTCTCCTGGTGGTTCCCGCTGTGCCTGTGGTCCCCTCAAATGAAGACACTCCGCCAGGGCCTGGAAAGGACCAGGACTAAGAGGGAGGGCCGTGAGGAGAAGGGCTCCATCCCGCCTCACTTCTCCCATCCCCTGCTCCTCAACATCCACTTGGCACTGCCCAAGTACCCAGCTGGGGCCCAGTAGGCCTATCTCTGGGCTGCGGGCCTTGGGCTCCTGCCCCGCCACACCTGTTTCCTAGTCCCTAGCTCTCCATTTGTCCTGACAGTACATGGCTGCTTCCTCTCCTCCGCCCAAGGGATGCCCACAGGTGAGCGGGCCACCCTGCCACTCCTCACGGCCCCCAGTGACTGACTTCCCTCCTGCCAACACCGATGCTCACCTCATCTGACTGCCTGGGAGGTGAAGTCAGAGTGGGTCCGGACACACCCAGCCGGGGACACCAGCACCTGCTCACGGACTGCTGCACACCCTCAGGCTCGGTTCCAGCCCCTGCCCTGCCTGAGCACTGTGGTGACCCATGATTCCCGTGGCTCCAAACACCGTCTGTCCCTGCCCTGCTGCTCCCCAGCCACAACCCCGAGGCCTCTGCAGGCCGGGCCACCCTGATCCTCCCCACTCCTTGTGAGGACACACCCGAGACCAGTCGTCTTCTTCCCTCAAGCCCCACATTCGACCCTCTGGGACCTCTGCTGGTTCGACCTCCACATGGACCACACCCTCGACCCTTCTTCCTGCCTCTGCTCGCTCTGTCCACCATTCAAGTCAGGACCTGTAGGCGCCTCCTCCCAGGCCGCCCTGCAGAGTGATCTTTTAAAAACATGGCTGCCCCTCAGCATCCATGAGCAGAATTCACCGCTGGCTGGGGACGCTCCTGGTTCCAGTCCAGGGCAGCGTCTGGCCCCACAGGCAGAGTCACTGCCCAGCAGGAATGTGGAGGCTCCACAGAGCAGCAGGAAGAACTTCTCAGCGGACGCAGCAGCCCGAGGACAGCAACAGTGAGCGCGGCGTAGAACCCAATCAAACCTTCCAGACTTTAAAGCAGCCCAGACCGTGAAGAGCTGTTACACTGCACTGTTCAGGGAACGCTGCGGGGAACGTCCGCAAGTGAGCGCAACGCAGGCCCAGGGACGGTGAAGGATGGCCATGTGGAGAGCAGTTTCCTCCTCGGAGTCCTCCATGACTCCTTTCCACACCCAGAACAGAAACCATCCAGGGCACTGCGGCCACAGCGGCCTCTGCCTCCTGCCGCTTCCTGACCCCGCACCCGGCCCGCAGCAGAGCCTAGAGCCAGGAGCCCAACGACGAGGGTCCTCAGGGTGACCTTTCCCTTCCCTTCCGGTCCCGTCAGGTCCCAGGTGGAAGCACTCCCGAGAGCACTGGCTCCCCAGCACCGCGGGCAAGGCCTGGACATGGAGGACACAGCAGGCTGCAGCCCAGCATCCCGGCCCATGGCCTCCCCTGTCCTCCCAAGGTGTGTCCAGCCGTGTCCAGCCCTGCACAGCACTGGGGACAGGAGAGGAGAGGCTGCCACCGCCCACTCACCTCCCACACTCCCATTCTGTGCAGCCGGCCCGGCCAGGGGCACCACCACTTCACCCCTTCTTCCACACCTGTCCCCCACCTCCCTCCACCGCCAGGACTCTCAGTGCCTCCCCAGGGGACCAGCGACTGCGAGAGCAGCTTGGCCCAGTGCATGGACTTGTCCTCGAGGAAGGGCAGAGCTACGTGCCAGCACCCTGCCAGGTACCCCTGCCTCACAAGCTCCAGACCCAGCTCTGCCCTCACACTGTCTGGGCCTTCCCATCACATCTGAGAGTGGAAGCCAGCTCTCAGCAGAAGCTGTTCAGTGCACGCTGGCTGGCAAGGACCGAGAACCTTCCAGAGATGAATGAGCGAGAAGGTGGGAGGAGCAGACCTCTGCAGGATCAGGCGGGCTGGGCCACCTCCCGGCTGCCAGCTCCGGAGCACGGGCTAAGGGTGTTCTCCGAGCCCTCTCCTGCCTTCAAGAAGCCCTTGCTCCCCCGAGCCATGGGGAGGCCAAAGGGAGGCTGGCAGGACACAGACTGCGGGGCCACCAGGCAGGTGCCTCACCTGTTCCTGAGTACTGCACGGGGTGTGGCACGACACACCTGGCACACCTCACACATGCCTCAACACACACCTCACACACGCCCCAGCATACACAGCACACACGTCACACATACTTTTGCACACCTCAGTGCACACCTCAACACACTATAGCGCACACACCACAGCTCACACCTTGCACACGTCAGCACACACCTCATAGACACCTTACACCTCAGCACATCTCACAAGTGCACACAGCACACACCTCATACCTCGCACACAGCTCAGCACCTGGTCCTCTCACCCTTGTTTCTCATATTGTAATTTGGCCATCCAAGGTGACACAGGTAGCTGGTGATGCACTTAAGAACCAAGTCCTAGTGTTTCTGACCCTGACCACTGACCACTGGTTATCTCACCACCCACAGGGCAGCTACCCCTGCTACTGGACAGGAAGGACAACCAACCCCTCTGCGGGGAGGGATCCATGCAGGAGCCCAAAGGGTAAAACACCACTGAAGGCCTTCCAGTGTCACAACCCTAAAGCCAACAAACTACACCACAGCTGGGAGGCCCACTTATCCCGAGCAGGGCACAAGGCGAGGAAGCAGGGCCTCCACGGGGCCACTGTAAAATACTGACGTTGGCCTTCCCCCTAATGCAACGCCTCTCAGAACCAAGAAGAACCAAGAGGTCCTCATGAGCTCTCTGGGCTCACCTGGCCCTGCCTTGTCCTGCAAGCCATGAGGAATTGCCCTACCACATAAGCAAGCCTGTGGACTTCACCCTAGCAGGATCAAGTCCTGGCAGAAGTGCCAACAACAGGCTAGGCCCTGTGGGACTGCAGGGGCGAGGGGCAGACTCTGGCCTCTGTGCCTCAAGACTCCACAGAAGCATGGGGAGAGCAGGCAGGCAGCTCCTGCAGGCCCCAGAGGCCTCTCCAGCAAGCGCAAAGCAGATAACTCCAGGCGCTGCCCTCCGGCCTCTGCTTCTTGCACAATTCCCTGATGACTCGGAATGACACTTGCAGAGCCCTTCCGGTGCTCCTCTTGAGGTGCCTCAGATAAGAGGAAGGAAATCAAGAGTGAGCTGGGGGGCTCAGGGAAGTGCACAGGGGTGCCCGACACGCAGTACGGTCAGCGGGCCAGGGCCCAGCTCTCCTCCCCTCTCCTCCCTGTGGCCTCGGCAACAGGACCTTGTGTGGGCTAGGGACCTTCCCAGGGCCATGTGCTCCCCTGTACAACAAGAAGGTTGGAGGGCTGGAGGAAGACTCTGAGGTGACATGCTTACCCCAGGATACGGAGCTGACCTGAGGGAGGGACAGGCAGAGCAAAGGGCAGGGGCCGCCAGGGCAACACACACACACTGCAGACTTGGGGTACCCCAAACCCTGTAGGCCCCAGCACAGCCAAGGACAAGGCCGCCTTCCCAGAGGACCTGCTTCAGCAGGCTTCGGAGGCTATGGAGGTACAGAGCTTGGGGAGACCTGGCAACCAGAGCTTTTCCAACGAGACAGCAAAGGGCCATGGAAAGCAAACCAGACAGGGTGGGGAGAAAGCCAGAAGTGCACCTCACCCTGTGTAGCCGCCCGGCTCGTGGGGCTCAGTCTGCCGACCTGAAAAGGCAGCAAAGGCAACAAAGGACCTATGTGTGTGGCTTCAAAACCTTCACCGGCCCAGTGAAAGTCCACGGCCAAGGCAAGCTCAGACCTTAAGGTCAAAGAACAAAAGACATGCTCTTTGCCGCCTGAAACGGCAGAGTCACCTGAACTTGAGGCCAGACAGGACACGGGGCACAGAGCCCAGACCCAAACTGGCCTGAGGCAGTCGCCAGGTGTCTGTCAGGGCTGGAGACCTTGCCTCAAGTTTCCGTGGGAAGGTCTGAACTGAGCTCCCTCTCACTGGGCAGGGACACCAGCCACAGAGTTATCATGGCCAGCTCTTCCTGCTGCGGAAGGGCGGTGGCCACAGCAAAGCACAAAGCAGTCTCAGCACAGCAGTGAACCCGGGCAGGGGCCAGTAGTGGGGACAGACGAGGAAGAGGGCTATAGGAGAAGGCTCCAGGGGTGACTTCCACGGCTGCCTCTGGGTTGCCTGATAACAGAGCCACAGAGTCCATGTCTACCGAGCCCCATCCAGGAACCTGGACGTCAGGAAAGGCAAAAAGGAGTCATCATCCAAGGGAGGGAAGAAAGCCAGGGAGCTGCACCCCAGTCTGTCCTTACAGACAAAAGCCACAACACTGGACTGGCCAAAGAGGAAATACCTCAGCTCTGTGGAGTGACAGCCGGAAAGCATCACGGACAACACACAAGTGAACAGCGTGTGCTCTCAAACAGGAGAAAGGCTGGTCTGACCTACGGGTGGAGTGTGCTAAGCCAGCACTACACTATCATGTGAGACCCATCCGGGCCTGCAGACAATAGACAGGATATCCTTTAGCACCCACGCTTGAACTTCAGGACACCCCATGCAACTCCTTAGCGGATTAACAATTAATAGCTTCAAACTGTAAATGACCCGAATGATCTACTCCCAAACGAAATCTCACCCAACAACAGGAGTAAATGACTTACAAATACATATTGACAGCATGGATGAATCTCATATACAAAACTTAACAGAAGTGTCAGGCACAAAAGACTTCATATGTCAGGGCAAACATTCTGGGCAAAGCATCCCACCAAAAGATACTGGATATGAAGAAAAACCATGACCCTCAACGCAAAAATATACCAGCCGAGAGGGGCACTGGGTGAGGCAGAAGGGGGAATCAGCAGACCCACGCTTAAAAAAAACACTGTAAATGTGTTTAGTGATGTAAAGGAAAATATAAATATGATAAGAGGAATAAATGATAAAAAGACCCATATCAAACTAGCACTAGAAACAGAACATCAGAAATGAATTTACAGCCTACTAGATGCTGGGGAAGAAAAGATGGGTGAACTTAGAGGCAAAGCAACAGAAACCATAGAACTAAAAGAAAGAAGGGGAAACAGAAACTGAATAGAGCCTCAGAGATCTGAAGAATCAAAGTCCCAGAAATAAAGAAGGGTGTATATATTTAAAAAGTCATGATTGAAATACAGCATTTCCAGATTTGATTTCCAAACATAATTAACACAAAGAAACCCCACAACACAGCAACAAAGAGATATTCCTGAATTAGCCTGGAGACAGAGAAAAATCACATACACTGATGTAGTCAGGAGTTCCAAGAACAATTATAAACAAGACACAGAATTTATAATATTATTTTCTGATGGTCACCCAGAGTTTAATACGAGAAAGTACAGGAAGTCTGTCCACAACACTAAAGACCTAGAAAATCCAGTTGAGGGCCTAGATCCCATAGCAATATCCCGCATGAGTTCACCTGAATACCTAGAGCCCATGACAATGCCTCCCATGAGTCCAACTGGAGGCCTACAGTCCATGACAATAACTCATATACGTCTATTTCATGGATCTGCACTGGAGAGGCCCAAAGGTCAGCGGTGGAAGCTAGAAAGTCTATGTCAGAAGGGTGAAGGATTTGTGCCCTTAGACTGAGGGTTTTGCACTGGAGCCAAGAAGTGACACTCAAAGTAAGGATCAGGGCTGCCCTGAAAAGTACCACAGCCGTCCTCAGTGACAATGAGGTCCCGAGCTTCTCTGATGATGAGAACAGCTGAGTACATGTCAAGAAGCCAGCATGACAAGTTTCTCCTGGAGATTAAACAGCACACCTCTTCCCCTCCAGAGCTATGCTCAAAGTAAGGACCAGAGCTCCCCCAAAATGAACCACAGCCACTCTCACAAGGTCCCAAGCTCCTCCAATAATAACAGCTGAGTTCCTATCAGGGGAGCCAGCGTGACAAGCTCCTCCAGGAGAACCAATAGCTCGAAACAGCAACACTTAGAAGAACCCACAATACCTCACGCCTCTCCACATCTCCTTTTATGCTGGCAACTTTCCTAACATGGGTCATCTACACACAATACCATGCTAATTTAATTCACCTGGTGTTAAGCTGACCACCAGTTTTTAATCAATAACATGCATATACAAAACATTTTAACCCAGTGAAAACAGGAAACTGTGCGATGCACTAGCTTTGAATATTTCTACTAGGAAAGAAAAACCCTGGAGTTCAGTAGTCTGAACTGTCAGAAGCTAAGAAAAAAGTAAAGTATTATCCAAGTATAAAGAAGAGAATAAAGCTAGCGATCTGTTTCTCATCTCATTCCATGAAATAAACTGGATACATGGTGATAATGATTGTGTAAGAATGTGAATATACTTAACGCCGACGAACTGCACACACATGATGGCGCCTGCCTTAATCCCAGCATTCTAGAAGGCTGAGACAGGAGGACTCCAAGTTTGAGCCCAGTCTTGTCAATTTAGCAACTTAGGGCTAGGGATATAGATCAGTGGCACAAGCGTCTGCCTGGCAAGTATAAGGTCCTAAGGTTCGATTCCCAGTGCCAAAAATTTAAAAAATTCTCTGAGCTTCAAATTTAGCAACTTAAATGAGACCCTGTGTCAAAATGAAAAATGAAATGGGGATGGGGACACCTCAGTGTGAAGGCCCTGGGTTCAATCCTCACTACAGGAAAAAAAAAAAGTTGCAGTGATGGATGTTCTATTATGTATGTTTCACAAACCACAATCTTTAAAAGTAAAAATAAAAAACAATTTTAATAATCTTTGGAATTAAAAACAGTCAGATGCAGTGTCAGGCAGCATGCTGCTTTGACGGGAGGGTCAGCGGGGGCTGCAGAAGGCACTGAGGCATGTGCTGCCGCTGTCGGCTGGACTCTTCAATCAGGCAAATGTTCTATCAAAAGGACACCTCGACAGAGACGACTCTTCAGGCACTGGTGTGTGAGGGAGACCTAGCTCCAGAGGATAGGCCCTGTGGCCCGGTACCAGAAGGATGTGGCGTCAGCACCCACACTGCCACCCAGTTACGTGGACTTTGAAGTAGCCCATGAGGCCTCGACAGCCACAGGCACCAGGCCACAACCCCGGAGCTCCTTGCTGCCCTCCCAGGCCACACCCAGGGCCCCCACCACACACACAGCGGGCTGGGTGGGGAGCATGGGGTGCACCTCGCTCTTCTGGAGCCTCTGATCCCCAGTCTACACTTCTGCCATGGCGTGGCAGCCTCCGACCCATTTCATCTCACTCTGGGACTCTGTCTCGGCAAAGGGCTCTCCTCCCTTCCCCAAAGCATGATTCTGTCCTCCTCACAGCCAGTCAGTACAACCTACCTAGGACAGTAAAGACACTGAGAACAACCTAATGCCAAGATGGGATTTTTTTTTCACCTGCTTTAATCACCAAGCAACAGAAGCAAAGTGCGGGGAAATAAGCGTGACTGAAAACTTGCCTTTGGGTAAAGGGTGT
This sequence comes from Dasyprocta punctata, assembly GCA_004363535.1. Lineage (NCBI taxonomy): Eukaryota > Metazoa > Chordata > Mammalia > Rodentia > Dasyproctidae > Dasyprocta > Dasyprocta punctata. Next base: position 9,576 of record RJWM01000561.1, on the reverse strand, counting down.
GCACTGGAGACCAAACTCGGGCTTGGCATTGAGTGCACCCCACCCCTTTTTATCTGGGACAAGTTCTTCTGAAGTCACTAAGTTGTCCAGGTGGAGTTCAAACTTGTGGCCCTCCTGCCTCTGCCTCCCAGATCTCTAGGATTACACTTGCCTGCCCCCAAATCCAGCCCGTACTTTAGCCATGTTTAAGTGTGCAGTCTGAGGGCATTAAGAGCATGCAGTGTGGAGGAACCAGCAACATCATCCGTGTACAGACTGCTCTCATCTGGCAAAGCTGAAACTCTATGCAGTAAATGTAACTCTGCTGCTGTGGCTTGACTGCATCCCTGAAACTCCTGTTAGAAACTCAGTCCCCTAAGCCGGGCGTGGTGGCGCACGCCTTTAATCCCAGCACTCGGGAGGCTGAGGTAGGCGGAGTGTTGTGAGTTCTAGGCCAGCTTGGGCTACAACGCGAGCGCAAGGCCGGCCTGAGCTACATAGTGCGACCCTGCCTCAAAAAAAATCAGGGCTGGGGAGTTTGGCTCAGCGGCTTAAGCGCCTGCCCTGGCAAGTGCAAGGTTGTGAGTTCAATCCCCAGTGCCAAAAAAAAAAAAAAAAAGAAACTCAGTCCCCAGTGCCACGGGGTCAACACCTGACATCTGTAGGAGGTGAAGAAGGAAGAGTCCCTGTGAGGGTACTAATGCCACTATCACGCGTCCGACCCCTCCTAGTCGGTCCCCATACAGTGCCACCCTCCCCTGCCTTCTGATACAGAAAGGAGGCCCTGACAGGTGTGCTCCCGCACTTTTGGGCCTCCCAGCCTCCCAAGCAGGAATCTGACGTACATCCATTGTGTGTAAATGACTCAGGCTGTGGTACTCTAAGCAGACGAGGGCACTCCTCCCGTTTCCTGGCAACCAACATTCCACTCTAACTCCATGGTTTTACAAGAAAAGCGGAATCACACAATATATGTCTTAAAAGTGGAAGAAAGTCTTTGCCTTTTTATATGTTCATTTCACCTAGCACTATGTCCTCCAGCTTCGCCCACTGGTGTAACACATGTCCTAACTGCCTTCCTTTTCTCTCGCTGCTGAAACAAAGCTAAAGGTGGAAAGGTTTATTCAGTTCACAGTTGCAGAGGCGTCGGTCCATAACCGGCTGGCTCCAAGGCAAGGTGACTGGGCACAGGGGCATCACAGAGGGCAAAAGAGTTCATGGTGGGCAGAAGGCAGCAAAAGCAAGCAAGAGAGGGGGCAAGAGAAGCCTCTTTCTGTTCCTTTTATGTAAGGTACTCAGGGAAGGCAGCATACACACCCTTAATTCTAGTGCCCTTGAGCAGCACTGCACCATGAATTGATGCCACACTCTGCATCCAGCCACCCCTGAAAAGCCCCACCAATGACTGCATAGGCTTTGAGGTACATCTAGACACAGCCGTCATAATATGTAAGACTGTGGCAGCTATGTGCCATGCTTATTTGTCCATTCAATCAACAATGGGCACCTTCCGGTCACTGTGAATAATGCTGCTGTGAATGGGACAAGCACACGCCTCACACCCTGCTCTCTGCCCTTTGGGTCTGCACCCAGAGGAGGCCACCTGAGCACCACCGGGCTGCTCCCATCCTGCTGCACCCTCTGATGGACCCCTGCCAGCAGTGCACAGGGCACCAATGTCCCACAGCCTTGCCAGCATTTATGTTCTGCTTGGCTTTACTATTTGTTTTTTAAACAGGCATCCTAATAGGACCAGAGCTGGTATCTCACTGTGGCTTTGATTCGCTTTCCCCTGAGCTGAAGTGAGATTTTGCACTACAAACAGGTCTAGCACAACCAAAAAGTGATTTGAAAAAAAGTAGAATGTGCCAGTGCTCTCAAAATGCTATAGCTGGAAACAGTTTTCCCAAACATCGCACGACAGGAACGTTGGCTCTGCTCTGACTGTGTGCAGACCAAAGGGCCACAGCACAGCACCAGCAGCACCTGAGCTCAGCGGTCAGCGTCCTCCTCACTGCTCACCTCTGTCCACCACACCAAATCTAACACTGCAAAACTGCCTCTCTAACCTTTGCTTCAAAATAATCCAAAGGCACACAAATGAAGTAAGATTTGCTATGAGTGAGTGGGTAACTTTTGAAGCCAGTTGACAGGAATGTGAGACTCATCGTATTTTCCCAATGTGAAAAATTCTCTCTGAAGAGATGAGGACATGGTGTACTGGCAACCTTGTGAGGCAGGCACCTGCAACAGAGAGCGATGTTCACAGTAAGACCCTGGGCTCATCAAAGACTCCAGCCCAGGTAAGGGTCCCCAGCAGCCTGGTCCCTCCTCCTCTGAGAAATCCTAGAAGGCTGTGCCCAGCCTCAGCCCCTGGCCTCACTACTCCCTGCCAGCTCCTGGGGAGACAAGGTGGACAAATGCTCCGGAACCCAGCAGGAGAGGCTGTGTGACCTCTGCAGAGTGGACACTTGGCCTCTGTTGTAGTCAGGGGTTACAGGGAGAACAACTGCGACAGGACACAGTGTTTGTAATATTGTTTTATAATAGTCACCCAGAGTTATACACAAGAAAGTGCAGGAAAATCTGTCCACAACACTAAGACCCAGGACATTTAGCCGAGGGCCTGGATCCCACGACAATGTCTTGCAAGAGTCCCACTAGAGACCCAAAAAACATGACAATGCCTTCCACAGTTCCAACTGGGAATCTTACAGCCCACAACAAGGACTCACACCAGACTATTTACGGTTCTGTGCCGGGACGGCCAAAGTTCAGTGGTAGAACTAGAAAGTCTATGCCAGCAGGGTGAAGGAGCTGTGCAGTGGGTTGAGGGTTCTACGTGGGAGCCGAGAAGTCACGCTCAAAAGAAGAAGCGGGGCTGCCCTGAAGAGCACCACAGCCATCCCCAATGGCAACGAGGTCCCGCACTCCTCCGACAATGGAGAACAGTTGAGCACAGGTCAGGAAGCCCAGTGTGACAAGCTTCTCCAGCACACAGCTTCCCCTCCGGAGCCAGGAAGCGATGCACAATGTGAGGAGCAGAGCTCCCTCAACGTGAACCACAGCCACTCTCATTGATGAGGTCCCGAGCTCCTCTGACGATAATGGCCGAATCCATATTGGGGAAGCCAGCATGACAAGCACCTCCAGGAAAACCAGCGGCTCGAACAGCAACTCTTGAAAGAACCCACAACACCTCCTTCTTCTCCACGTCCCTATTTATGCTGGCAACCTCCTTCAAATGGAGCATCTTTACTCAACACCAACTGAATTAATCCAGCTGCTGCTAAGTTGACCACCAGTTTGTAATCCATAACAGCCTCCCATCTGACTCCTCAGAAAGCATTCTCATCTGCTGGCTGCTCTGTGCCCTCCCATCTGCCCCAGTGCACGCAGAGGGAGCAACGATTAAGCCTCTGCCACACACGCTGCTAGTGACATAGTAACACTTCCAACCACCAAGTGGGCTTGCTGGACTCTGGATTCACAAGCTCCACAGCCTGAATTTGGGGTGCAGATGTGTCACCAACCAAGGGGGCTGAGGCTCCAATGGGCCCAAGTGCGGGTCTGAAGGCCCTCTGAAGAAGTGGGGACCCCAAGGCCCTGGGCTGCAGTGGCGACAGAGTTTGCCACAGTTGCAGAAGCCAGGGTGAGAGTTATGCCCCGGGCACAAATGCTTGCAAGCACAGCCAGAAGGGGAAGAGAGGGTGTCCAAGTGTGCAAAGGATCAGGCTGCCCACCTAGCCCAGGCCCTCCACCACACCTGGCTTGGGGGAGGGGTACACTACGTGGAACCAGGGGGCTACCCTGCCACACGCGACGAGGTGAGGTACAATCCTCCCCAAGGAGGAACTTGAAGAGCCATGTGGCTGTCGTTCAGGCGCAGGGTGTCCCCAAGGTTCATATGTCAAAGGTGGTGCTGCGGGAAGTGGCAGCACCTCTGAGTGGCAGGGTACAGAGGGAGAACCGCAGGTCTTTGGAGAGGCGCCCTCCAGGGGATATAAGTCCAGGGCCCCTGCTCCTTCTTCTTGCTACCTGGCCATGAGATAATTTGCTCTGCTTAACTCCCCACCAGAGGCCCAAGGCAGGGAGTCCACCTGCTCATGGGTAAAGCATTAACCAAGACAAGCCTCTTTCCTTCATTACGGGTTTGTCAGAGTGACAGAAGGCTAGCACACACCCACTTCAAATCCACTTCAGGGGCAGTGAGGACGCTCCTGGTGAAAGGTCAAGCACTAAACCCCGTGTCTTTCAGGACACAAAAACCTCAATCACTTTGAGATAAACTGCCAGGAGATAATACTATAAAATCACCATTGAAAAGCAGAGGTTTTGTAAGCCAGCTTTGTTCTCAAGAATTCCAGTCCAGACAGGAACCACCAACCCAACTAGAGGCACAATGCAGCATCACGGCCCGGCTATCCCTGCCTCCATCTGCCCCACACAGACCCTCTGATCCATGCCTGCTGAATGGTTTAAGAGCCTTTGGCAGAGTTAATGCCTGCCTCTCGCCGGACCAATTCCACAGGCAAGACACGCACAATTATCCCTGGGGCCCCTGACCCTTGCTGGCCAGGGCCCAGCTTCCTTCTCCTCTTTCAGGCCAGAGTCTAGAAGAACTATCGGGGCAGCATTTCACTCAGCCCTGGCCACCTGCAGCATGTTGTCTACTACCCTCAACCAAGCCTGGAGCAGCCCCAGCCAGGGCCACCACAGCCTCCCAGGCGCCGTCCTCACCCTGCATGGCCACGCTAGGCAAAACTGACTGCTCCTTCCCCACAGAGAAGCTTCCACACATGCACTCCCCTCGTCCTCTTGCCCAGGATACTCACTCCCAGGCAGCTCAGAGCAGGCTCTCTTCCTCCACCCGCCCCTGCACCCCAGGGCTCAGGCTTCAAACCTTGCCTCTTCTCAATCCACCTCTTGCCCACCTCCCCTTCCTGACGGTGACCTGGACTTCCACTTCCACGATGGTTACGGACAGAGGACAGTTCCATCCCACAAAGCTGACTAAGAGACTCTGCTCAAATTTACCACTCCTCCCCAAAATTCCCACCAGAGAATGGGGCACAACCATCCTCCAACCCTCCGTAGTCACTCCAAATTGTACCTTCCGAGAGTTACTGACGGGAATAGAACATAATCCCTGCTCCTGCTGAGACTGCATGGCCTTGAGGGACCTCTGTGCTTACCTGTGTCCACATTTCTTGCTCAGCTCCAGTTGGATGGACCTTTTTTTGTCCTTTGCAAGTGCTAAGCTCACTCCTGCCTCGAGGCCTGGGTGACTGGGGTCTCTCTGCCTAGGGCTCTCTTCCCCGAAGCCCTCTGGCCACCTCTGCATTGGTTCCAGGTCTGGCCCCGAGGTTGCTCCTCGGGACACCCATCCCTGACCACATGGGTCGCCCTGTCTCCTACCTGTCACAGATGCCCAGCTGGCCCCTACCCTGGGTGAACGTCAGCACAAGGGCCACATGTCTGTCTCTGTCCACCATCACCTCCCAGAAGCCAAAGGAGGGCCTGCTCTATGGTCCCGTGTACACGAGACACCACGCTGCCACCACTGCATGGCCTTCCAGAGGCCTGGACGAGCACTGGTGGACAGACACCTGGCGGAGGTGGGCAGGCCTCAGTCTGCTCCCTGTGACCAGCCCACAGAGCTGGACACCCCTCGCCCCACAGCCTCAGAAGTGTGAAGAACGGGGGCTGTCTCAGGAGGAGGCATTCCCCTGCACTCACCCAGAAGACAATGTTGTAGCTGAATAGCAGGTACTTGTACCAGCAGCTGACCTCAGCGTTTGAGTATCTGTAATAGTGCATCTTCCAAGAGGCAGGGCCTGCGAGAAGAGCAACGAGAGGGCAGGTTTAGTTTCCACATATCACCCCAGAGCAATCCCCTAGCAAAAACCAAAGGCAAGGCTCAGAGTCAGGGTTCGGAAATCTCCAAAGTCTCTCTACCACCTGCTAAACCAAGCACAGGTCCACTACCAGTGCCAGCTCCTGGGGAAGCAGAATTTTGTTAGCCTTGAGAAACAAACAAAAGAACAGAAGGAGAATTTCTTTCTTTCTTTCTTTCTTTCTTTTGCGGCACCGGGGATCGAACTCAGCCTCGCGCCTGCCAGACAGGCACTTACGCCACTGAGCCAAACTCCCGGCCCGGAAGGAGAATTTCTGAAAGAAGATAACAATTTTCACAGTATCGTTTAAGTCCCAGGAATTCTGCTTGGAATCTTCCCAAACATTTCTCTTATTACCTCAACTCCATACTGATTTTTCTACCTCTTACTAAGAAAATGAGAGTTCAGAAAGGTCATGTGATTTGTTCAAGGACAAGGGAGCAACAACACAGCCTAGGATCTGAACCAAGGACAGTGGGTTCCACAGTCCACATTCTTCCCACTTACCACAGCAAACAAGAAAACAGAACTCGACCACCAAGAGCCATGTCTGGGAAGGAAAAACGAAAGGTCAGGCAGCTCAGACCCAAGCCAACTGCAGACACGATGCAACCCAAAAGGCAGGCAGGCAGGCAGGCAGGCAGGCTGGCTCTGACCTTGCTTTCTAACACCAGAGGACACCTCCCAGTTTCAGCACACAGCAGCAGACTGACACGCTGGCCCCCTCGGCCAGTATCAGCCCACCCTGCCCTGCCCACCATGACCTGGCCCCTGGGGCTGCAGTGAAGCCTGGACTACACCACTTTCCTGGGAGAGCCATGACCTGAGGGATCCGGAGGAGCTGTTTGTGTCCATTCTCAGAGCCCCTGGTGGAGTCCTAAGAAAAGATGAATTCGTCAAACCCTGAGGCAATCCAGTGACCCTGAATGATACCATCCCTGTCCCCACCTCGAGGCTGAATGGCAATGAGTGAGGGCAGGGTGCCATGTGAGGCCGAGGTGGGGTCTGAGGTCACAAGACGTGTGTCCAGTCTTGCCCCTGCACCCTCTCACTTTCCAGGAATGCAGGCAGGGTCCGGGGAGGAATACACAATTGCATCCTAGCAACAAGAACATGACTCACCACAAATGCCACGGCCTCTGCACCTTCCAGGGAGGTGGCCACAGGCCCCCAGTGCTGGTTTGTAGCGTCCTGAGAAAGCAAGGTCAGCAGGGACACAGGCCACACTCCCCTGCAAACGGCCCTGACTGCTCGGCAGCCTTACCTGAGCGAACGGAAGGTCACTCAGTGCCCAGAGAGCCCAGCTTGTCCAGGGAGGTGATGGTGCCCAATCACTACCTGCACACCCACAACTCCTCCCAGTGAGAAGGGGAACACAGTGTCCCAGGGCCCAGTGCCAGCTATGGGGAGAGCCAGGGTCTCGCCACTGAGATGCAGGCACCCCCGGCTGCAGCACACAGCCAAGCCGCCAAAGGCCCCGCACTCCCAACCAGAACGCGGCTCTCGGTGACCCAGCCCTGGTGTCACCAGCATGCAAGGCCCATCCAGTCAGGGTCACCCAGCAGGGTCACAGATTCCCAGCCCTGGATCCGCAGTGGCTGGGAGACCCCAAGTTTCCTCACTAAGAGCTCTTCAGGAGACCAGAGGTCGAGCTGGTCTGCAGCCAGGTGTTGGCAGGGAAGAGGGACAGTCCCTCTGGGGCCCTGGCCGGGAGGGGGTGATAACTAACCAAAGGCGCTAGCATCTCACGCTTGTGTCCCATAGATGGCAGACCCCAAAGCACAGAGTGTTCCATTTTGCTGCATTTGGGGGAGGGGCTGCAGATGGCTGACTCAGTACACTAAACCTATAACTCAACCTGTGTCCCTCAGTGAACAACCCTCTCAGCCAGAAACATACCAGTAGGCAGGGAAAAAGTTCCAGGTGCCACAAACCCTGTTTCTTTTGGGGGACAAGATGCTCCTGGCCCTGAAGAGTGGCCACTCCTCCTCCTGGAAGATTCCTGGAGAAGCCTGGAAAGCCCAGTGAGACCCAGCACCCAGATACTGAGGGACCATAGAAGGCGCCCTGCGGCCATGGCACAGAACCCCCTGCTCCCTGAGACTGCAGCTCCACAGAGGAGCTGGTGACTCAGCCTGCTCCCCTGCCCAGAGCCTGGTCACTCAGTTACCCTGGGGAAATGCCGGGACTCTCACCCTGAATCACTGCAGTCTCTTTCAGCTCCAGGATAGCTGCTAAGGAGAACACTTGCAGCCCGCTGGAGCCTCACGGATAGCAGGAGCAGGGCTCCGCCACAGGCTGGACTTCTTCCCCCACTGTTTCACCTTCTTCCAGTCACAAGTGCACAACCACCCAGGAGACAACCCTGTGTGCACAGACATGGGGTCGAAACCCAAGATGGAAGACCCCTGCAGTGACACTGGACCCCAAATGAATGCGGTCCTGGCACCTTGCCTTATCTGCCAAACCAAATCACACAGGATGACAGCTGAATTATCTCAGCTCTTTTACCAACTGACATATTCAATCAACTCCAGTACCATCTACCTCAGTGCTCACACATACACACACACACACACACACACACACACCTGGACTAAGAATCTCAGTTTTCTAAAAGGGAATGAATAAACTTTTCCCCTAATACTAATTACCTCTTCAGGAGAGAAAAATCCAAATGCTGTTTTCTGAGAGTAGAAAACAATTATTAAGGCCTCAATTCCAAGAACTTACTAGTACGAAACAAAGCATTTACATGGCAAATAGAAAGCATGTGTTTGTCAAATCATCAACTTCTCAAAACAGGGCAAAAGTAGAATTATTTAATAGTGTCAGGACAGCTGATTAGCAATCTGAGGAGAATTAAATAAGTAAAAATCAATTTAAATATTTAAAGGGCACACATGTATATGCATGTGTACATTTACCTGGAGAACAGACTATTTCAGCATGTCCTTGTTAATCATTTTGTCTCTGGAGGCAACAGAAAAATTCAAAGGACAAGATTGCCAAATATTGCCATTATATGAAAAGTAACAGTAAATAATGAAGGAAACATAAATGATAAGTTGTCTGCAGCTGCAGCAATTATGAGAAAAAGTAAATATTTATGACCCAGAAAAATTCATACCTTATAAAGCAAAAGACTCCCATTTTAGGTAAACAAAGAATATTGACATTATACAGAAATGGAAGATCAATATAATTAACAGATGTAAAAATATTCAATGTCACTGAAAATGAAATTTAGAGGCCACCCAGAGGTACTGCTTTACACGAAACTTAGCACTACTGTTGGCAAGTGCCTTCACACCTGGCTGGCAGCAGACCAGTTCACTCATCAACACCAAAAATGTCTAGTCATACCCTTAAACTAACCAACTCATGACTAAGTGCCGCGGTCCAGCCGGGCTAGGTTCACAGAGTCCCCGAAGGTGGGCTGAGCGTCGGCGCGTGGAGAACAGACACACAAACAGCTCAGAGACTGTGTGAATCTGTTTTGTTTATTGTAAGCTCAAACAGAATGTTATATACTTTTTTTCTGGCCAGGGTTGAAGGTTTAGATAAAAGAAAAAAATCAACAGGTGTTTCTATGATAACATGGTTTCTATAGTTACATGATTAGTTAGCATAGGCAGAAAATTTATATCTAGTTAAAGACCTTGAAGCGTGTTTTACTACTAGTAAGTGCTCCATAGTG